>JAPPVO010000029.1:83424698-83762663 GCA_030407325.1 Camellia japonica
GTATCCTTTTGTCTTTCGTAAATTCAAAGTTGCCCCGTGTGCGTCGCATGCATCCATCCTTTTTGTCTGTTGCGTCGCAACGCGCCGTCTTGCACGTCCTTGTGACTTGCATCTTTTTCCATTCAAACGAGGTACGTGTGCCTCGTTTGCATCTCATTTTCAAATGAGGTACGTGTGCCTCATTTCGCATTCCATTACATCTCGAGGTACGCGTGCCTCGTCTTGCATCATCTTCATTTGCATTTCATCTTGATCCACGTGCGGTGTACTACCTCACGTGTTTCATTTGCATTTCATCTTGATCCACGTGCGGTGTACTACCTCACGTGTTTCATTTGCATTTCATCTTGATCCACGTGCGGTGTACTACCTCACGTGCTTCATTTGCATTTCATCTTGATCCACGTGCGGTGTACTACCTCACGTGTTTCATTTGCATTTCATCTTGATCCACGTGCGGTGTACTACCTCACGTGCTTCATTTGCATTTCATCTTGGTCCACGTGCAGTGTACTACCTCACGTGCATCATTTGCATTCCAGTGAGGTACGCGTGCCCCGCTTTGCGTTGCATCGTGCATTACCTCTTTACGGTCCGGCGTGACCTTAAACACGCACGGTCTAGGAGACCTTAAATCCTCGGAGGTGTAAGACCTTCAGTGCATTAAAGTGCACACCTCATTGCATTTGGCATACATCGCATCGCGCCGAGTGCGCACCCCATTTGCACTTCATTTTCCATCCTTATGAGGCACGCGTGTCTCATCCGCCTATCATGCATCGTGCATTACCTCTTTACGGTCCGGCATGACCTTAAACACACGCACGGTCTAGGAGCCTTAAATCCTCGGGAGGTGTAAGACCTTCAGTGCATTAAAGTGCACACCTCATTGCATTTGGCATACATCACATCGCGCCAAGTGCGCACCCATTTGCACTTCATTTTCCATCCTTATGAGGCACGCGTGTCTCATCCGCCCTATCATGGCATCGTGCATTACTCTTTACGGTCCGGCGTGACCTTAAACACGCACGGTCTAGGAGACCTTAAATCCTCGGGAGGTGTAAGACCTTCAGTGCATTAAAGTGACACCTCATTGCATTTGGCATACATCGCATCGCGCCGAGTGCGCACCCCCATTTGCACTTCATTTTCCATCCTTATGAGGCACGCGTGTCTCATCCGCCCTATCATGCATCGTGCATTACTCTTTACGGTCCGGCGTGACCTTAAACATGCACGGTCTAGGAGACCTAAATCCTCGGGAGGTGTAAGACCTTAGTGCATTAAAGTGCACACCTCATTGCATTTGGCATACATAGCGTCGCGCCGAGTGCGCACCCCATTTGCACTTCATTTTCCATCCAATAAGGTATGCGTACCTCATGTTTCATTTTATCCTCACTTGCATTGTTTTACATCCCGTGTGGCACGCGTGTCACATTATGCAAATTACCCCAACGAGGGCCCGGCGGGACCGAAAACACGCACGGTCCGGCGAGACCTTAAACCCGTTCATTTGCATTTAGCATGCATCTCAAAGCCGTGCGTTGGCACGCATTTCGAGCATCATGCATCATGTGCATCTCAATGCATACGCTGCGCATCCCGGTCTAGGAGACCTTAAATCCTCTGAAGGTGCAATTCCTTTGGTGTTCGTCGTGCCCGAACGACTTTCGGTGGTCTGGTAAAGCCACCTGCCTGTTTTGCGGTGAGTTCCTAGAAGACCAACTGGGACGGTGAAAACTAGAGTTTGAATGGCTTATGCCTAGAACGCAAAGGTTCGGGATCTCCGAGACTAAAGTCTGGTTTAAATACCCAGGGGGGTGTACCCTCGGCTTGAAATCTGTATGGAAGCCCCATAGGTTGAGGCGGCGTGTTTACGTCTCGATTCTGGATACTGAACCAACCTAGTATATCGCCCTGTTGGTAAGATAGGGAAAGCTGCAATCGTGGCCGTTGCATCATCATGCATCGTCATGCATCATTTGTAAATATTGCATATGTCATGCATTTCAAAAAAAACAAAAACAAAACACAACACATGCATGTGTCATGCATTTCATTGTAGTATAATGCATTTGTCATGCATTCACTGTAATTTGCATGCATTTCATTGCATCACCTCCATCTATGGCTTGCGCCCTTCCTTGTTGAGCTTGGTCTGGTATGTGCCCACACTTTTCGTGTTGAAACACAGTTGTCGAGCTTTTGTGTCCGAGCCTTGAGGGTAGCGGCACCGCTTCTGTGTTAGATACAGTTTGTATGTGTACATGCCCTTCCTAGGCGAGATTTGGTTTGGCCCGCGTGCCATATCCCTTGTATCCATATCCATTGCACTGTAATTTGCATGCATTTCATTGCATCACCTCCATCTATGGCTCGCGCCCTTCCTTGTTGAGCTTGGTCTGGTATGTGCCCGTATTTTTCGTGTCAAAACACAGTTGTCGAGCTTTTGTGTCCGAGCCTTGAGGGTAGCGGCACCGTTTCTGTGTTAGACATGGCTTGTATGTGTACATGCCTTTCCTAGGCAAGACTCGGTTTGGCCCGCGTGCCATATCCATTGTATCCATTTCCATCACATTATAGTGTAATTGTTGCATCCGGCATTAGGATCATTATTCCCTCATCAGCGGGTCGGCACCCCACTTATGTCAATCCACCCAATACTTGTTCTTATGTCTGTCTACATTACTCATAGTTCTGTGTGCGCTCGCGCCTTGAGGGCTTCGACACCTTTTCTATGGTAGACGGACTTGTCACCTCCATCAATCTATTTGACATTCGTGTGGTTTCGAACCGCTCCTGATTGAATCATGATTCAGTCGCCCCGCATGTAGTTCGCATTGGTTTCAATTGCATTGCATATCATTTGCATTATTCATACATAGTTTTGTATATATTGCATATTATTTAGCATTCGCATTGCATATGTCATGCATGTTGCTAACAATATTGTATCTGTTAAGTTTGCTTTCTTTTCAGGCACGATATTGTATGTACGGTTCATTTACCGCTGGTGGAACCAGGCGAGCCGCACAGGTATTGTATCTCCCGAGTGAGACGTTCTGAGAATTGCATAATTCTCTTACATCCTTTCTGCATTGTGATGTAGACTGTTGCATGTTAGCTTATAACTGTCGCATGTATTGCTTCATTACAGCTTTCTTTGCATGATCATAAGTTATGCTCGGCTTCTTGCATTGTCAGTTGCATTTTGCCCCCGCCTACGGGCGCATATCTTATCTTTGGCATGTGTGCCTGTGCATGAACTACGCTGGTTTGATTCCCTAAGGGATACGTAGGCAGCTTGCGAGTTCAACCATTTGCGCTTTGTATGTTCGTCCAAGTCTTCGGCCTTGTCAAAAATGGGTCGTCTCTGGGCTTTGACATTCACTCCCGTCATTCTTATGACTTTCGAGTTCTGTCAAAGAGGGGCAACTGTAGACACCCCATTTTTGACCGTCCTCAAGACTTGGACGTCACCGTTGGAACACTCGGTGATTATCCATGTTTGTGTTCGTTCGGAGTTCCCGGAGTTCTCGGCTGCGCGCGCCGTGCCTCAGGACCTCCGGACCCGACCGTTTGTGTTTGGTTTTGCACCAAACACTTGTGTTTTGCCTTGGAAGGGGAGGGAATGCTTTGTGAGGCATCCCTACACACCACCGGCTGGGGCTAGAGGCCACCGGCTGGCTGGTTTGTCTATCGGCACTATATTGTGCCGGTCGGCACTATTTTGTGCCGGTCGGCACTATTTTGGGCGAAATGACCATTTTGCCCTGCCGACCACTGTGCACTTGCTTTCTGAGATATTTTCAGACAGCTGTGTGCAATTGGTTTCCCCTCCATACACGTGTATGGAGGGATGAGCTTGCTTAGGGACTAAGCTTGTAAGCTTTTTGCCTATAAGAGGGAAAGCTCTTCCCTTTGCTCAAAGGTTGGCTTCTTGAGAGACCTAACCATTGTTAGAGAGAGCCAAGGTCTGGTTTTAGGTTAGAATAGTTGTATCTATCCTATCTCTCTCTTTCCTTGCTTGTTTAGTACACTAGGTGCTTTAGTTCACACTATTGCACTAAAACACCTAGTGTTCCACCTCCTCCTTGCAACTGAGATTCTAAGGGCTGGTTCTTGGAGTTTTTGACTGATTTTGAGCTCAAGGAAGCATCAACCACAACCTTTGTGAAGAGGTCTACAAGGGTGAGATACTAACCCCTTTTTCCCCCATTTTTGCACTCTATTTTTACTTGCTTTAAAGTAGTTTTTGAGCTTAGTGTTTGGCACATAAAATCTCTGTTTTTAAGTCCTCTTTATTGTTCATTAAGAGTGTTGTGAGGTTTGGGGAAGTTTGACCCCCCTTTAGGCTTTGAAAAGGCCCCATTTTGTGCTATTTTGGAGAGATCCGAGATTTTGGTGATAGGATCTCTTCACCACTGAAATCTTGAGGGATTTCAGTGGTGAAGAGCATGCCTTGAAGTCTCAAGAAGGAGAGGGCCACCCCCCTCTCCTTGATGTCCTTGAAAAGGACAAATTTTGCTTCTTGAGAGAGCTCCATGTTTGGTTGTGTATTGAGCATGTCTTGGTTGTTTACCATGCTTATATTTCCATAATATAACATGTTTTCAAGTTGGTTTTAGTACTCTTTGCATGATTTGCATAGTTGCTTTGTAATGCCTTAATGTTGCCTTAATATGCTTAGGTGGTATGCCTTTGTGTTTAGCATGTTTTAGGCCAAGATCCATGAAGCTTGTATGCTTGTTTTGACATGTTTTAGGTCTGACCATAAGTATTTGGCTCGGTCTTAGCATGCTTTGTATGTCCTCTTCATGTTTGGCTTGTTGGCCTCAAGAGTATGAATGTGTAGTGTACCATGCTTGCTTCATTTTTGATGGTTGGAACCATCTAGCATGCCATTTCAGTCCTTCATACATGCTTATTTGATTGCCTTGCATGCCTCTTTAATGCTTCAAGAGTGTGTGTTAAGTGCTCCATGTTTTGGCTTCAATGTATGCCTTTGGTTTAATGACTCTTAGATGCCATCTAAGTAGCTCTTTGGCCTTGCTTTAACATGCTAAAACCTGTTTTGGTTGTTAAGTGCATGCCATATGTGTTTGTGCTAAGTGTGGTTTAATGCCCTATTGACTTGCCTTAAGCCTAGGTCACTTGCATGCTTTGTTTGGCATGCTTCATTGCATGATTTGGCATCATGTTTGACATGAATTTGAGAGCTTTTAATGCATGCTACTAGTCCATGTTTGGCTTCTTTAAGCATGCTTGAATGTTGTCTTGTTTGTGCCTTAGGTTTGGATCATTACATGTGTATGTGTGTGTGTGTTTTGGTCTCATTCCCTAGGCACTTTGGCCACTGTTTTGAGCCTTATTAGAGCTGCCCAATTCATGTTTAAGCCCAATCTACAATCGGTTTGCATGCTTGGTTCATGTGCTTGCTTGTATGCTTGCATAAATGCCATGCCATTGTCCATATGTGCATAGTAGATAACATGCTTAGGACCTCATTGCATTGGCATGCACGCTAGGCCTCTTGACTAAGTCATGATGGAGGTTTAGCACCCCTTATGTGCTTGCTTGGTTTGTATGCATTTTAAATCAAATTTGTACCCTTGGTTCTTAGGACCATCACGCATGGAAATGCGCGATTGGTGGTCCGGGAATCGAGGCACATGCCCTCTTGAGTCCATGATGAGGGATGTGCTTGGTGCATACATGCTTTGATTTGCATTGCCTTGCCTTTGGTTTCCTCTGCTGCTGTCAGTTGCAGGTTCTGCAGGGATAAAGGGCCGATCGGCACTCTTTAGTGCCGACCGGCCGCCTCTTGGCAGCCGATAATGAAATTCAGAGCCGGTGGCTTCCTCCCTCAGCCGGTGGCTCCCTGCCTCAGCCGGTGATGCTCCCAGTGCTCTGAGAGGCACTCCTGAAGTTTTGGGAATTTTCAGAGAAGGAGAGCAGAGGAAACAGAGGCACACTTGCACGGCAGTGCGGTTCCGAGCGAGTCCCGGGCGTATGCGGCAGTCAGCCCTCCTTCCGAGGCATTTATCGCTTAAATAGATTAATTAATTAATTTATTTAATTTAATTAATTTGTAATAATTAATTAGCTTGCGTAGTTAATTATTTATTCGGTTTTGTATATTCTTTCGGTCCCTCCGAGTGAGGGCGAATTGTAATAAGTGTGCGTGAGTGGGTGTATGTCTTCCAACCCCCATTTCTTTCTCCCTTTTATTTACCTGCTTTGATGGTAGATTAGGGCATACTTATTTAGCATGACAGTATGAAAGCATGTTTGCATCCATGCATTTGTTAACATGCACCGGCTCGTACATCATACAAACTGCATTGCAATTTTCGAATCTAACTTGAATACGTGCTACGTGAGGCATTCACATGCCATGTTTAGGGTTGCGCGAGCCTACTCTAGCTTGCATTTCTGCTTGTGTCGCATTAGCCACTTAACATGAACTAGGTCATGCATGTTTGCTAACCAGTTTCTTGTTTTGGCGCGGAGTACGATGTAAGTGTTTATGGCTTTAGCATATCGCATGCGTGTGAATGTTTACATGATAGTAGGGCTTACCATGCGGCTAGTTGCTTACATGATAAACTGTTTGGATGCCTGTGGGTGGAGGTTGGATTGCCTGAGTTGGAACAACTCATTGAAATCCGTATTTTAGCCTACTTGCGAGTAGCAAAAGAAAACAACACGTTTTTCGAGACAAAACGGATATGCAATGTTTATTTCCAAGTTAGGCGATCTAGTCTATACTTTTGTGTTGTGCGCATCACATAGTAATTCTAGGCTAATAATTGGAATAAGAACATGTAATGTTTTCAAAAACGGATATCACGGTTAGTAGAGGCCGGTCTTCGGACCGGGCGAAAGGGGGTGCTCATAGCTGACCTTCCCCGATCGTACCCAAGTTCCCGAGCCAAGACCACTTTGGTGATGACGGACACGTGGCCTTCGGCACCGAGTCAGGGTTTCCTAAATTTCCCATTTTAAAATATTTAGGTGGCGACTCTGTAATCTGGCAAAGCAGTCCATGTTTGGCACTACTTTTCAAAAAAATCTGTTTTCTCAAACGATTTGCCGGATTTGGACTCTTTGGTTCAGATTTAGAACCGCGACACAATCGAGAGTCCGAACTGTAGCAGCCGAGGTCCCCCGCGGACGTGCTACACACACGTACCTCGAGATGCAATGAAATGCGAAATGAGGCACACATACCTCATTGGATGGAAAATGAAATGCAAAACGAGGCACGCGTACCTCGAGATGCAATGAAATGCAAAATGAGGCACGCATACCTCATTGAATGGAAAATGAAATGCAAAACAAGGCACGCGTACCTCGAGATGCAATGAAATGCAAAATGAGATGCAAAGCGAGGCACACGTACCTCGAGATGCAATGAAATGCGAAATGAGGCACACATACCTCATTGGATGGAAAATGAAATGCAAAACGAGGCACGCATACCTCGAGATGCAATGAAATACAAAATGAGGCACGCATACCTCATTGGATGGAAAATGAAATGCAAAACGAGGCACGCATACCTCGAGATGTAATGAAATGCAAAATGAGATGCAAAGCGAGGCACACGTACCTCGAGATGCAATGAAATGCGAAATGAGGCACACATACCTCATTGGATGGAAAATAAAATGTAAAACGAGGCACGCGTACCTCGAGATGCAATAAAATGCAAAATGAGGCACGCATACCTCGTTGAATGGAAAATGAAATGCAAGTATGACACGCATGCCACACGAAAGTGCAAAACGGTGCAAGTCGCCAGGGACGTGCAAGACGGTGCGATGCGACGCACCGGACAATGCGATGGATGCGTGCAACGCACACGGGGCAACTTTTGAGTCTTGTGAAGGACAAAATGATACAAAAGGATACAATCTTTGCTTGAATCTGAGTGCTGCGCACAGATGACACGATCCGAGGTCAAAACGGAAGCCGGTTGAGCATCGGGGGTTCACTTTATTGCACTTCCTTGAGCTATGAAGACCAGAAACCACTCATATTGCCTAAACAAGACTGTGGGAACACCACCGGTGGGACTGGACTAGGTGGCCACCGGCTGGCCACCGGCTGCATAAAAGTTCCACCGGCACAATATTGTGTCGACCGGCACAAAATAGTGCCGACCGGCCAAAAATGCCTGATCGGGGGCAGTTCTGCCATTTCACCACGGGTCTTTTAAAAATAGGGTTTCTAACCCTATTTTTTTACTTCTTGAGCGCCGAAAATACTCTCTCCCTCTCTCTAGAGCCTTTCCTCCCCTCTTTTCTCTGTTTCTTCGCGTTCCAAGCCCGTTTCGTCGTCGGATTCGCGATTTTCTTCGCGTTTCGGACATTTTCCACCGATTGAAATTCCATTTCGGATCGTCCTTTGCTATTTCCACTTTTTCGGGACTTGTTCCCCTCGATTTCCTCTTCATTTCCGTGCCTTTCCATCTTCCGACCTTTCCGGCCATTTTCGGCCCGCTCGGGGTTGACTTTTTCGGTTGACTTTTCACATTCCGGCTTTTCCGGCCATTTTCTCACTACCATTGCCATGGTTGACGATGTTCCACATGTCGGGACTCCCCCGGATCACGAGATGGATCCCGGGGTCGAGCTTCTCCCGTTGAGCGAGCGCCCATTCGACCCGGCGACCTACCGGCCGGCGATCCATGTTCTACCACCTGACGGACTGCGCCAGTTTCGCAGCTTCGACATGGCACTGGACCGGGAGCTCCTCCTACGCGAGCCGACCTCTCACCTATCCTTCGGCGCTTCCGAGGTAACATTTTTGCTCTGTCTTACTTTCTGCAATGTAGAAATTTTAACTGTTAACTGCCATAGCTATTTTCATTCTTTAATTGCTTTAGCTCAGATACTCTGATGCACTGTGTACTGTAGTTGATCGCAAACACACTTGCAACTGACATCTGTGTAAGAACGACACGTGCACACACACTGTACTAGCCTTGAACCACTCAAACACACGGCACACACCGTATTTCACTGCAAACACCGGCACCCGAACTGTTTGAATCTGAAAATATTGCACGCATGCCACATTTGCACCGAACCACTCAAACACGCTGACGCATCACACGTTGTAGTTCACTGTAAACACACTGGCACCCGATATCTGTTTAAATCTGAAAAACTTGCACGCATGCCAATTTGCACTGAACCACTCAAACACGCTGACGCATCACACGTTGTAGTTCACTGTAAGTACACCGGCACCCGGTATCTGTTTGAATCTAAAATGCACGCATGCCAATTTGCACGAACCACTCAAACACGCTGACGCATCACACGTTGTAGTTCACTGTAAGCAACCGGCACCCGGTATTGTTTGAATCTGAAAATGCACGCATGCTTTTGCACTGATTTTGACTGTCCCTTCAAAACTGTACATTTCATACTGCTTTGCAATTTCTTGTTTGAAAACAGGGAGATTCCCATACCATCCGCGGGTATGGGAACGTCGCTCGTGCGTGGTATGATGAGCTTCCTGACGCGGTTCGCCACATTGTCGACCAGGCTGGCTTTGGCGCGTTCTGCAGGGGACTCTCCCAGCTCACGGCGTGTAGACCTCTTCTGCCGCTCTGGTAGAGAGGTGGTGGGACACCACCGATTCATTTCATCTTTCTGCAGCTGGGGACATGACGATGACCCCTTACGATTTCTCGGTGCTCACCGGCATCGGGGTAGGGGGTGATCCGATCCCTTTCGACATCGATATGGATGAGTGGACCGGGCTCAGGTCTACCTCCTTGGCGCGGCACCGCCTCTTGCGCGCCCCGGCTACGTCAGGTATTCTTGGTTCGAGGTGCAGTTCAGGGTCCAGCCCCTCCTCGTTGGCGCAGCTCCGATGACCCAGGAGGCCGCAGAGAGGTATGCACGCGGCTTCCTCATGTTCCTCTTTGGGACGACCCTCTTCGCCGACCGGGCGAATACAGTGCCTCTCTGCCTTCTCAGCGCACTGGTGGACGTCCGGCACATACTTCGCTATGACTGGGGGGGCGCCGCTCTGGCCACTCTTTACGGATATGAGCTCAGCCTCCCGCGGCAGTGGCCAGCTACTCGGGGCTACTGGCGGGCTTGGGAGGTACATTTCTCTTTCCTGCCTTTCATTTCTGTTCTTTATTTTCTGTACTCTGTACACTGCACACACTGTAGTCTGCTTTACACTTGCTGTATACTACACACGGCACATACATACTCTGCTTTACACTGACTGTACACTGCTCACACTGTACACTCTGCATAATACACTCACAACACACGGCTCTGCCATTTCTGCTTTCTATTCTGTATTCTGCTTTATCTGACAAATGCACTGGTATTCATCTTGCAGTTGTGGGTTTACGCCTACTTTCCTAGGCTCGCTCCTGTACCTGTGGCGGAGACCCCTCTGGTGGTCCCTTTCTCACGCCGTTTCGACGGGAGATGCACCCGGAGGCCACGGGAGACATTCAGTTTCTTCCGCCGCTACTTCGACACCATCACCCCTGCCGAGGTATGTTTTACTTGCAGTTCATTTAAGCTTCGCCTTTCCACTGTATATTTCACTAACAGTAGATAACAAACTGTATTGCATTTTCAGATCACCTGGCAGCCTTGGGCTCCACTGCCAGCCGTGGCGCGGGATCGGTTTGCCGGGCCGATGAGACCTCACGCTACCGGATTCTGCTCGAGGGCCCGGTCTGTCGAGCTTGGTACCTGGGCGAGCGCTTCTTGCGTCAGACCCTAGGCCTGCCTGAGCAGATAGTCCCGGTGCACCCTCCTGAGCACATGCGGGATACTGAGCGCTTTACTGTCGAGCAGATGGCGGACTACACCATCAGCTGGGAGGCGGACGGCTTCAGAGGCGAGGGCGACTACTCAGAGTACGTCCGGACTTTCCTGATGCGTCCTCTGAGCAGCGGTCGCTGAGCTGAGCGGGAGAGAGTGGCGGCGCCAGCGGCCGGAGTAGGAGCTGGAGGATCGAGGAGAGCTCGAGTCCGTGGCAGGGGCGGAGTGCAGAGGGGATGAGGGACCGGTTGGCCTGCTTTGCCCGCTTCATTGACTTTCAGAGGGCAGGGTGGGGCGACCTACCAGATCCCCTTCGCTCCTCCCAGCTGACATGAGTTTGTCGGTGTCCCCGACTTGCCTCCGGTATGTATTACTGCATTCTTCATCTTGCACTGTTATTTCATTTCAGTTTATTTGATATTCCACAGAATATTGATGCATCTGATACTTTTGCAGGCGTCTTCTGAGTACACCCGAGTCATTGGAGATGAATGCCTCCATGATGGGGATGCTCAGCGGACATTCGACCTCCTAGCCCTCTACAGTATTCCGGTATGTTTTTGACCACGGCCTCAAACCATACACAAACTGCTTTACATAATCTGATGCATAACAACATCTGATAAACTGTTCACGGCATCTGATACACTGTACTCATACACTATATTTGCACTGATTCACTGCTCACGGCATTCACATACACTACTCATACACTGCATTCTGCACTGATTCACTGCTCACGGCATTCACACACTGTACTCATACACTGCATTCTGCATTGATACTGCTCACTGATCCACACACTGTACTCATACACTGCATTCTGCAGATTTACTGCTTACAGTATTCTGATGCATTTGCCTTTCATGCTTTTTCAGCCTCCCTTCCAGATTCCTCCGGTGGGTGGCGCTCCAGCTGGACCTCCCATTTCTACTCGGGATGGCAGAGCATATCCCTGCACCAGAGGGGAGCGCGTTCATGCCGGGAGTAGCTCGCGGGCTCCGGTTCCGGACGATGAGTCTGAGGCAGAGACAGAGGCGGAGGAGACTGATGATGGCTCGGACTCGAGCTCAGACGGTGATGCCCCTGTTGATGACGCTCCTAGACCCTCGTCCAGGAAGAGGACCAGGACAGATTGATGACCCCGGAGGCATTTTTGACATTGGATACACATTTTTCTGTTTTCTTTCTTTTTTACATTTTCCCCTTTTGTCAGTAGTTAGGGTACTTTGTACTGCCACAGGCAGATTTTGTTTCCAAAACTTATGTACTTGAAAAGATGATATGAAATGAAACAAACTTTTGTTTGAAAAAGTGTTTACATTTGTGTATATTTCATACCTTGCATTGCATTGCATCATATTACACCTCAAATGTAAATGATATTGATCTGTCGTCTGAAAAGTGAACACTTTGTAAATTGAGCACTTGCACTATGATAATCGGATAACCAACCAACTAACAGCAAACAACTCATATAAACCACTACTTGAACTAAATACAGCCCATACTCTACTGGGGATTGACTTGCATACAGCTCATAACACAGCTCTCGGCTCATTCTGCACACAGCAAACCCTGAACAAATAACCCAATCTGATAAGACGGATCACAAAACTGACACGGTTGCAGTTGAAACACACTCGAATGTCCCAAATTTTCCCTTTCTTTCTCCTGCTTCGCACGAATGTAGAAAAATGGCACAGCATTCAGAGCACAAACGATTAATCTTTGAAAAAGGGGTTTCACAACCGGGGTATCGAGCCCGCCACAGAACACAATGAGACAGACTCAAACAGAGAAACAAAAGGCACACGACCTAAACACGACGAGACACACTCGGAAAAGACTCAAAGCCAAATTGAGGCCGACAAATCAAAGACACGACACACAGACATGTTTACAAAAGACCTCAAATCTCGAGGAGCCAATTCTTCCGGGCATATTTCCCACCCTTTCTGATTTGTGATTCTCACATCACTCGGCCCTCAGGCTCGGTTTTCTCTCAAAACCCTTTTCTTACTTTTCTCTCAACTTACTCCTCTCTATTCTTTATTCTCTCATTTTTTTTTATCTCTCCCCAGGGTGATTGATGGATGAATAGAAAGTCACAGGTTCACGCCCAATACTGTTAGCTCACGGCTATTTCTTCTGACGAATGGAGCGCCTTTCCGGCGAGTATGTTGACGGGGGAAAGACAGAAGACCTGACTCAACTGTGCCCCTAGTTCGCCACTTTGACCATTTTTTTTGTTTTCTTCCTAAAACAGTTTTGATCAAAATAAGAGTCAGATCAACACACTTATTCGATTTTTGATTTGAAAATCACGCGAATCAGGCTGTGAGCACTGAAAATTCTCCTTTTGGGTCCAAACATGGTCCAATTTTGAAAATTGAAATAGTTTTCGAGAAAATAAGTCAACCTCAGTGAAAATTTTCAAAAACTATTTTTGCAAACAGTCAACGCTCGACGAGCGCGGAACTTACCCTCGAGATATGCAACCTTGGATCGGAGGCGATGGAAAATTGCCCCTGGCTTAAAGGGGGATAAGGCAACGGAAAGTTGCCCCTGGTTTGGGCGGTAACTCAGGGCAACTTATGGCATTGTATGGCAACGGAAAGTTGCCCCCTGTTTGGATGATGCCGCGGCACACTGTAAGTCCGTCCTTGTTGACGACGATCGGATCCTCGGACGCGGAGGAGACGAAGACGGTTTGAATCAATATATGGACACAGTCACCTGGAAGGTGTTGGTGGTTTGGACTTCAAGAGGAAGTTAATCACGTAGTTCCCGGTTGCTGCAATCGAGACGTTGGATTCAGAGGAGGCAAAAGTGATCAAAACCATGACATGGACTGAGACGCTATGGAAGCGTTGGGGGCTGGACTTCAAGATGAAGTTGCCTACGTATCCCAAACATGGGAATCAAGCCTTACGTAGTTCCGGTTAAGGTACACTCGGGTATTTTAACCTTCACTGTTTAGGCTCTAACTTTTGCCAAGGCGCCCAATGCGGGTTTTCGACCTTGCGAGCTATGTTCTTCTCTTTTTTTTTTTTTTTTTTTTGTCTTTTCATTCTTTTTCTTTTTTTTCTTCTCCTTTTTTGCTTTTTTGCTTTTTTGTATTTTTGTATTTCTTTTTTGTATTTTGTATTTTTTTTTGTATTTTTTTGTATGTATTTTCTCTTTGCTCTAACTTTTGCCTGGGTCGCCCTTCCGGGTTTTCGGCCCAGCAAGCCTCTCAAAGGGTAAAAGTGTAACAAGTCCATGCCAAATGGTTTTGAGATTGAAGCCCTGTATCCAGGAGAGTGGCTTGTATTGATTTGCAGAAAGATCCACCTTTGGCTCTTCGAGCACATCGGAATATTTTTTTGCCCCTAGTTCGAGGGGTGCTTCTGATCTAGCTTTGCAAGCTTCTTTTGATAGCATCTGATCCTCTTGATCTGACTTCGGTGCCTCTTGTTCGAGGGCTACTTCAAATCTGGCCACACAGGACTCACATCATGATTGTCCTTTGAACGTTCTGAATCCAAGTTCAAGGTTTGAAAGCAAAAGGGTGAGTCCCGAGGCCGAGAGCGATCCTAAGCTGCACAATCTCAAGAGCGATTCCACACATGTCTTTGCAGGACGCGCAAAACATTTTTTGAAAGTTTTAAGAAAGCGACAAATCGCTCGTGCTGAAGACAGTGTAGAACCAATCTGGATCAAAGCTAGGGTCCTTCTCAGTACTCACACTAACAAGCATGATTTCATTCATTAAAAGACTTAGCACGCCTCTCTTTCTCTCAGTTTGATCAAATTTTGCAAATCCCGAGAATTTCTTCCTCTTTATTTTCAACACAGTGTTCAAAAAGGTTTTAAAAAACTTAGGTCAAGGCAATGAGTTCAAGGCACAGAAGAGCAGGTGAGGAGCACTGTCATTTTATTCAAACTTCTGGCACCACTAGCACACGGCGGATAAAAACAAAGAGTGTGAAAATCACTGCTGTTCATTCAAATCTGTTGGCACAACTAGCTCCCTGGCAGAAACAGACTCAAAAGAAAGCGAAAAGACAAACACAAAACAAAATGGCGATGCCCGAGGTAACACCCCTGGAGTCACTTGACTCTGACAAAATAGGACTGACTCGATAAAACAAGACAGACCCGACTGACTCAGGACAAAGAGACAGACTCAAAACAAAACTACAGAGCTGACTCAACACCCAAGTCAGAAACTACAAAACTAGCATTCGCAAATGCTCAAAACAGTGCGTGCCAAACGCCATATCTGGAGTAAATTGAATGCCGCCCAGGTGGTTCATCCCCTGATCACATATTCGTACTATCCCCAAAGTTCACTGATCCAGTGGTGATAGACTTTGCTGAGCTGGTGCGGCAATGACCTTGTTGTCAAACAAATCTTGTACATCATGGTGCAGACGAAAGCAGCTATCGGTCTCATGACCAGTTTTGTTGATGGTAGGCACAGTACTTAGTCCTGTCATGCTTTGGAGGGAGAGGATCAGGTAAAGGCTGTTGTTCCAATGGTTTCAGATGTCCTTTCCGGATTAAGACCTCTAGAGCCTTTGACAAAGGCATAAAAGTGGGGTGAAAACCCTCTTGACTCGAGGTGGATATTTGGTTTTCTATGAGCTACTTCCGGACGCACCGGTGAATGGGGTAGCTTTTTGTGATGTGGTGTTGGTGACCATGCCCACTTCAGAAGATCTTGCAGTTGCATCACAACTGGTGGTCGCATTCGAACTGCGGGTAAACGCCCTCCTAGGCTGCTCCTTTTCCTGGTCAATAAGGCCTTGCTTTATAGCGTCCTCGATTTGTACCCCAATCTCATGGAGGTCTGCAAAGGTGGGTAGGGGGAGGACAATCATCTTCTGCATCAGCCTGGGTTGGAGATTGCGCACAATCATCCGTATCTGGTCCTTGTCGACCGGCCTGGTGGTCATCGAAGAAGCTTTGGCCCTCCACCGAGTTACAAAATCGGAGAAACTTTCCTTCGGCTCCTGCCTAGTCGTCTCGAGATCACGGGTTGTAATCTCAATTTGTGTATTGTAGGAGTATTGATCGATGAAAGCCTCGGCCATCTCATCCCAATTCCTCTTAACATCGTCTTCCAGTTTCGCGTACCAGATGGCCGCCACACCTGACAGGGTTCGGCCAAACAGAGATAGCTTCTGTAGTCTGGTGAGGCCCATCGGCCTTAAGATATTTGAAAACAGCCTCAGGTGCACCATGGGGTCCCCGGACCCATCAAATCGATCGATTTGTGGCATCTTGAACCGATCTGGCAGCGTCACAGCTGCGTCCGTATATCCATCCTCAATGTCGGGAATGGACTTGACTCCTTGGGATTTCTTAAACATCTTTTCCAGCTTACTCAGCTTCAGCGCTGTGGGGTCTGCTTCGAACTCGAAGGGAGAGTCCGACACATTGACAGGCGTGGGTGCCTTAGATAGTTGCGGTAGAATCGGGGGCGGAGCTGGCCCCGTTGGAAGGTCTGTATCCTCTTGGACATTTTGGACATCTGGCATCTCCCCGGGTATCGGAACCCTTGGTGGGAGAGGAGCCTGATGTGAAGCAGATGCCCCTGCTTGCTGCTGTAGCTTGGTGATGAGCTCGGCCTGCTGAGCCATGATTACAGCCTGCTGCTTGGAGAATTCCGCTTGGCGGACAGCGTCTTGCTGCATGAGTTTCATAGTTTCCTGCATCTGACGCATCATTGCCTCCACCCCTGACGTATTCTGTTGATCCATCTGATTGACTGGTATATCTATCCCTGTGGTGAAAACTGAGACCTCGGCCTGACAATTCACTGGTAGGGGGATAAGCACCACTAATCTGGTAACTGCTGAACCGGTGATCCGTGCCTGACTGACCCTTTTTAGCCCTGATTACCCTTGAACTGAGTCTCTGACCTGACAAAGTCTATCAGTACAAATCCAATGTACCCGGGAGATAGTGGAGCCTTCTGAAGCTATGGTTCCAAGACTACCTAGCAAAAGGGAAAACAGACAGCATCTCAGCTCAACTTCACCAAAACAGATACGAGCAGAGCTGAACGACTGTGTTCCATTACTAATCACTGTTCCCCGAAATCACTGTCCCAAATCTGAATCTGATACCCGCAGATATAACTGATTCTTAAAAATACTAATACTGGTGCCGCAGGCCTGATGCCCAGACTCGCAAACTGGTATATGCGTTCCTGTAGAGATACACTCTAAAAGCACATAGCAAGTAAGAGAGAGCCAAAAACACCCCTATGTTGGGGTAGGGTTTCCCTGTCCTATTTTGTCAGGAGCTAGGGTTTCACTACGCACGCAGCGTTTCAAACAACATATCGGGTAAGCAACCTGTCCTAGTTTGGAATGGTCACTATGGATCCGAATATGCACTAGGTCGAATGGTCAAAAAGGGTGCCCCGGTAAAACCGGGGTTTGTGTTCCCATACTGGCAGAGCCCGCAAGCGGTCAGCCTTATGGTCATGCCTTGACAAGACAAGCCTCCGGCAAACCGCTCAGGAATAGCAGATGGCCAACACGGTGTCCTAGGCGCACCAATGCAAATGCAATGCAAAGAGACACATAAACGCAATCAAAATAGGATATCACGAGTTTGAGTCAAGCTCTCTAAAATCCCCAGCAGAGTCACCAGAAACTGTAGACGTCCCCGAACGCCCCGGGAGGGTTAAGTCCCGTTCCGTTCATATTGGGGTCACTACAGTTCGAAGGACTCAAATGTACGGTTCTTAATCTTGAACCAAAGAGTCCAAATCCGGCAAATCGTTTTGAAAATAGATTTTTTGAAAGAAGTGCCAAACATGGACTGCTTTGCCAGATACAGAGTCGCCACCTAAATATTTTATTTTTGGGAAATTTAGGAAACCCTGACTCGGTGCCAAAGGCCACGTGTCCATCATCACCAAAGTTGCCTCGGCTCGGGAACTTGGGTACGATTGGGGAAGGTCACTTCGTGAGCACCCCCGCTCGCCCGGTCAAAGACCGGCCTCTACTAATCATGATATCCAATTTTGAAAACGTTATGTGTTCTTATTCCAGTTAGTAGCCTAGAATTACTATGTGATGCGCACAGCAAACAAGTATAGACTAGATTGCCTAATTTGGAAACAAGCATTGCATATCCGTTTGTTTGGAAAACAGTTTGAAATTGCTACTCGCAAGTAGGCTAAAATACGGATTTCAATGAGTTATTCCAACTCAAGCAATCCAACCTCCACCCACAGGCATTCAAACAGTTTATTTCATATAAGCACTTAGTCGCATGGCAAGCATACTGTCATGTTAACATTCACACGTATGCGAGATGCTAAAGCATAAATACTTACATTGTACTCCGTGCCAAAACAATAAACTAGTTAGCAAAATATGCATGACCCTCATGTTAAGATGACTAATGCAACGCATACAGAGTGCAATTAGACAGGCTCGGCTATCCTAAACATGGCATGTGAAATGCACGAGTAACACGTATTCAAGCTAGATTTGAAATACAATGCAGTTTGTATGATGTACCGAGCCCGATGCATGTCAACAAATGCATGGATGCACGCATGCATTGCATAAGGTATGCTAATTTTAAATATGCCCTAATCTACCATCATAAGCAGGTAAATAAAAGGGAAGAAAGAAATGGGGGTTGGAAGACATACACACACTCACCCACACTTATTACAAATATGCCCTCACACAGAGGGGCCAAAAGAATATACAGTCCCAAATAATACAGTCCGAATACAGAATAAATTATTACAGAATTCTAATTATCAAATTAAATGCAAAAAGGAAAGGTGGCCACAGCCCCTGCCTCGGGATGCGCGAATGATGCATGCTCGAATCCGACTCGCCCGGAAAACCCGCACCATGCCATTGCTGCCTCTGTTTACACTGCCCTGCCTCTCCAAAGACTGCCGAAGTCCTGGGACACGTTCCTTGCACACTGTAGAATACCATCGGCTGGAGGAAATTCCCACCGGCCATGAGGAATGTCCATCGGCTGCTGATGAAGCTATCGGCCATTCACAAATGGCCGGTCGGCACTGTATGTTGCCGGTCGGCACTGAATGTCTGCAGAACCTGCAACTCACAGCAGCAGAGGGCAAAAACTTGCATGGCAATGTAATTCCAACAATGTATGCATCAATCATACCCCTTATCATATTTGTGATTCAAAGGGGCATGTGCCTCGATTCCCGGGCCACCAATCACGCATTTCCATGCATGATGGCCCACGGAACCAAGTATGCAACTTTTATCTCAAATGCATACAAATCAAACGAACATAAAAGGGCGCCAAACCTCTGTCATGCTCATCTCAAGAGGCCAAGCATGTGCATTGATGTAATGCAATCCTAAACATGTTAGCTAGTATGCAACATGATCATGACAAGACACTTATGTAAGCATGCAAGCAAACATGAGGCAAAGCAAACCAAGCAAATGATGGCTTTGAACATGATCTAGGAAACTCTAAATAGGCCTAAAATCAGTGGCCAATAATGCCCAACAAGAAAGTCTACACACACACACACATGCATATGTTAAGACTTAACACTTAGGCACTAAGCAAGCAACCTTCAAGCACACTTGGAAGGGGATATCATGGACACTTAGCATGCATCATAAGCTTTGAAAATCATGTTATAGAAGGTTCCAAACCAACTAAATAAACCAAGTAAAGCATGCAAAAGGCCCAAGCATTCAAGGCTCACCAAAGAGGTAATGAACTACACTTAACACAACCATACATGGCATGCATTAGGCGACCAAAAACAGAGTTTTAACACATAAAACTAAGTCCAAAAGACCACCTAGATGGCATCTAATGGCTCAAATTCAAAGGCATGCATAATGACCAAAACAAAGGGCATGCAACACATGCTTTCAAAGCAATAAAGAGGCGACTTAGGCAAGCATATGGGCATGCCAAAGGGATTGATATTACATGTTGGGTGGTTCCAAACCATGAAAACGATGCAAGCAACACATGCTACACATTGACACACTTGAGGCATACAAGCCCTACAAGCCACCAATGCAAAGGAGCTATACCTAGCATGCCAAAATCAATCCAAATGACTATGGACAGACCTAAAGCATGGCAAAATAAGCACAAAACATTCATGAATCTAAGCCTAAAGCATGCTCAAATTAGGGCTAACAACCTAAGGCATGTTAAGGCAATACAAAGCATTACATGGCACTTATGCTAAGCATGCATAAGGGACCAAAACCAACTTAACACAAAGTTATAACATGGCAATATAAGCATAAAATATAGCCATGGCATGCTCAAACACACACTTGGACATAAGGCTCCCTAAGAGACCAAAACTTGCCCTTTTCAAGGACATCAAGGAGAGGGGGTGGCCCTCTCCTTCTTGGGACTTCAAAGCATCATCTTCACCACTGAAATCCCTCAAGATTTCAGTGGTGAAGAGACCTCAACACCAAAATCCCGGAGCTTTCACAAAATAGCACAAAATGAGGTCTTTTCAAGGCCTAAGGGTGGTCAAACCCTCCCAAAGCACAAAACACTCTTAACCAACAATAAAGAGGACCAAAAAACAGAACTTTTATGTGTTGATCACCAAGCACAAAAATAGTTCTAAGCTATGTAAAAATGGAGTGCAAAAATGGGGTAAAAAAGGGTAGTTTCTTACCCTTGAAGACCACATTCACAAAGGTTGATGCTGTTGCTTCCTTGAGCTCAAATCCAACCAAAAACTCCAAGAACCAGCCCCTAGAACCTCAGTAACCAAAGGAAGGTGAAACACTAGGTGTTGATGAGCAATAGTAAGTCACAAACACCTAGTGTACAAAATAAGAGGGAAGAAGAGAGATGGGATAGATACAAAACTTCTAACCTAAAACCAGAGCTTCTTCTCTGTCTAAAATGTCTAAAAATCCAAACTCCTTCCAACCTTGAGCCAAGAGGAGGAAGGGTCCTCTTATAGGCAACTAAACTTACAAGTTAAGCTAACCAAGAGGCTCATCCCTCCATACACGTGTATGGAGGGGAAACAAATGCTATAAAGCTGTCTGAAAATATCTCCAAAAATAGCTGTAAAGTAGTCGGCAGGGCAAAATGGTCATTTTGCCAAAATTGACTGCCGACCGGCACAAAAGAGTGCCGACCGGCACAATATAGTGCCGATGGAAACACCAACCAGCCGGTGGCCTCTAGCCACTGCCGGTGGTGTGTGGGGATGTCTCACAAGGCATTCCCTGCCCCTCCAAGGCAAAGCACAAGTGTTTGGTGCAAAACCAGACACAAAACGGTCAAGTTCGGAGATCCTGAGGCAAGGCGCGTAGCCGAGAACTCCGGGAACTCCAAACGAACACGAACATGGATAATCACCGAGTGTTCCAACGGTGACGTCCAAGTCTTGAGGACGGTCAAAAATGGGGTGTCTACACTCATGTATGCACTGCTATGCTTTGATGGAAAGTCAATGGGGTAGGGATTACGGCAACAATATGGGCTACAACTATAGTGTGTACGGGGGGTAATTGTAACCTGTGGGCTATGAAGCACGGATACTTCAAAAGGGAGACATATCCATATCAAATACTTATTGGATACTGATACTCCTTGGATACTCACAGATACGAATTAGGTACTTCTTAAAAGTATCAGATACTTGTTAATTAATTGCTATTAATGTTGGAAAATTGGATACTTAATTTTGAAGTATCAGATACTCGAAGTCATATATTACTTGTAATACTTTGTTTAGTTATTTGGTGAGAGGAATATAGTGAGAGTTAAAGTAATAGAATTTTTCAAATTGATGTATCCTCATTGGCTCTCTCACTTCTCTCTCGCTCTCTCACATTTCTACTCTCTTCTCTCGTTCTTTTTATGGTATTGGCATGTAAGGATGATGTTTAATTTACATTTGCATTTGATTTTGCTTTTAGTTTTGGATGTTTTGGTGAATGGTTGAAGCTCTTAGCTTAATAGGAATCTCTCTATTTATTTATTAATTTGCTTTACGTTTTATTTTCATGCATATTACATTATTAAAATTATAAAAAATATTTTTTTTTAAAAACGTATCGCCGCCATGCCTGTATCCCAGCCTGTTGGGGTGCAAGCATTATAACACCCAATGGTTTGGCGATTTCCACTTTTTACAACCCACAGATGGTTGTCACAAACAAGTTGGCCACTCAATTTCGATATATATTGAGGGGCCAACTACATATGTATGAAGGAATTGGTGAAGTGCAAGTATATTAATGTGTATGCAACAATTGGATAATCGCATACAAACATTGGAATTGGTAAACTGCAAGTATTTTAAAGTGTATGCAACAAAAAATATATCCTAACTATAGGAACATTGTGTAATGCGTGACAAGCGACGAATATGTGTGTGGTCCATTTAAGCATTCTCTGCAACAGTATTGTGTCATTAAATTGATGACACATATTGAATGCAAATAATTTAGTTGGGCACACAATTGCCCAACTAGTGGTCACAAATGAGCATGGTAGCATGTAGGTGCAATATGTTCTGCCCGAACATTGAGCGAACTATAGCCATATCGTCCCACCATGCACCCGCATGCCGTGCAAACTGCATATGGAAAATGTACCGTAACAAACTTGGAATGACCTACTCATTCATTTATATTGACAATTGTTTAATGCATATTTGGTGAGTTACCTTGCGCATGTTAATAGGATCATCCACAATCCCTTTACATTGTTTGATCCAATCACGCCTAATTTGTTCATCAAAACAAAACAAAATCAACTGAGTTGTACCCATCATGTTTGGAACAAAAAACACAAAACACCAAGTACTTACAAGAAGATATTGACTGGTCCCCTTGGTTAACAAGGGGCATCAGCCGTATAGTTGTTGCCATCGTATATGGGAAACAAAGGCACCTCACACCTGCTTTCAACATAAGTCCAAAAATAAAGATGTTAGCATTTTCATTTTAGTACACACAGTAACGAAACTTGCCCTACACCATACTTACATGATGGCATGTCAACAATTATAAGCGTAATAGTTCAAGCTGGAGTTGTTTTCACAACTATTTAAACTATGAATTACAATAGTTATATGTAATGCTCTCTGTTTTTGTATAAAATAAAATATGGTCATGAAGATTTCTGAAATGTAAAATTTGACCATTTGGTCAGTTTCCCTTACCCTCATTGTGCTTTAATCTTACCATTAACATGATGTGGGAAAAACATGGCCAGTGAGACCGGGAAAGAACTTGTCCACAAAGTTGGACCCTTTTCAGTTGCACCCATCACAGAAGCAGTTGCACCGACATGGTCAGCATAAATATGTTTTCCCCTAAAATGATGTGTACCACCTATGCATATGTTTGTAAAGTTTAATGGTAACCAAAATTCTCTGTCTCCCTCTCCCTCTCCCTCTCCCACACACACAATACGGACTGTCTTCGAAATCAGAAAAACTTAAAATATTTTGGTTGAGCCCCCACTACCGCAACTTATGAAATATAAGAAAACTGACATGATACAAATTCATGGATATTCAGTGAGATGTAAACTGAGTACACGTATATTCTGGGAGGGGTTCAATGGTTTTCATTTTCCGTTTACCCATTTCATTAGACAACTGATGCGCATAGAAAAAGGGGACTCCAGACATAAGGGCCATGTACTTGAATGTCAATAATGGTGAAGGTCAGAGAGACGGATAGTTTGACAGTGAGGGACAGATTACCTTCAAACACAGAGGGTGGCTTTTAATTTGGGCTTGAAACGTCACCTTGGAGCACCACAGTAGAGTCAGGAGAGAGACGCTGACAGCGTAAGGTTAGGGCATCGAAAGGAGATTAGTGAATGGAAAAGGTGAGAGAGTAGAGGAAAGGAGGACGGCCGCTTGACAGCCACAGAATTGCGCAGAGCTATGTAAATACTAAACATGGTGGAAGGGGACGAATAAGTGAAAACGAGGTTGTTTGTTTATTACAAGGTGCAGTGCCCATGTTGTGGTAATAACGTGTAACCTGTCTAACACCCTTGTACATGTCTTTGGTTTTAATTTTTTTAAAATTGAGTTCCCCTCTTTTTGTATTATTTGGCTTTTCGATAATATTATCAAGATTGTAGTTTGGGTTTTACATTTGTAGATGCATCTTACTTAAATGTATGTAGGAAGTAATTTACTTGTCATAAGTCCATTGAAGAAATAAATGAATACGCACGACAACCCGAAAAAAAAGTATTCAATTTTCTTTATTGTTTTGTTTTTTCGTTAATTTTGTAATGATTTTTTCGACATAAAAAATCCGACAAATTTGTAAGTGTGTGTATGTTACATGTATATGCACATTTGATAAACAACTTTTTGTCTATTTTTTGTAACAAGAAAATCCTTCAACTATCCCACATGTCCAATGTAGCACCCATTGCAAAGATGAACATAGTGTTATGTTGTCTGATCCGAGTTAGCAGACTCGAACTTGCGAACTTGCCCCGCCCCCCTAAGACATGCTCCACTTTAGTCATGACGCAAGTAGCGAGAGAGCATTGAACCCATACGAAATGCTATAACGAGAGCATTGAACCCACACCAAGTGTTGTGCTAACAACAACTTTAGCCTAACCTCCTCACAAACTACACTACGGGCAGTAGGTTGGGCGAATGAGTTTCGCTGTTGGAAGCTGAGGTCTTAACCCCCACCCGTTTACCAAGAGCGATATAGCCTTGGGTTTTTATGCACAGCTTCAAAGATGAAAAAAAAAACGGTGCTCAATAATGTACGACCCAACCTCGTTTGTTTGTACAGGTAAGTTGGGTAGAATTGTTAGTGAGGGAATTATTAGTCAAGGGATTGGTACTGATGGGACTAAAACAAATATTGTTAGTTTGATAACCACTGCCTAAGCACAAACACAATATTTGTGGATTCGCAATACCTTGGGATTATAATACCCTCCATAGATGGGATTAGTAGTCCCCCTGAGAGATGGTATTAGAAAACCAATCCCTTCAATTTACAAGTAGATTTGCTGGTTTGGCCCCTGTTATCCTATGTAATTTAGTTCTGTACTTCCTTAGTAATGAATTTTCTGTATCAGCGTGTTTGTACTTATGCCATCGATATGTCCTGTACTATACAAAATAATTTACGCCTCATTTTGTATATAACAGTTTTACCGTAACAACCCCAAAATCACTTATCCAAAAGCCTAATAATACATATAATAACCAAATTTAATAGTATAATAATATGTATGCCAAATTAAATTATATTTGTACAGTATGACATGAGACCTTTCACTCCTATCTATGAAAAAAAAATTAACTATTACTAGTCCACTGTTTATCAGTATAAATAAATATTTTGTTATAATTCTCTCGCTAATAGTCTCCTTACATCCACAATGGATGTGTTAGTGTATTTGTTAGTGTCAACTGTTAATTTTTGGCCAACAAAGTTTCTTGTTTGGTGCTGTAGTGCAGCTGTTAAGGGTAACATTATTGACTAAAGTTAGTGTCCAATGTTAGATTGTCTATTAACTACAGCTAGCATTTTACCCACCGAGGAAGAGAGAGGAAACTGCTATGGGGAAGTCCTCTCAAACATCTGGCCGAAAGTCCCCCTGAATGCCCCACCGGAAGTCCACCCCGACGTCCGAACCCTTCAATAAAATGAAAAAAAAAAAATTTAATTTGGGTCTGACTAGTTGACCAGCCAGACACCGGCCGGTGAACTGTAAATTTTTTTTTTGGGCTTTTTTACTTTTTCAAATTTTTTTTCCTGCCTTCAAATTTTTTATAAAATGAAATTAATTATTTACTTTATTTATTACATATATATATTTATAGTTTTTGTAAGACACAGACCTTAATACACCCCTTAACACATTCATTGTATCACCATTCACACAGTACATGTTGTGGACTGTCTAGAAAGTGAAATTTTTGCCTACTTTACGCTAGGCCTCGTTTGGGAACATGTTTTTTTTTGTAACTTTTTGGCTAAAATATGATCTTAAAAAAACTAGTATGTTTGAAATGACTTTTTGATTTTTTTACGAAAAGATGTGCAAAAAGTAAAGAGAAAATGGAATCTTTGACTTTTTGGTATAGGTTGTTGGTTTTTTGGTTTTTTTAGTGACTTTTTGACTAAAAAATCCACTTGCCAAATGAGGATTAACCAAAAAAAAAAAAAAATAAGATAAAATGTCACATCAAACCTATAATCAGTTCACTTTTTCTCTCACAAACATAATATCCAACTACAAAAAAAATCCAATTTCAAATACAAAAATTTTAATCTATAAATATTAAAAAACTAAAATAACCTACTAAAATAGCAACTTCCCAAACACCCACAAAATGTATAATGTAGTGTCACGTATGTTTTCGTTTCCCTTCCAAATTTGGAACAAAAACCAAAGTTCGCAGACATAGCCTAAGAATTCTCACCAAGGTAGTACTATTCATCATGACCCATTGGCTGTAGCCTTTCTAATCTCACCAACTCATTTCCATTTCCCACATAGAATTTTGGTCACTTGCTCATTCTCTCTCCATTTAGGTTTTGCTGTCCATCTCCACACACACTCTCTCTCTCTCTCTCTC
Organism: Camellia japonica; assembly: GCA_030407325.1. NCBI lineage: Eukaryota > Viridiplantae > Streptophyta > Magnoliopsida > Ericales > Theaceae > Camellia > Camellia japonica. The sequence goes on from JAPPVO010000029.1 coordinate 83,451,126, forward strand.
TCTTCATTTCGACTATGCTAGCTCGTCGATGGTGACACTCACCATTTGCTCCGGTATGTGTCAGTCTGTCTCTTTTTTCTTTGGGAGCACATTATTATTATGACTCTGCTGTGTTCCACTCGCACGACATATATTTTTGTAAACTATTATACTGTTCGTTGTTAGTTTGTTGAAACCATACGTACGATTAGGTATACAAAATACATAGGTGACAAACTGATATTGCAATGGACGAGTTCCATAGTGATTCTAACTGCTGCATGAACGGTGTTGGTTTAGCAGTGTAGGCAGTTTTTTATTTCTCTGCATGAATGTAAGTTGGGTGTGACTGCTCTTGGGTTGAATGTCTGATGTGGCCCTGTTTGAAGTGTGCATATTGTTTGTTTGTTTCTGTCTTCGTTGCAAGATTTCCTATTGGTTATTTGTCCAAAAGCCTTCGCGAAGGTGGTACCAAATGACTAGGCATTCTCGTCGGTGCAAATGAAGTAGTAGTCATATTATGGTGTTTTGCTTTCATACTTGTTGCACTTCAACTTCTTTATTGGTGTAATGTCATGGCAATTTTCTGTATTGATGTTGCTTCATGCAGTTTTTGTTGCTACTAACTAACCTCATGCACTAACCTAGATAGACTACGTCCAGGCACGGAGGCACATCCGGCTCGGGGGGGGGGGGTCATGTGCCTTTAACTTTTTTGGATAACTTTGCCTTTGTTGTCAACAACTATTAACAGGAACGTAAACCTTTCTGCACTTATTTGGAAAATTGTATATCATAACATTTGTTGGCCTTTTGTGCAAAAATGTGTAAAATATGGGAAATTATGCTTGTTTTTCGTGTTTGGCTTCGGCCAAAATTATTAGAGTGACCCCCCACATGTTGAAGTGCTTGTATATCTCTTGTCGTAACTCCATTTCGCCCGATGTTTGCGTCATTGGATTATGGTATAATGGCATAGTTTTCATTCTGGGCCCCAAAGGCCTTCATTGAATCAAAATTTGTAATACCGCCGAACCATGAAAATTTCGGAACATAAAAATATTTTTTCCTGTCTGTAAAGACTTTAAAATTTTCATATATAAACTCACGTGTTCAAACCCTTGTATCTCCCTGTATGTCTAACCCCAATTAATGTCATGTTTGCGTCGTTGGATTGACCTCATATCATTTTGCATTACAGCGGGCGTACGCCTTATGCAACCTGTTGTTGCATGAAGTTGGAGCTCTGTGTGCCTGGCCATTATTAAGATTTTGTACAATTGATTTATTACTTCATTTTTTTGTTGGCTACTGTAAAGACAATATTCGTAGCAGCAAAGATGCAATGGATGATGCTCTAGTTTACTAAGAAAAAGAATTATTACCTGCTTGCAAGTAGCCAACCGAAAGACCGTAACACCACTGCCTGGGGCCCCCAATTAGGCTGATAAATTGGGTGCAGGGGAAAACATTGTAACGCCAACGTACCTCTGGTAATGAGTTCGGTCTTTAATTTATGCCTCACTTGCTCAAATAAAGCTTCAGCATTATATGTGTAAGCATTGAAGTGGCGATTAGTATTTATATGAGAACTATAAAACGAGTACAAAATATGGCCAATTGATATTCGTAAAACAGTGGCATGCAATAGGTTCATAAATTAACAACAACATATCATAATTGAACAATAAACGAAAAGTACAACTCATAGAATGTTGGTACACCTAAATGGTACGTTCATTGTAAGTTGTTCAAAGTGAAATTTGTTTTCTATAATTTGTGATTAGCGTTTTTTGTGCATCCTTATAAATATTGCATGAAATACTTCGCATGAATTATCGTAATTGGATATCACTGATATGTCAGACAATGTGAAGCAAATGTGAGTTTATGTCCATCAATAATTCATACGATTTGGTTTGTAAAGATATGTTTCTTGTACCTACTGAATTTCACGGTGTCTTCATGTAGGACAAATTGTGGCGGTATGTACTGTAATTGGGAGGTTGTGTGATTTGATTTTCACACATTTTGGATAGCCTCAATTTTCACTATGAAAGTTATGAATTTCGTCTAATTGATTAAAACTCTGTCCATTTCTTATTAGAATATGTGCACATATGACACATGTCGCGTATTCTGCTAAGAGAAATTGTGAAATTCGTAAATTAGTGACTTATACTAAACCACTTCAGTTAATAATTTTCTATCACAACAACAAACGACATTAGCAATTTTAACAAAATGACGCAACTTTTGAAATGACAAGGCAAAATTGACTGGCTTTAAAGTTAACAGATGAAAATGACAGAATGCACAAAATTTACATACCACCGATGTAATTTGGTCTTCAATATAATTTCCTTTATTTGATATTTGTTACAGGGAAAGGAAAACATTGAAGACAAGTGGCAAAGGTTCACAAATAAAAACGGCTAACAGTATCGATCCCCCTCGATGAAAGCGGCTAGTTGGACTATTTCTTTTTTACAAGTTTGATCCATCTCCTTGAAAGCGGCTCACAGCATCAATCCCTCTCGTCGAAAATGGCTGACAGTAATTTGCACAATCGTGCATTACATATTTTGTACTCACAGATTGTGCCTGTGAAAATTTCACTTTGTACTGTCACTACAAAAAATTAAGATTTTAGAGACTAAAAATAAGGGCCAAAATTATTTGTTAGGGACCTAATATTGTTGTTGCCAAAAGTGTGGTTATTATATTTTTAGCAACGAAAATTGGACATTAGTGATGAATTATTATCTTTTTGGGACCAAATTTTCTTGTCTCACAAAATAAACCATTTTTAGACCAAATTATTTTGTCTCTAAAAGTGTATTTGTTAGTGTCATTTTCAAAATTTTGTTGGTAAAAGCCTTATTTTTTACTTTTCAGGACAACTTTTTAGTGACTATCCTCATGACGATAGAAATTGGTCCCTAAATGTCAATGGTTGCGATATGTGTATATAAATGTATATATATGTATTCATATCTAACATATACTTATGTCGAAATTGACAATGGTTGCAACGAGCAACAATTCAAGGAAATACAAGAAGTAGACAACCCCGGAGCGAAAATGGTTAATGTGCAAACATGTACTAAGTAGAGTACACTGATGGAAACACGTGACTGTTTTGGTAACAAAGTATGGACTTCTATTCCATGGTCACACTAATCATGTGCTTTTATTGTGTCACATTCAGCGATTTGCAGCAGTCATAGACAACATTTCGCATGTTCTTATAATGCAAGCCAGACCACGTCCTCGCCCAGGCCATGCCCACGCATGACAGGCCGTGGCTTTGCCAACTGCAGTAGCCTTGGCTATTGTTGTTGGCTATTCTGCTAGCCTATGGCTAGCAAGACTAAGTTATTGCCTTGGTTACGGCCTATGTTGTTGCTTGGGCTTCGGCCTGTGCAGGTGCCTTGGATGTAGCCTGTGCGGTTGCCTGGCTGCGGCATGTGCGACTGCCTTGGCTGCGGCATGTACTGTTGTTTGGCCTATTGACTTGGCTGCGGCTTGTGTTGCTACTTGGGCTACGGCCTGGGCTGTTGCCTTAGCTGTAGCATGTGCTGCTGCCTAGCTACGACCTTGGCTATAGCCTGTGTTGTTGTTCGTTGTTGCTGGTAGCAGCCTGGGCTGCTATTGACCCGCGACCTGGTCTGCTGTTGACTGCGGCTTGGGCTACTGCTGGCTGTTGCAAGCTGCGGCCTAGGCTGTTGATGGCTGCGGCCTAGTCTGCTGTTGGCTATAGCCTAGCATGTGATATCTCTTAGCATGCCGTGGGCTGTTCTTGCACTATGCTTGCACTTGCACCAATAACTTCTTAGGCATGTTTTTGGCTCTCTAAAGGGCACAAATGCATGTGGCATCAAGGTGTTGACCCTTGGAAGGGCGCACCTTGACATCTTGCCCAGTGCTGCAGCCTAGGCCGGGTGCATGCATGCCAGGCCGCGGCCTCATGTCAAGGTGCACCCATCCATAGGTTAACACGTTAATGCCATACTCATTTGTGCCCTTTGGAAAGCCAAAGACATGCCTAAGCAGGTGCTGCTGCAAGTGAAAGCAAAGACTCAAGGCATAGTGCAACAGAGCCCACGACATGCCGTTAGATAGCATATGCAAGGTCGCAGCTAGCAGCAGCCTTGTCGGCAGCCAGTAGCAGCCATCAGCCCGCAGCCTTGTCAGCAGCAGCCAGCAGGCCATAGCCTTGCCAGCAGCCAGCAGTAGCTAGTAGCAGCCTTGCCAATAGCCAACAGGCCGCAATCTTGCCAGCAGCCAGCAGCAGCAGGCCATTGCCTTGCCTGTCCAGCAGCCAGTTTAGGCTAACTTTTAGAGGGTCAAATGTAGTCTTTTTGCCTTGTAAATTTTTATGTAAATACGTTAGAATTAAAGGTGTTTTGGGACCAACTTTTGTAATTTTTCTCTTTTTGTAGAATTTTTATAAATTCATTATGACTCCTCAAACATAGAGGATGTTTCCTCTTGCCAGCTAAGAAAAGGCTTAACAAGCTATATTAAGAAAGAGGGTACCCAAGTGTTGAACCAAACCACTTGTGCCTTTAAAGTATCCCAACCTAGCCAATGATAAGGTAACTTTTTGTAGCGCTTTTGGTGCATTGTTCAACTATTGTAATGCCTTCTTTTGATAAACGGAAAGTTCATTTCACCATTAAATTGTGCAAAGCTTTTCTAGTGTTGCTTGCTAATTTGTGGCTTGTCTCCAACCTAGTGGCTCATAAGCTAACTAATATTGTGTTTGCTTGTCTTTTTAAACCCTTTGAGTATTCTTGGTAGGCTAGTGAAGACTGTTAACTAGCACCACACACACTTGCATATCTCTTGACAAGGCTTCCACACAGTCGGTGTGTGACACCTTGCCAAGTGCAAGAGCCTTGTCAAGTGCCACAGCCTTGGCGGAGGGCATGCAAGCCAGGCCGCGGCATTGCCAAGGGGCGCAGCCCAGGCCACATGCATGAAAATGAGGTTGCGGCCTTGCTAAGTTCCATAGCCATCACCGCGGGCGTGGAAGCTAGGCTGCGGCCCAGGCTGGGTGCATGCATGCCAGGCCGCGGCCTTGGCAACTGTGGTAGCCTTGGCCTCAACCCTGACCACGTGCATACAAGCCATGCCGCGACCTTGCTAAGTGCCACAGCCCAGGCCGCGTATATGCAAATGAGGTCGCGGCCTTGCCAAGTTCCACGGCCTTGGCTGTAGCCCTGACCGTGTGCATGCAAGCCAGGCCATGGCCTTGCCAAGTGCCGCCGCCTAGGCTGCGTGCATGCAAGTGAGGCTGCGACCTTGCCAAGTACTACAGCCTTTGCCGTAGGTATGCAAGCCAGGCCGCGGTCCATGCCGCGTGCATGCAAGTTACGCCACAGCCCTGGCCGCGGCCTTGGCAAGTGCCGCAGCCTAGGCGTAGGCATGTAAGTGAGGCCGTGGCCTTGCCAAGTGCCACAGCCTTGGCCGCAGCCCTGACCATGCTCATGCTAGTGAGGGTGCAACCTTGCCATGTGCTACAGCCTTGGCCGTAGGCATGCAAGCCAGGCCACGGTTCATGGCACACGCCCTACCTTGGACACGGCTTTGGCTGCGTGCTTAATAGCCAAGCCACGACCTTGCCAAGTGTCGTAGCCCAGGCTGTCGCACGGATTAAAGCCTTCGTTTGACATGTGCTGCCAACGCCCAACTCATTGTAAAGTGTTAGTAATCCCCTTAGGCCATAGAAATTTTGTTTCAGCGTGCACGTAAATCATTTTTATATGTCGAGGCACACGCTTGGGCTATATTATGTGTTCTAAACCTCACAGGCAATCGGTCACAAGAGGGACAGGGAGGGGAAAGGGACGAATCGAAGTAACGCAAGGGTGAATCTCAGTGGATCATGGCAACAAGGCCACTCTACCACTTACAATACCCCGTCGCATATTTAAGTCATCTATAAAGGATTCTATCTGCCACTCATGATAGGAATAGTACTTCAAGGCGGCCCGCAAGGCTTATCCGCCACATGGGCTTCACCAATGACACATGCCTTTGGTGGCTGGACAGCCCCTATTACAGATCGGCAAGCAGGCGGCAGGCGCATGCGTCTCTTCTAGCCCAGATTTTGACTTAGAGGCGTTCAGTCATAATCTATTGCACGGTAACTTCACGCCACTAACTTTTCAACCAAGTGCGATGACCAATTGTGCGAATCAACGGTTCCTCTCATACTAGGTTGAATTACTATTGCGACACTGTCATCAGTAGGGTAAAACTAACCTGTCTCATGATAGTCTAAACCCAACTCATGTTCCCTATTGGTGGGTGAACAATCTAATACTTGGGGAATTCTGCATCACAATGATAGGAAGAGCCAACATTGAAGGATCAAAAAACAACGTCGCTATGAATGCTTGGCTCCTACAAGCCAGTTATCCCTGTGGTAACTTTTCTGACACCTGTAGCTTCAAATTTCAAAGGTCTAAAGGATTGTTAGGCCACGTTTTCACAGTTCGTATTCGTACTAGAAATCAAAATCAAAAGAGCTTTTACCCTTCTGTTCCACACGAGATTTCTATTCTCGTTAAGCTCATCTTAGCACACCTACGTTATCTTTTAACGAATGTGCGCCATAGCCAAACTCCCCACCTAACAATGTCTTTCGCTCGGATCTGCCAGCCGAGGCAGGCCTTGGGTCCAAAAAGAGGGGCAGTGCCCCGTCTCCGATTCATGAAATAAGTAAAATAATGTTAAAAGTAGTGGAATTTCACTTTTGCCATTTCTGGCTCCCACTTATCCTATACCTCTCAAGTCATTTCACAAAGTTGGACTAGACTCAAGCTCAACAGGGTCTTCTTTCGCTGCTGATACTGCTAAGCCCGTTCCCTTGGCTGTGGTTTCACTGGATAGTAGACAGGGACAGTGCGAATCTCATTAATCCATTTATGCGCATTACTAATTTGATGACGAGGCATTTGGCTACCTTAAGAGAGTCGTAGTTACTCCCGCCATTTACCCGCGCTTGGTTGAATTTCTCCACTTTGACATTTAGAGCACTGGTCAGAAATCACATTGCGTGACCATCCGCAGGGACCATTGCAATGCTTTGTTTTAATTAAACAGTTGAATTTCCCTTGTCCGTACCAGTTTTGAGCTGACTATTCGCTACTCGGGAAAGGCCCCGAATGGAATCGTTCCCAGTCTGTCCCCCGGCTGGCATATAGTGACCCATTCTCACAGCGGGAGTAGCTCGAGTAGTCCACCGACAACTGACGGGTTTGGGACTAGAACTGGGACCCCCGTGCCTAGTCCTCAGAGCCTATCATTTTCCCGAAGTTACAGATCCATTTTGCCATCTTCCCTTGCCTACATTGTTCCATCGACCAGAGGCTGTTCATCTTAGAGACCTGATGCGGTTATGAGTACGACCAAGCGTGCGAGGCACTTGGTCCTCCAGATTTTCAAGGACCGCCAGGGGCGCACCAGACACCACGTGACGTGTAGTGCTCTTCCAACTGTTGGACCATGTAGACGTCCCCGAACATCCCAGGAGGGAATCCCGTTTGTTCATTGGGCTCACTACAGTTCAGGACTCAATGTCACGGTCTTGTATCTAATCTTGCAGAGTGCAAAGCAAGACCGATGAATCATCAAAGAGTCCAAATCCAGCAAATCGTTTTGAAAAACAGATTTTAGAAAGAAGTGCCAAACATGGACTGCTTTGCCAGATACAGAGTCGCCACCTAAATATTTTTTATGGGGGAATTTAGGAAACCCTGACTCGTTTGCCTAAGGCCGCGTGTCCGTCATCACCAAAGTTGCCTCGGCTCGGGAACTTGGGTACGATTGGGGAAGGTCAGCTATGAGCACCTCCGTTCGCCCAATCAAAGATCGGCCTCTACTAACCATGATATCTAGTTTTGAAAACGTTGTGTGTTCTTATTCCGATTAATTAGCTAATCTTACTATGTGATGCGCACAACACAAAAAGTATAGACTAGATCGCCTAATTTGGAACAAAGCATTGCATATCCGCTCGTTTGGAAGACAGTTTGAAATTTGCTACTCGCAGGTAGGCTAAAACACGGATTTCAATGAGTCGTTCCAACTCAAACAATCCAACCTTCACCCACAGGCATTCAGCCAATTTACATCATATAGAGCATATAGCCACATGGTAAGCATGCTGTCATGTTTAACATTCACACTCATGCAAGATGCTAAGCATAAAAAGCTTACGAGTACTCCGAGCCAAAACAAAAACTTGTTAGCAATCAATGTATGATCCAAGTCCATGTTAAGTGGCTAATGCATCGCATACAAAATGCAACTAGAATAGGCTCGGCTAATCCTAGGATGGCATGTGGAATGCAACAAATAGCACGTATTCAAGTTAGTTTTGAAATACTATGCAATTAGTATGAGCGCCGAGCCCCGGTGCATGCAATACAAATGAATGGATGCACCATGCATAGCATAAGGATGCTAAATGAAATATACCCTAATACTAACCATCAAAGCAGGTAAGTAAAAGGAGAAAGAAGTGGAGGTGGAAGACATGCACACACGCACCCACACTTATTACAAATTCGCCCTCGCTCGGAGGACCAAAAGAATAATACAATTTAATTAACTAGCAAGCTAATTAAATATTTACAGACCAATTAACTAGTTAAGCAAATTAACTAAGCTAATAAAGCGGTAAAACAACCTTGGGAAGAGGGCCCAATGCACGCACGCTCGACTTCGCTCGAAAATCCAACGCCATGCACAAGCTGCCTCTGTTTTCACTGTTTTCCTCCTCTGAAACTTGTACAAGTCCCAAGGAGCACTCTCTGAACACTGTGGGGTGCCACCGGCCATGAGGAATGATCACCGGCCATGGAGAAGTGGTCATCGACCATCTATTGAGCTCTCGGCCACCAATTAATGGCCGGCCGGCACTGAGTGTAGTCGGTCGGCCATCTATGCCTGCAGAATCCTGTTTTGACAGCAGCAGAGGGCAAACATGGCATGGCAATGCATTTCAAGCAAATGTGTGCACCAACACCCTCCTTATCATGTTCATGACTCAAAGGAGGATGGTCCTTGATTCTCGGACCACCAATCGCGCATTTCCATGCGTGATGGCCCAAGAAACCAAGTGTGCCATTTCAATATCAAATGAAATGCAAACCAAATAAACACATAAGGCTCAACCTCTATCATGGTGATTTCAAGAGGCAAGGCATGCGTGCTCAATGCAATACAACCTAGGCATGCAAGCTAAGTATGCAACATGACAATGCAAGCAAGTAATGTGCACTATGCACGCAACCTAAGCAAACAAGCATACAAGGCATGTAACAACATATGCAAGCTAACAAGCATGCAAGATGCAATGCCAACATGCAAACATGCAAGACACGTAACATGTTAAGCAACCAAGACAAAAAGGAAGAATGCATGTCAAATGCGATGTGATTCAAGCATGCAACACATGCGATAGGTCAAGTATGCAACAACACACAAGGCGAGCATGCAACAATATGCAAAGGATGGTCTTAAACTAGTTTAGGCAGCTCTCAAACAAGCCCAAAACAGTGGCCAAATGCTATGGAAATGAGGTACAAATGTACATGCAAACATGCATACGAATGGATCAACACTTAAGCATAAAGAGGGACTTTTAAGCACACTTAAATGACAAACATGGACATATAGCATGCATACTAAGCTCTGAAAATCATGTTATAAAGGTGCCAAACCAAGTAAACAAGACAAGCCAAGCATGCAACAATGTCCAAGACTCAAGGGGCTTAAACCAAAGCGATATGAAGCAAGCCCCAAAGGCCATGAGGACCTAAAACAGGTCCGATGCAGGTCTAAACAAGACCAAAGACACACCTAGATGGCATCTAAATGGTCTAAACATAGAAGCATACATAAAGGTCCAAACATGGAGCATAAGACACAAGCCTTTTAAAGCATTAAAGGGGCATCAAATGCAAGCATACAAGCATACCACAAGGACTGAAATGATGCTATAAGTGGTGCCAAACCACTGAACAAGCCAAGTAATGCATGCTCTACACTCACACACCCAAGGCTAACAAGCCAAAATGCAAGGTGGTTATACAAAGCATGTCATGGATGGCCAAAACAACCACAAACAGACCTTAGGCATATTAAAACATGCATACAAGTTTCACAAAGTTAGGCCAAAACAAGTGAGCATGGTAGTTTAAATGCTAGACACATGTTAAGGCAATTCATGGCATTACAAGACAAGTATGCAAAGCAAGCATGGTGTGTCTAAACCAATTAAAAACAGTGCTATATCATGGAAAAATAAGCACAAATAACACTTAAGACATGGCCAACATGCACTTAAACAAGATGCTCACACATGAGGCTAAAATGGCCAACATTGAAGGCAAAAGGAGAGGGGATGGCCCTCTCCTTATTAGGACCTTAAAGCACCATCCCCACCACTGGACATGGTGAGGGTCCAAACAAGGTAGTCCCGGAGCTCACCAAAAATGCACAAAATGGGGACCAAACAAGGCCTAAGAGGGGTCAAACAACCCCAAACAACAAAGTGACCTTAAACAACTATTTAGAGCACTCAAAAAAAAGACTTTTATTAGTTATACACAAAGTCTAAAAATAGATGCAAGGTAGGTTAAAAGACTATGCAAAAATGGGAATAAAGAGCAAGATCTTACCCTTGTGGACCCCTTCAAGGATGGAGCTCCAACAGCCTTCCTTAGCTCAAAACCAGCTCAAAACTTTTGAAAACAAACCTTTGGCACCTCAGAAACCAAGGTAAGGTGTAGCACTAGGTGTTTATGCACAAAAGTAAGACACAACACACTTATACACACACAAAGGCAAAAAGAGAGAGAGATATAGAGATAGGTGATACACAAACCCTAACCCTAATCCAGACCTCTGGAACTCAACCTTCTAACCCTTGAGAAGGGAGGAGAAGGCCTCCCTTTATAGAGGATCACTCTTGCAAAGCTTACAAAACAAGCTAAGCAAGAGTGAAATCCCTTCATACACGTGTATGGAGGGGGTGCAAAGTGGGTGCCAGCTAGCACAGCTGGCACAAAATATCTGCCAAAAGCAGATGCACAGTGATCGGCCACCAAAAATGACAAATTGGCCAAAACAATGACCGGCGACCACCAATAGTGCCGATCGGCCAAACATTTGGCCGATGCAACAAAACAGTGGCCGGTGGCCTCAAGCCATGGCCGGTGATGTGTGGGGATGGCCAACAAGCCATTCCCTGCCCCTCAAAAGCAAAACACAAGTGTTTGGTAAAACCAAACACAAAACAGTCGAGTCGAGAGATCCTAAGGCAAGGCGCATAGCCGAGACCTCCGAGAACTCAGGACGAGCACAAACATGGATAATCACCGAGTGTTCAAACGGTGACGTCCAAGTCTTGTGGACGGTCAAAAATGGGGTGTCTACAGTTGCCCCTCTTTGACAAAACTCGAAAGTCATAACAATGACGGGAGTGAGTGTCAAAGCCCAGAGACGACCCATTTTTGACAAGGCCGAAGACTTAGACAAAGCATGCAAGATAATAAAGATATGCGCCCGAAGGCGGGGGCAAAATGCAACTGACAATGCACAAAGCCGAGCATAACTTATTATCATGCAAAGAAAGCTGTAATGAAGCATAACATGCGACAGTTTTAAGCAATCAAACACAAATCCAACTACATTACAATGCAGAAAGGATGTAAGAGAATTATGTAATTCTCGCTACGTTTCACGCGGAGAATACGATACCTGTCCGGTTCGTCTGGTTGCGCCAGCCTCAAATGAACCGTACATACAATATCGCGCCTGTAAAAGAGAGAAACTTAACAGGTACAATATTGTTAGCAACATGCATGACAATGCAAGTTAAGACTGCGTAACAACGCAAGTGAAGGAGTGCATGACAATGCAACCTAAGGGCGACGCATAACAATGCGGAATGGATGCAAAATGATAATGCAATATTTACAAAACTATGTATAAAAAACGATATGCAATGCATTTAAAACATGATCAAAACATAAGCAGTTCAAAACCACACAAATATCATAAAGAGATGGAGATGCAAAGTCCGCCTACCATAGAAAAGGTGCCGACACCCTCAAACCACAATACCAGCAGTGGAATAGGCGCGTACACATGCAGAACTATGAGTGTGTAGACGAAACACAAGATGCAAGTAATTGGGTGGAATGATATAAGTGGGGAAATGACCCGCTGAGGAAAGATCGTGATCCTAAATGTCGGACGCAACAAATTACACTACAATGTAATATATACAATGGATAAGGTATGCAGCCAAACCGTATCTTGCATGGACACATACAAACCATGTTTAACACGGAAACGGTGCCGTCACCCACAACACTAGGTGCGTACACATAATATCATAACCGTGCTTCAACGTGAAAAGTACGGGCACATACCAGACCAAGCTCAACAAGGAAAGGCGCAAGCCGTGGATGGATGTGATGCAAATGCATGCAAGCTAAACTATGTACGATACAATGAATGCATGACAATGCAAGCTATGTACAATGCAATATTTACAAGCTAGAATGCAATGGATGCAGTGGATAAGGCCTGCGGCCAAAACACATCTTGCCTAGGAAAGGCATGGACACATACAAGCCGCGTCTAACACAAAACGGTGCCGTCACCCACAACACTAGGTGCGTACACATAATATCATAACTGTGCTTCGACGTGAAAAAGTACGGGCACATACCAGACCAAGCTCAACATGGAAAGGCGCAAGCCGTAGATGGAGGTGATGCAATGAATGCATGCAAGCTGCAATGCAATATATACACTATGCAATGGAATGTAATATTTACAATGGATAAGGCACGCAGCCAAACCGTATCTTGCCTAGGAAAGGCATGGACACATACAAACCATGTTTAACACGAAAATGATGCCGTCACCCACAACACTAGGTGCGTACACATAATATCATAACCGTGCTTCAACGTGAAAAGTACGGGCACATACCAGACCAAGCTCAACAAGGAAAGGCACAAGCCGTGATGGATATGCAGCAAGCGTATGCAAGCTACAATGCGATGCGATATATATTCTATATGCAGTGTATGTAAATGTAATATTTACAGCGTATGCATGACAATGCAATATACACAATGAATGCATGACAATGCATGTATACAATGAATGCATGACATATGCACTATTTACAGTGAAATGCATGACATATGCACTATTTACAGTGAATTATATACAATGAATGCATGACAATGCATGTTTGTTTTTGTTTTTGTTTTTTTTTTTTGAAATGCATGAAAAGTGCATGATGATGCAAATGAAACGAATGCGTGACAACGCACGTCTTTTGACATGCATGACAATGCACATGATCTTGAATGCGTGACAACGCGTGTCTTTGGAAATGCATGACAATGCACATGATCTTGGATGTGCGACAACGCGTGTCTTTGGAAATGCATGACGATGCATGTAAGGTGCGCATGACGATGCGGCCTAAAGAAGATGCATAATAATGCGAGCATGATATGTGCCACAATGCATAAGGTGTGTGCATAACAATGCGAGTGAGGGATGCATGACAATGCAACCTAAGATAAAATTCGCCAAGAGTCGTTCGGGCATGACAAACACCAAAGGACTTGCACCTTCAGAGGATTTAAGGTCTCCTAGACCGAAAGTATTTAGGGTCTCGCCAGACCGCTTAAAGGTGCATAACAATGCAAGTCGCCAGACCGTTTAAAGGTGCAAAACAGAGTATTTAGATCATCGTCTTCCTACCACATTCCATCAGCAGTCGACAGACACCTATCCGGCTCCGTTACCACTGTCCTTGTACTCACGGTACCTTCTGTCCATGTGCTCATAGCATCCTCTATTTTATGCACACGGCACTTTCAATCCTCACAGGGGCCTTGGCTTTTCTGGCTCTCTCAGAGTCTTCGATTCCTTCTTGTTCCAACGGCGTCAGTACAGTTTGTTGTTCAACATTCCCTGTATTCAAAATGCCCAAATCCCGAGCGAAATTCTTGACACCGGCGCTCTCCAGCGATGTATTCTGATCCCGGCCCTTCCAGCCACAATTGATGTCCTTGCCCCTGACGGGCCCTTTCCAGCTGAGATTCTTCAACAATATCTGGTTGGTCGTCAAGCCACCCTGTGACCTTTGCTGACTCCTCAAAATCGAACCAGTTAACTGTCATGTCCCCCGGATCTTGTTCGTTGAAAATCTGAAGGTCAGCAATGTCCCCTTCCAAAACTGCTAAATCATCTATCCTCTGATCAAGTTCATCCCCTGTAGTACACAAATTTCTGTCTCCACCGACAATTCCACATTTGGCCTATTCTGACCTGCTAACGCAAAGTAGCCACTCGAATTGTACACCTCCTCTGCAAAGCTCCCCAATTCCTTAGTCCCTGAATCCACTGTACCACTTTCCTCCGAAATCATCCATGTTCCATTTTCGATGGTCACCACCATTGGTTCAGGTTGGGCTCGGGAGATGTCCAACATGCACAAGTCAGTGCTGTCGGGAAGGAACACCTCCGGCTTGGGTAGGTGAGATAGGGTGATATATATGCTGGGGTCGTATGACATGACCCCGGTTTGGATAAAGTTGATTCGTTTGGGAGGTGGAGCTTGGTTGTGTGGTGGGAGAGGGTTGGTTGTGACGTTGGGTTTCTCTAGAGGCATAATCACCTTATTATCAATGAGATCTTGAATCTCATGACGTAATCGGAAGCATTGATCGGTGTCATGACCATGCTATTGGTGGAAAGTGCAGTACTTGGCTGGATTATGGGAGGGGGGGAGTTTTTCTGGTAACGGCCACGGCTCTAAGGGCTTCAAATGCCCTTTCCTAATCAAAACTCCTAAAGCCTTGGACAAGGACATGTATAGTGGAGTGAAAGTTCTTTGGTTTTTGGGTGGGTATCTGGCTGTTTGCGAACTACTACCGGACGCACAGGTGAATGGCGTAGCTGCAAGGGTTCTTGGGGGATTGGTGGTGACCATGCTTACTTCTGAAGCTCTGGTAGTTGCGGCATTGCTTGTGCCTGTATTGGTGTTGCGGTTGAAGGTTCTCCTGGGTTGCTCTCTGTCTTGGTCAATCAACCCTGTTTCATCGCATCCTCAATTTGTACCCCATCTCATGTAAATGAAAAGGTGGGGAAAGGGAGAACAATCATTTTTGCATAAGCTTGGGCTGGAGATTGCGCACAATCATCCGAATCTGATCCTTGTCAGTGGGCCTAGTGGTCATCATTGAGCCTTGGCCCTCCAGCGGTTACGAATTCAGAGAAACTCTCTTTAGGCTCCTGCCTTGTTGTCTCAAGATCACGGGTGGTAATCTCGATTTACGTGTTATAGGAGTACTGTAATGAAAGCCTCGGCCATCCCATCCCAATTCCGCTTGACATCGTCTTCCAATTTTGTACCAGATGGCGCCACAACCGACAGGGTCCGGCCAAAATAATGAAAGCTTCTGTAGTCTAGTGAGGCCCATCGGCCTTAGTATGTCCGAAAACAGACGTAGATGTACCATGGGATCCCCGGACCCGTCAAAGCGGTCGATTTGTGGCATCTTGAACCGGTCTGGCAGCGTCACAGCCGCGTCAATATACCCGTCCTCAATGTCTGGGATGGACTTTACCCCTTGGGATTTCTTGAACAACTTTTCAAGCTTGCTCAACTTCAACGTTGTAGGGTTTACCTAGAACTCAAAGGGAGAGTCCGGTTGATTGATAGGCGTAGGTGCCTTGGATAGTTGAGGTAGAATCGGGGGCGGAGCCAGCCCTGTTGGGATGTCTGTATCCTCCTGGATATTCTGGACATTGTGTGTCTCCCGGGTAGGGACCCTTGGTGGGGGAGGAGCTTGATGTGAGGCTGATGCTTCGGCTTGCTGCTGTAGCCGGGTAATTAGCTCTGTCTATTGGGCCATGACCTCTGCCTGTTGTTCGGCAAATTCCGCTTGGCGGACAGCGTCTTGCTGCATGATTTTCATACTTTCTTGGAGTTGACGCACCACCTCCTCCATCCCTGCCATGTTCTGTTGATCTAGCTAAATATCCGGTATATGTTCCCTCTTTGCGGGAGAAACAGAACTCTGATCCCTACTGTACTCGGGTGGGGTAGACAAAGCCCTCTGAACTGATTGCTGAACTGATATCCTCTGTCTGACTACCCTCCGTCTAGTAACCGGGGGTAAGAAATAAAACACTGGTTATCCGTCTACCAGATCCTTAGATCGATGGAGTCGACGACCTCTAGTCCAGAGTGCTTGGGGAATATCTGCTTAGTCTGAAGCAATTGTGCTAAACTACCTAGCAAAAAGATAAATAAAACAATAATAAGGAAATAAACAACCAGACAAACGGACAGCATAACAGCATAAATAAACACACAACACACAGTTGGGCATCACAACACGCAGTTGATAAGCTGAATACACTGTTCTCAGACACTGATCATTGTTCCCAAATCACTGCCCCCAAAACTGAATCTGATACCCGCAGATAACTGATTCCCCAAAATAATGAGCTGGTGCCCGCAGGCCTGATACCCAAACTTGTAAACTGATACATGCATTCCTGTAGAGATGCACTCTAAAAGCACATAGCAAACAAGTGAGAGCCAAAACACCCCTATGGAGGGGTAGGGTTTCCCTGTCCTATTTTGTCAGGAGCTAGAGTTTCACTACGCACGTAGCGGTTTCAAACAACCTATAATCGGGTGAGCAACCTGTCCTAGTTTGGGATAGTCACTATGGATTCCGATATGCACTAGGTCGAATGGTCAAAAAGGGTGCCCCGGTAAAAACTGGGATTTGTGTTCCCATTGTAGCAGAGCCCGTAACCGGTTAGCCTTATGGCACGCAGCCTCCGGCAAACCGTTCAGGAATAGCAGATGGCAAGCACGGTGTCCTAGGCGCACCAATGCAAATGCAATGCAAAGAAACACATAAGTGTAATCAAAACAAGATATCATGAGTTCGAGTGAAGTTCTCAAACTCCCCAACAGAGTCGCTAGAAACTGTAGACGTCCCCGAACGTCCCGGGAGGGAATCCCATTTGGTTCTTTTGGGCTCACTACAGTTCGGACTCAATGTCACGGTTCTGAATCTAATCCCGCAAAGTGCAATGTGAGACCGATAAATCACCAAAGAGTCCAAATCCAGCAAATCGTTTTGAAAAATAGATTTTTGGAAAGAAGTGCCAAACATGGACTGCTTTGCCAGATACAGAGTCGCCACCTAAATATTTTATTTTGGGAAAATTTAGGAAACCCTGACTCGTTGCCTAAGGCCACGTGTCCGTCATCACCAAAGTTGCCTTGGCTCGGGAACTTAGGTACGATTGGGGAAGGTCACTTCGTGAGCACCCCCGCTCGCCCGATCAAAGATCGGCCTCTACTAACCAAGATATCGAGTTTTGAAAACATTATGTGCTCTTATTCCGGTTATTAACCTAGAATTACTATGTGATGCGCACAGCATACAAGTATAGACTGGGTCGCCTGAATTGGAACAAAACATCTCATGTTCTTTTTGAAAAAACGGTTTGAAGGTGCTACTCGCAAGTAGGCTAAGACGTGGATTTTGCCACCCTTGGGTGGGCTTAGAAAACATGATTTTGCCACTCTCAAGTGGGCTTAAAAAAAAACTCTCAATTGGTGAATTGTTCCAATTCAAATAACCCAACCTTCACCCACAGGCATTCAGGCAGATATATCACATAAGCACATAGCCTCATGGTAAGCATGCTATCATTGCAGTCACTCACACGCATGCAAGGATGCTAAACCGTAAACACTTACAGAGTACTCCGAGCCAAAGAAAAGAAGCTAATTAGAAAACATGCATGAATCCTAACTATGCTGAAATGCCTAATGCAACACATGCAAAAATGCAACTAAGATAGGCTCGGCTATTCTAAAATGGCATATGAAATGCAACAACTGACATGTATTCAACTTGGAATTGAAATACAATGCAGTTAGTATGATGCGCCGAGCCCGGTGCATGCAATACAAATGAATGAATGCAAGCATGCGAACATATAGATGCTAATTGAAACATGCCCTAGAACTAACCATCATAAGCTGGTAAATAAAAGGGAGAAAGATGCGAGGTTGGAAGACATGCATCACACGCACACACACTTATTACAACAGTTGGCCCCCTCACGGGGGGTCCGAAAGAATAATACAAACTAGGTAAGTAATTAACTACTCTAGCTAATTAATTATTACAGACCCTTATTTAATTAACAAATTAATTACAAAATAATCTAAGTATGAAATTAAAAGAGGCCGCCGCAGCTCCGCCTTGGAATGCTTGAATGATGCATGCTCGATCGCCTCGCCCGGAAACCAGTTGCCATGCCACTGTTGCCTCTATTTGCACTGTTCTGCACCTCTAAGAATTGTGAAAATCCTCGGGATGCTCCAGAATCACCTCATAGTCATGCTGAAAAGTCACCGGCCAGAATAAAAGGTCATCGGCCATGGTGGGATGGTCATCGACCAGGAATGGGGATATTGGCCAATAATTAATGGCCGGTCGGCATTAAAGATGGTCGACCGACCATCTATTCCTGCAGAACCCTATTTTTGTTGCAGCAGAGGACAGACAGTGCATGGCAAGGCATTTACAAGACAATGTGTGCATAGCCATTCTCCCTATCATGCAATGAACTCAAGGGAGCATGGCTCTCGACTCTCGGGCCACCAATCAGGCATTTCAATGCATGATGGCCAAAGGTGCCAAGTTTGCAAATCAATGTAAAATGAATGCAACAAAACAAATGAATGCTACACACTCTATCATGTTAAGATCAAGAGTGTCGGCGACCGAGGATCGAGGCGCATTTCGTCACTTTGAGTACGAACGTCCCTCATTCCTCATGTTTGGTTTGACACCCCAAGCCAAACATAATGTAATGTATGTATGCCATATACAATGCAAAGCATGCAACCAATGCAATGCAACATGAGCATGTTAACTCAATGAAATCTAATGCTACCTAAGCATGCAAGTTAATGCCAATGTAACATGAACATGCCAAGTATACAACAAGGTTATGTAATGCAACTAGCTAAGCATCATGCAATATACTAAACATGCAAACATGATATAATGCAAGTATGCAAATAATGTATCGCAACATGAGTGTGCCTACTCAATGCAACTTGCACAAGCATGTAACAAAGTGTAAACTAGCAAGTATGTGACAAGATGCAACATGTCAAACATGCAACTATATGCAAGGATGGGCTTAAACCGGAATGAGAGACCTCAGCCATGCTCCAAAACAGTGGCCAAAAACACCCAAATCAAGGTACCAAAAAAAAGATATGCATCCACATTCATGAATCCATAAGCTAGGCAATGATGCACAATCCTCAACCACGAGCAAGATGGGATAAACATGAGAACATGACAATGCAATGAGCTCTGAAATTAAGTGAAGAATGATGCCAAATCACATGCACAAGTGAAGTATAGCATGCTAATGGACCCAATGCTCAAAGCTAGTCAAGGGGACCAAAAATAGTCCCAAGGCCGACCAAAACAAGCCTAGAACATGCGTGGAATGGAGCCAAAACATGTTTAAAAGATGGGCACAAAACAAGGGGCATGCAAGGCCATAAAGGAAGCATTATACTACACATATCACGACCACACATGGCATGGATTATTCAATGAAAATCAGAGCTATGATATGCCAAAAGGAGCCCCAAAACCCACTGATATGGCAGCCCAAGGACTTAAACAAAGAGGCATGCACAATGATCCATTCTTAAGGCACAAAACAACAACTCCTCAAAGTATTGAAAGGATGGTAAATACAATCATACAAGCATGGAACATGGACTGAAATAGCATAATAAGTGATTTCAAATCACTAAAATAGCTCAAGTGAAGCATGCTTATGACTCGCACACACAAAGCAAACAAACTAAAATGCATGGTAGCTATATAAAGCATGAAAAGCATGACCAAATCAACACCAAACAGAGCTTAAACATGATGAAACATGACTAAAAGCTTCATGAAGTCAAGCTAAAACATGCAAGCATGGTGGTTTAAATGCATGATGCATGTTTAGGCAAATGAGGGGATTCCAAGGCAAGTGTATGATGCATGCAATGGACTACCAATCTGACCAAAAAAAGAGATATAATATGACCAAATAACACCAAAAAACCTTTGGAATGGAACCAAATAAAGCTAAGCAAACATGCTACCTTTATGAGCCCTAAATGCAAGCAAATGAGACACAAAGGAAGAGGGGTGTCCCTCCCCTATACATGACCTCAAAACCATTTCTCCACCACTGAAAATCCTCTGGATTTTAGTGGTGAGAAGTTCAAAATAAAGGGGTTCCAAAGCCCAAAGAGAAGGTACCAAAAGAGGCCAAACAAGGCAAAAGGGGGGGTAGACAACTCCCAACCCAAAAGCAACCTTAAACAAACATCTTAAGCATAAAAATATAGAACTTTTATCAGTTATACACTAAGCTCGAAACAATATGAAAATAGGTCTAAAACCTTAAGCAAAAATGGGGAATAAAAGGGTAAGTTCTCACCATTGAAGAACACTTCAAGAACACCAACTCCAGCATCTCCTTTTGATCAAAAACCAACTCAAAACTCTGAAATCAACCTCTTAAAACCTCAGCAATCAAAGTACAGTGTAACACTAGGTGTCTTAGTGCAAAACTAAGAACAAAAACCCCTTTAGAACACTATTACACACACAACTATATAGAAAGAGGGAGATATAAAGAGATATAGATATATATCTTGTATATCAGATGCTTCAACCTCTGGAAAGGGAGGGGAGGCCCTCCTCTTATAGGCAATGCAAATCCAAGCTTCCAAAGGAAGCTAAGTGTAAGGATGAAATCCCTCCATACACGTGTATGAAGGGCAGGATTTGTGCTCACCAGCTGGCACAGCTGGCATGCACAATGCTTGAAAAAGGAAAAGAAAAGGTCTCGGCCAGAAAATATGGCCAATCGACCAAATCAATGGCCGGCTGACCAACTATAGTGCCGATCGGCCAAATCTATTGGCCGGTAGCAATAAAACATGGCCGGTGTCCTCAGACCAAGGCCGGTGAAGTGTGGGGATGGCCAACAAGCCATTCCCTACCCTCAGAAGAAAAAACACAAGTGTTTGGTGCACAACCAAGCACAAAACAAACAAGTCGAGAGGTCTTGAGGCAAAGCGCGCGACTGAAACCTCCGAGAACTCAAGACGAACACGAACATGGATGATCACCGAGTGTTCAAACGGTGACGTCCAAATCTTGAGGACGGTAAAAAATGGGTGTCTACACAACGCAACAGTAAAGACAAGTAAAACAGGAAACACCTACAGCGATCATCATCTGAAGGGTCCCCTTCAGGGTAGGAATATCACGGGGCCCATTATGGTCGGCCATATCAATCGGCATCAACAAAAACTTAGTCAAATCAAGGGCAAAATCTTGTGAAGCAACAACTGAATCAGAAGTGGAAATGGGCTTGCCCTCATGCAATATTGGCGGCTCCCATTTCTCAAAAGCATCATCCTCGGTAGGATCCTCAGAAGCTTCCCGCACCACTGCTTTACCAGCCTCCCTTCTTCTCTTTTTTGCTCGAACAGCCACTGAAGCTGAGGGCTTGGCAGCAGTCGCAGGGGTCCCAGAAGCTCCAACCTCCATCTTCACCTCCATGAGACTCTTCACCTCGGTCTTCTCCAGAGGGGTTTGCAAAGCATCGGAGGCTCCGAAGGCCTCGGCCTCTAAATCCACCAAAACCCTTCTCTTCACCACAGACCCGCTTCCTGCGAAACTGGGGGCAGGGGAGGGCGCTCTTTCAGAAAGTGCACCTTGACTCCTGCAACGGTTCGTGACCAAAGGAGTGAGAGATGTGTCGGTCTCGGTATCAGAGTCCAGAAGGGCAGCAGCGAGCCTCGCCCTTCTTGGAATAGTAGAACGGTAAGTAGACTGGTATTCCAACAACTCGGGTGCAGATCTCTTTTTATACCTCAAGGCCACTTTTATGGCTTCAGCATTCTCTCGGTTTGGTCTTCGTTGGAAACAATAGGCCTCTACAAAAAAGAAGTGATTCATTAGAGCAACATCCAAAATAAAGCAAGAAATACAAAAGGCATTAGAAGGAGAGGCTCGAACCTGGATAGCCGTCTTTCTGGGGCATCCTCTCAGACTGAAACTCAGTTCCGGAGGGAAACTCCCAGTTTCTACCAACTTGTAAGAAATCATCATTGTGTTTATCCGAATCAGGCAGCCCAGTAACCAAATGGCAATCAAATGAGCGAACATGCAAGTAATATGTGCTGTGGTCTTTGTTATGAGAAAGAGTATAACAACCTAAGATATCCCATATGTCAAGGTTCAACCCAATCGTCTATTAAGGGTAGAGACACCGCAAACGACACGGAAAAGGTTCATAGATACTTGCATTGGGGTTAACTGGACTTGGTGCAGAAATCGGCGTACCAGTGGGTCAAGAGGGAATCGAACCCCTCCCTCGACTATAGCCGCGATGGGAAAAGCAACGGTATTCCTCGTATCCATACGCTTGGCATCTACTTTCGCCAACGAAAGGGTAACGTCGTTGGAAATATTATAGTCTAGGCGGAACATAGCCATGGCCTCGGGGTATCGACCAGTGAACGGAATTTCCCCATTCAACAAACCTAATGGGATAGAGGTAGGACTCATATAACAGAGTATGGAATACAGACAGCGAGCGGGCCAAATAAGATGATTAAGATAGAAAGAAGCAAGAGAAGAAGAATCACAAGAGGACTTACAAAGATTAGAACAGTGGTAGCAGAGCAAGATCAGCAGTGAAAAAGTCTGAGCAGAGCACCAACGAGACTGGTTCAGAGGAACGGGAAGAGATCTTTCTCTGTCTTTGAAACTCTCTAGAAGAACGAGAAAGCAGATGAAGGGATTTGTATTGACAGCCAGAGCATTAGTTGCACTAGCCGGCGCGCAGGTACATGGAGCACGACCTTCAGTATGGAATCGACGCACTATCTCTGCACACCAATCTCATATCGCCACGTGTCACTATGAAAGGACGCATGCAGGAATTGTGTGTCAGGATTGAACCGTCACCAAGGTCGAACTGGGGAAAACCGAAACAACGCGACGCTTGGGAAGCAGAACAATAGCTCCCCCCAAGGGGAACCTTAGTGCGAGCTAGGGGGCAAATGAAGGGGCTAAACGTGAAATGGGTCGGGTCCAAGCCTTGGGCCGGCCCAATCCACTGAAGTCCAAATCCAAGTGAGTTGGATGAGTATATGGGCAAACCAATTGAGCCCAACTTCACGATCAACAGTCCACCCAAGTCCTCAAGCACTTGGGCCCAACCCGCGGTGGAAAGGCTAGTCCAACCGTGGTGCTGGGCTGGGCCGAGCTGCGAGACTGAACCTATGAGTCGAACAGAAAATAGACCGAGCCAATACAAAGATATCTGGATGGATCAACCCATGTACATGAATGATCCTATAAAAGGCCGAGACAAGGCATAATGATGCCGAGCAGAGGAACATCGGTACCGAGCTGAGGAAATCTCGCAAGGAAACGTGGAAGCTGTGAATGTGTGCATGTGCAAGTTGCCACCTCAGCTGGTCTCCTACACCTAGAATCACAGAAGTTGTTGAACCAAGGGAATGTGGTTTGTTATCAACATGACTACAATGAGTATATGCATTTATTGGCAACTACCAGGTGGTCCTCCATCATGAGCAATGCCAAAAGGACACCTGGCAGCATCCAAGCTCCATGAACCCACCTTGAGAAGCAAGCAAGGAACACTATATATACAACATGAACTTCACATTGAAGGTAACTGAACAATTCCAAGCAAACTTACAAACTCTACTCGATATTCATTCATTCTCCGATCACTAATTCCCACACCGGAGGGGTTATCCGGCCAACCCCGGCCGGGCAGCTCTAACGGTGCTTCCTGTGGCAGGAGCCTCAATCCTTGGATAGTCCAACCGAGTGCAGGGACCCGATCCACTTTCATCTAGTGCGGAATCCAGTACGCACAGTAGGTTTGCAAACCCAGGACAAATTCTGTACAAGAAAAGTAAACACAAGTAAACACTATTGTTTATTTTGTTAGTTCCAGAACAGCTCAAAAAGCACATTATCTCTATCAAGGTTGTAAAGGTTGCTCCTAGGCCCGCACATGGGGGGAAGGGGGCTTCATCATACCAAGAAAAAGGCATGACCGCTCTCATCAAATTTATAATCTCATATCTTGGCAGCACACGTTGAAGTATTTCACCTTCCGCTTCACTTGGTAGTAATTGATCCTTCCCACTGTAAAGACAAACAGTAACAAAATCCCATAATATGAAAAGAGTAGTAGTGAAAACAAGCATGATAAAACAAAGGAATCAATGTTCTTCCAAAAGTTTCAAAAAAACACAAAAATAAAAATCTTAAATATGAAGTCTTGGGCAGCTGAAACTTCAAGAGAAAAAGCAGTGCCTCAGGATCACATCATGAATACTTCTTAAATTGACAAAAGGATACGACCTCATCACAGAAACATTTCTAGTTTTCTAACTGTTAGAATGTGTGTTTATGTTGAGTACGGGTATTATGGTCATATGGCTAGATTGTATCTCATATAAATATTTTGATGCTCCAGTCCTAAAAACACAGGTTAAATAACAAAGTTGCTGCTTCTTATTATTCTCTCTCTTTCTCTCTCTCTTTAATGTAAGTTTTTCATACTTTTGCACGTCAACTTGGTATCAGAGTGCCGATTCTACCTTGCTAAGTGTTCATCAGAATCTGGAAATTTTTCTAAAGTGACAATGACATGCTGACATCAGAATCAGTACAGACAAGTTGGGCTCTCTAGGATCATTTTTCCTTTCTGAGTTCAATGGTGATTTTTCTGGAATTGTTTTAGGCCATTTGATGTAAGTTTCGATTTTTTTAATGTTTTTAAAGTTTTTTGGGTAAAAATCTGCGATCTACGATTCTGCTGCTTATTTTCCATGTTGACCTAGTGTGCTGCCTTCCTTAAGGTGCGAAAATAGCTATTTTAATCATCCTTGGGTGTTGTTTTGTGCTTTGGTGATGTTTGCTTGGAGTTTTGGTGGATTTCGGGTTATTCCTTGTTAAGTAGAGGCTGTTTTTCTTCGCTGTAGCTGTTTTCCTTCTTTATTGCTAGTTGTTGGACTTGTTTGTTGCTGGTTATTGGCTTTCTTGGTGTTCCTTTGGATATTTGTTGCCATTATTGGTCTTTTTTTTTTGGTAATTACTGCTCATTTTGGTGTTATGGCTGAAACAAAACCTGCTACCCCATCCTCTATGATTAAGGATGATGAGTTATCTAAGTCTATTACTACTAAGAAATTAAATGGTTTGAATTATCTTGCTTGGAACCATGCCGTTAAGATTTTCTTGCATGGCAAGAAGAAGTCACGTTTTCGTACTGAACTTCCATCGACTGAGGATGATAAATGCTATGATGATTGGTTGAGTGAGGATTCCTGTGTTATGGGGTGGCTTTAGCATAGTTTGGAGCCTAATGTTGCTACTACAGTGGAATTTTGTGACACCTCTAAGGCCATTTGGGACTCCCTTGCTAAATCGTTTTCCAATAAGAGTAATGTCTCTCAAGTTTATGAGTTATATGAGCAGATCTTTGCTACCTGGCAGTTTGACCATCCTCTTGTTGACTATTACAGTGGCCTTAAGACCTTGTGGGATCAATTATTGCAACACCGACCTTTTACTACTGATTTGGCTCAACAAAAAAAATATTGGAAGGAGTTTATGATGGTATCCTTACTTTTGGGATTAGATTCTGATCTACGGGGTTTTAAAGATCAGATTCTTGCCAGTGAGACTTTATCTTCTGTTGCTAATGCCTATTCTTGATTGTTGCGTTCTTCTCTGGAACAAGGTTCTTCCATAGTTGGTTCCTCTTAGCCCTTGTCCTCTTCTGCCTTGATATCTAGCAATGGTGATCGTAGGCCCCATCGGGGTAGTTTTCATGGTAGCTCTAGTCATCGTGAATCCCATTCTGGTTCTCGTGATAGTCATTATTCTCATAGATCCCGTGGTGGTGGTGGACGTGGTACTAGTTCTATGTCCCGTGATGATCGGACGTGTACTCATTGTGGTTCTTTGGGTCATTCTAAACCTTGATGTTGGCAGAAGTATGGTAAACCTGATCATGTAAATCAGGTTATGGATACTCCATCCTCTCAATCGACTCCCTCTCCCTCTCCTCCTCACGTGCTTCCCAAGCTGATTCTCATGATGCACTTAACACTCAGATTAACGAGCTTATTGAGATAGTCAATTCTTTTTGTACTACTATTTCTTCATCCTCTACTGCTACATTGGCTAGCTCAGGCAATATTGCATGTATGGCTCAATCCCCCCAACCTTGGCTTCTAGACTCTAGTGTTAGTTCCCATATCTTTGGTAATTCTCTTCTTTTTCATTCTCTTCGTCCGTTTATCCGTAATATTACACCCGCTAATGGCTCCTCTCGACCTGTTAGTAGCCAAGGCACTCTTCTGCCCACTTCATCTCTCTCCTTACCCTCGAGTCTGTATGTTACCTTTTTTCCCTTTAATTTGCTTTTTGTGAGTCAATTAACTAAAGCTCTAAATTGCTCTGTAACCTTTTCTCCTTCTTCATGTGTTTTATAGGACCTCCAGACTAAGAAGATGATTGGTTCGAGGCATGAGAAGGATGGCTTATATTTCTTGGACAATGCTGGCTCTTCTACTCCCAGTTCTGCTGTTTTGAGTGCTATTGTGTCTCCCTTACAATGGCATTTCCGTCTGGGTCATCCATCTTTGCCCAAGTTTGAGTTAGCTATTCTTGGTTTAAGTCATGTGTTTTCGCTTGAATGTGAGGCATGTCAACTTGGAAAGCATCACCGTAGTTCATTTCCTAGTCGTAGTATTAATCGTGTGTCTGCGTCTTTTGATGTAGTCCATACAAATATATGGGGACCTTCTCGTACTCCCACTGTTAATGATTTTTTAAATTTTCTTATTTTTGTGGATGATTATTCTCGGATGACTTGGTTGTTTTTACTACGACAGCGGTTTGACTTGCCCCAAATAATTTCTAAGTTTTATAATAAAATTTTTACTCAATTTGACAAACGTATCAAGATATTTCGGTCTGATAATACTTTAGAATATGTGCAATCTGTTGTGAATACCTTTTGTGATGTTTGTGGTATTATACATCAAACTAGTTGTGCTCATACATTCCAACAAAATGGTGTTGTTGAGCGGAAACACCGCCATTTTTTAGATGTTGCCCGGACCTTGATGTTTGACATGGATGTTCGCAAACAATTTTAGGACGATGCTGTGCTTACTGTCTATTCACTTACTAACCGAATGCCATCTGCTATTTTACCCAATCCAATCTCCCTTCTCTTCATTATAACCAATTATTCCCCGTTTTCCCTCTTCCACCTCGTGTTTTTGGTTGTGTGCCTTTGTTCATATTCTTGATCCGGGACTGGATATTTGTTAGCTCCCTGTGCTCGGAAATGTGTTTTTTTAGGTTATTCCCGTCCCCTAAAGTTATCGTTGCTATCATCCTAAGTCTAGTGCCGATTTATTTTTTTTGAGTCTACCTCATTCTTTCCCTCTTTTGGTCAGCAATTATCAGCTGATCATATCTCTTGTTGTGAGAGGACCATATTTCCCTACTCCTACTCTTCCAATGCCGTTTGTCCCCCATTTTCTTCCATTAGATTAGATTCTTCGCCTTCCTCTCCTTTACGGTTTATTAGCGGTCCCAAGCTTTTCGCTGGTTTCTTATGGCCCAGCTACTTCATCTTCTTTGTCAAAGGTTTCTATCCCTCTTCTATTTATGCCACTTGATATGATGATTTACCTATTGCATTGCGTTGAGGTAAATGTACTTGTATTCAGCATCCTATCTCCTATTTTGTTTCTTATGCTCGTCTTTCTCCTAGTTTTTACTCCTTTGCCTGTAGCTTGTCCTGTCTTTCTATTCCCTCTTCTTATCAACAGGCTATGTCTATGTCAGGTTGGAAACCTGCTATGGATGAGGAGATGAGTGCTCTTTATCAAAATCAAACCTAGGAACTTACATCTCTACCTTCTGGGAAACCTACTGTTGGCTGTCGTTGGATTTATACTATCAAGTACCTTCCTGATTGTACTGTTGAGAAGTTTAAAGCCCATCTAGTGGCCAAAGGTTATACTTAAATCTATGGCGTTGATTATCTGGAGAGCTTCTCCCCTGTGGCTCGCCTTAATTCTGTTTGGATTTTACTTTCGTCAGTTAGTCTTGGCCTTTATATCAGCTTGATATAAAGAATGCCTTTTTTCATGGAGGTCTATATGGATCGACCCCCTAGCTATATTATTACTAGTAGTGAGCATCTGGTTTGTCGGTTACGGAAGGCTTTATACGGTCTCAAGGAATCTTTTTGTGCTTGGTTTGATCGCTTTAGTAAAGTGGTGCTTGCCTATGGGTTCCATCGTTCCACTTCTGATCACTCTGTTTTTGTTCGTCACTCATTTGTCGGGGTTATAGTTCTCATTGTCTATGTGGACGACATCATCATCTCTGGCAGTGACTCCACTGGTATTACTGACCTGAAGATTTTTATTTGGGTTCTTAATTTCACACTAAGGATTTGGGTTATCTACGGTGTTTTCTTGAGATTAAGACTGCTCGCTCCTCTCAGGGTTTAGTTCTTTCTCAACACAAGTATGTTCTTGATCTCCTTTCTGAGATTGGTCTCCTTGGCACTCGTTCTAGTGATACTCCTATGGACTCCTCGGTTAAACTTGATGGTGAGACCAACGAGTTGTTTCTTGATTTTGGTCAGTATCGTCGTTTAGTTAGGAAGTTGATTATCTTACTTACTGTCACTCGTCCAAATATTACTTATGCTGTGAGTGTTGTTAGTTAGTTTATGCATGCTCCTTGTCAACCCCATTTTGATGTTGTGTGTCGTATCTTCCGGTATCTCAAATGTGCTCCGGGTCGCGGTTTACTTTATCGTCCTTTTCCTTGTCTGTCATTGGCTTTAGTGATGCTGACTAGGCCACTAGTCGGAATGACCGTCGTTCTACATCTGGATATTGCACTTTTGTTGGGGGTAATCTTATTACTTGGCGTAGAAAGAAACAACCAATTGTTGCTCGTTCAAGCGCTGAGGTCGAGTATCGTGCCATGACTCATACCGCCTTCAAGATATTATAGGTTTATTCAGTTTTGCAGGATTTTGGTATTCGTATTCCTACTCCTATGAGCATTTACTGTGATAACCAAGCCGCTATTTTCATTGTTAACAATCCTGTGTTTCATGAGCGTACGAAGCATATTGAGGTTGATTGTCATTTTATCCGAGATTTGTTGTTGCGTAAGCAGCTTGAGATGCCCTATGTTCTCTTTGATGATCAATTGGGTGATATACTCACCAAGTCCCTTGCTCGTTCTTCGTTTCAGCGTCTCTCTGCCAAGCTGGGCATGTTTTGATCTCTATGCTCCAGCTTGAGGGGGAGTGTTAGAATGTGTATGTTTATGTTGAGTATGGGTATTATGGTCATATGGCTAGATTGTATCTCATATAAATATTTGTAAATTGTAAATTTAGAGAAGAGAAGAGTTAGAGGTATAAGTGATATCTCACCCTCTTTTATATTAACTCATTGGCATAATTACAGGAGCATTCTAAGGCATAAAGATATGAAATAGGAAATATTTCTATATTCTAACATTCTATATTCTGACACTCCCCTCAAGCTGGGGTGAAGATATCTCTCATGCCCAGCTTGTTGAGAATGTCACAAAATGATTTATTCCCTAAGCCTTTGGTGAGAACATCAGCCAGTTGGTCCCCACACCTCACAAAGGGAGTACATATTGTAATAACCCCGACCCCTAATGAACGTTAAGTCACAATTAAGTATGCCTAATAGTGATTTAGAAGAAATCTGGAATTTAATTTGCATATGTATTGCATCATTTTTGTGTTTTTATCTGTTCAGTGTTAAATTATCGGCTTGCGTTTCATGTTTTAAATTGAGAATTGAAGGCCTTATCGGCGGCCGAACCAAAAATTGATTAATGTTTTATGATCGTCGGAATTTATATGATTTTATTGGCATGTTTAATTGAGATGTGTTTGGGTATGATTAAATTAGATCAATGAGCTAAATTACATAGTTGGTCTTAATTACAATTTTGCCAAGATAGTGGGCCACTTTGTCTAAACATGTTGAAGCCTTAGCACCCCCATTCAACACATTTCCTCAGCTCATTTTTGTTGTCCTAACCGACTAGAGAGAGAGGAATAGGAGGAGAAATCTTGTGGTCTTCAAAGAATTGCTTGGAATTTAGGAGGATTGAAGGAGTCTTGCATATTCGAACTTGTACATCTTGCATTCAAGGCTTAAGGTAGGGGAATTCATCTTTTTAGTTATGAAGTTAAGTCACCTCATCCTTGGTTCATGATAGATTGGTGACTAGAGCTAGAAATTGGTTTATAATGTTGATTTGGGTAGAGATTCATGCATGCATGTTCATAACATAGCATTTGGAAGTGTTTTCATGAGAATCCTTTGCATGCAAGGCCATATTCAAGTTATAGTCCATGAATTCATCATGAATTGGAGTTTAATCTTGCATTTGAACATGTTTTAGAGCATTGGATTTCAAATAAACACTTGCATGTTTCACACACACATGTTCTTTAAAGTATTGTTGAAATTGTATTTAATTGAACTACCTTTGGGCTTTGATTTCTCAAATTGACCTTCAAACATGTTATTCTATGAGTTTAAAAGTGTTTTCCAGAAAATTAGCCCAAAAGGATCAAATTTGACACATTAAAACTTGGTTTTGAGCTTGAAGGTTCAATCTGGAATTTCCAGAATTTGGACTCACGCTCGAGCGAAGAAAGTGGCGCTCGAGCGTGGAATTCGACCATCCAGTACTTTGCACTGTTTTGCATTCCGCTCGAGCTGGGTAATTCACGCTCGAGCGGGACCTGAGTCACACGCTCGAGCGTGGGTCGAGCGCTCGTCGAGCGTGATTTTCACCCATCTAGTACTTTTGTCACGTTTTGCAGACCGCTTGAGCGGGAAGTTTTACGCTTGAGCGGAGACTTTTGTTTGTATGTCCGCTCGAGCGAGGAAAACCACGCTCGAGCGGAAACCCTGTTCTCTGAAAATTATGAAAAATGTTTTCTAAGGCATTTTTGCATCCTTATTCCATCCTAGGCATTCCTAGGCCATGTTTAAGACTCCTTAATGGAAATTAAAGGGTAGAAACACATCAAGGGCAAACGAAACAAGTTGTGTGTAAATCGAAATGATGTTCAAGTGTGTGTGTTGTATGTGTGTGTTCATGTAGGTCACGCACCTCGAAACAAGTGGAGTGCCGCCTTACCATCTAGTTAGAGCTATCAATCATCTGTGAGTTGTAACTTTGTAAAGTTATGTTCAATGTTATGTATTTTCGGAATATTATGATACAAAATGATTGATCCTTTGAAATGCTATGATATGTTGGAAACGAATGAATGATTGTCTAAGATTCTGAAGGTTAACTGTGGCATCCTTAGCATTACATGATATGCGTCCCTTTATGGGTCATCAGGTCCCTTTATGGGTCATCAGGTCCCTTTTTGGGTCTTCAGGTCCCTTTATGGGTCATTAGAACGTCTCTGTGCACATGAGTCATCAGAAAGCCTTCAAGGCTGTCCCTTTATGGGTCATCAATTTGTGAATGCTATTGGATGTACCACGTATGATTGTTACAAACCTGAATATGGGAATATTTATGAACAAGTATATGAATCTGATTTTTAACTCTGTGAATGACATCATTCATTAAACCCTTTTACTCTGTTATTATTCACTGGGCTTTAGCTCACTGTTTATATTATGTATGTAGGTGAGCAAGCTGGTGACCAGGCCCAGAGTTGACGGCCTATGCCATGGTTTTTGTCAGCCAACCCTTGCGCCTCCCGAGGAGGTTCCACTCAAAGTCAAGTTCTATGGCTGTTTTGTGTTCATGCTAGTCTTGTAAATGTTTTGTAAAGTTAGATCTTGGGACGTACACTTTGTAAATATTGGTATGTTTGACTAGCATGTTATGTATATAAATAAGTTTTTGAAATGTTCTGTTCCATGTACGTCATCACAGCTCATTGGACCCTGTTTATATTACATATTGCTTCCGCAGCCCCTTATTATTTGTTAAAGTATTCAGAGGCCTTTGGTAATCCATGGATTACTGGCCGGTTATGATGCTAAACCGACAAGGGCGGGTTTGGGTCGTGACACATATAGTGCCACTAGTGAGCTTTTCCTTGATGAAATGCCTATCAATCTCCACATGCTTGGTCCTGTCATGCTGAACCGGATTGTGAACTATATTGATAGCTGCCTTGTTGTCACAATATAACCTCATTGAATCTGTCTGATGAATCCACAAATCCCTAAAAAATAATCAAATCCATAAGAGCTCACACACACCCTGAGCCATAGCTCTAAATTCAGCCTCTGCACTGGATCGCGCAACTACATTTTGTTTCTTGCTTCTCCAAGTGACTAGATTTCCTCCAACAAAAGTACAATAGCCAAAGGTTGACCGTTTATTAGTGATTGAGCTAGCCTAATCAGCATCTGTATATGCCTCCACACTCAGATGACCATGTTTGGAGAAATAGATACCTTTTCCCAGAGAAGACTTCAAGTACCACATAATTCGCATAACTGCCTCTAAGTGACTAGCACGTGGAGCATGCATAAATTGACTAACCATACTCACGGTAATAACAATGTCAGGACGTGAATGAGATAAGTAAATAACCTTACCCACTAGCCTTTGGTACTTCCCCTTGTCTACAAGCTCGCCTCCTGGATCCTCACTAAGCTTCAGCCCAGGCTCTAGTGGTGTATCACAAGCTTTACTGCCATGCATTCCAGTTTCTCTTAGCAAATCAAGCACATACTTCCTCTGAGATATGAATATGCCATCTGTGGACCGAGTAACCTCAATACCTAGAAAGTACTTCAAGCTACCTAAGTCTTTGATTTCAAACTCATTGGCCAAATATTCCTTTAACTTAGGAACCTCATCAACATCATCTCCTGTGAGTACAATATCATCGACATAGACAATAAGAGCTGTCGTCTTACCATGGGAGAGTGTTTCACAAACAAAGTATGGTCAACTTGACTCTGTTTGAAACCATATCGCAACATGGCCTGAGTAAATTTCTCAAACCGAGCCCTAGGAGACTGTTTAAGGCCATAAAGCGACTTGCGTAATCGATACACTTTTCCTTTGGTTTTAACATCCTCAAAGCCTGGGGGAATGTCCATGTATACTTCTTCTTCCAAATCACCATGGAGGAAAGCATTCTTTACATCAAATTGATGGAGAGGCCAGTCGAGATTTGAGACAAGGGAGAGAAGGGCTCTAACAGAGTTCATCTTAGCAACAGGTGCAAAAGTCTCCTGGTAGTATACTCCATAAGTTTGAGTAAAGCCCTTGGCCACCAATCTTGCCTTGTAACGTTCAATTGAACCATCGGCTTTGTGCTTCACAGTGTATACCCACTTACATCCAACAGGTCTTTTACCCTTAGGTAACTCAACCAATTCCTGAGTGCCATTTTTTGCAAGAGCTCTTATCTTCTCCATCATGACATGCTTCCACTCAGGAGTAGAAAGAGCATCCTGAAAATTAGAAGAAAGACTCACAGAATAAACTTTAGACAAGAAAGCTTTATAAGAAGAAGACAGATTAGTATAGGAGACAAAATGAGAAATACGATGTTGAGTACATGACCTAACCCCCTTCCTATTAGCAATGGGAACATCTAGATTAGAAAGAATAGAGTTACCTAGAGTTTTATCAGCAGAGGAGAATTCTAAACACTTATCAGAAGGAGAAGATAGTAGTGGAGACTATGAATTGGTCTCTTGTATCCAAGTAACTTGTTTTCTATCTTTGTCCCTGACATAAACTTTGCCATCTTTTACTGTTGTTTCAGATTCCGACTCAACAAACTCAATAGTTGAGTCACCTTGAACATCCTACTCAATCACGAATACAGGAATCGCTTCACACCAAGGCTCCCCCTGAAGGGATGACTGGGGCACCGGGGAGGACAGGACGTAGGACTGAGACTCAAAGAAAGACATATCCATAGAGACAAACCATTTTCGAGAGGGGGATGATAACACTTGTAGCCCTTTTGGGTGGCAGAGTAACTGAGGAAGACACAGCGAAGAGACCGAGGATCCAACTTACCACGGTAGGAGAATGGTTATGAACAAAGCACACACTCAAAGGTTTGGGTGAGAAGGAAGAAACTAGAAGATGGGGACCCTAACAAAACCTGAAGAGGAGTGTGTGTGTGTGAAAAACTTGGGTAGGCAGACGATTGATGAGGTAGGCTACCGTAAGAACAGCTTCCCCCCAATAAGAGCGAGGAACACACATTTCAAAGGTCAGACAACACGCAATATCAAGAAGATGACGGTTTTTACGCTCGGCAACACCATTCTATTGAGGGGTATTGGTACAAGAAGTTTAGTAAATAATACCATGAGTGGCAAAATAGCTGGCAAGGCCAGAATCAATGTATTCCCCCCCATTATCAAAATATAGAATTTTTACAACAGCTCCAAATTGAGTACAAATCATTTTATGAAAATTTTGAAACATAGAAAAAACCTCACATTTGTCCTTCATAAGATATACCCAGGTGGTCCTAGAATAATCATCAATAAATGTGACAAACCATCATTGACCCTTTAAAGATACAAAACGAGAGGGACCCCATACATCAGAATGAATCAATGAAAAAGGAACTAAACTTTTATTAATAGATGGAGCAAAAGAAGCTCTGTGTTGCTTGCCAAGTTGACACGACTCACAATGAAACTTAGAAACACGATGTTTCAAAAAAACTGAAGGAAAAAAATGCGTAAGTAACAAAAAAGATGGATGCCCAAGACGACAGTGCCACAGCTATAAGTCTTCCTTAGTAGAGGGTAACTAAATTGAGGAATGAGCCCACTTGTCTGCTTGATCCAGGATATAGAGACCATTCTCGTGTCTACCACTACCAATCATCTTCTTCGTGATAAGGTCTTGAAACAGACAATGATCAAGAAAAAAGGTCACCCTACAATTTAAGTCCCAAGTAATACAACTCAAAGATAAAAGATTAACACTAAAATTGGGAACATGTAGTACAGAAGACAAAGGAAAGGAAACAATGGCATGAATTAAACCTTTCCTAGACACAGAAGAAATGGTACTGTAGACACCCCATTTTTGACCGACCTCAAGACTTTGACGTCATCGTTTGTGCACTCGATAATTACGCATGTTTGTGCTCGTTTTGAGCACCTGAAGGTTCCGTTGAGTGCCCTATCTTTAAGCCTCTAAGCCCTCTTGGTCTTGTGCTTGTTTTTGAAACCAGACCTTGGTGTCTCTAGCCTAGGGGGGGAGCATTGCCGGCCACTTTTGGCACTCAATGGCCACTTATTCCCCTAACCGGCCACTTGAGGTGGTCGGTAGGCTAGAAAAAGTGGCCTACGGCCATTTTCCTCCTTTTTCAGATATTTTATGTGCCAGTTGTGCCAGTTATTGATCACTGAATGGATCCTCCATACATGTGTATGGAGGGATTCAAGCAAGCTTTGGCTTGCATTTTCTATATAAGGGAAGGTGTCTCCCCCATTTTAAGGGTTAGAAAATTTTGTGAGCAAAATTTTACTCTCTTTCTCTAGAATTCTCTCTCTCTCTCTCTCTCTCTCTATAAATATATATTGTGCTTGAAATTGAGTTTTCTCTACAAATTTGCAAAGAGACCCTTAGTCAAATACCTTCATCTTGGAACTGAGGTCCTTGGAGGTCCTATTTGAGGTCTAAAGCTTGGTTTTGGCTCAGAATTTGGACTGTTTTGGCTGCTGTGCTTCAAGGGTAAGAACTTGTCCCTTTTAAGCTTTGTTTTGATTAAGTGCTTGGCCATCTTTTTAAACTACTTTGAGGCTGGTTTTAACCTCTGAAAAGCTCTGTTTTTAAGGTGCTAAAATAGTGGTTTGAGTCTTGTTTAGTTAGGGGGTGGTTCCCTCCCTTTGCTCTTTGGCTTGTGAAGCTTTTGAGCCATCTTTCAAAGCTTTTGAAACAACATTTTCTTGGCCTTTTAACCACTAAATTCCAAGGGAATATCAGTGGTAAAAAGTTGGTCTTGAGGTCCAAAATAGGAGGGGGTGGCCTCCCTTCCTTGTCTCTTTATGCCATGCCTAGTTAGCATTACAAAGTAGCATGTTTTTGTGGTTTGTGTTGGCTTAATTTAAGCATGTTTTAGGCTCTATTTTAACATGTTTCAACTCTGTTTTGGGCTGGCTTGGCCATTTGTTGCTTGCATCTTGCGCTTGTAGTGTAATATTGCTTGTTAGCCTAGCATGCCTAATGAGTTAGCCCATCATTCTAGCATGTGTTAGCTTGACTCCAGCACATTTTTGCTAATGTTTTAACATGCTTTACCTCTGTTTTGAGTGGTCTTGGTCATATATGCTTTGCCTCGCATGGCTATAGTGTAGTTGGCTCCACTAGCTTTGTGATTTAAGGCCCCTAACATGCTTTGCTTGGGTTGTTTGCAAGCCATAGCATCATTTTGTATGCGATTTCAGAGCATATACTTCTGTCACACTCTCACATATTTCACTCTTTTATTGCTTCTAAGAGTTGAGCTTTGTGCCTTGCTTGCGAGCCATCATGTACACATGATTTTCTTGCCTTTTGTGCCCAAATGTCAGCATGTTTTAGCTACTGATTTGACATGATTAAGCTCTGTTTTGAGCTAGTTTGATCACATGAGCTTTGCTTTGTATGCTTGTGGTGCAATTGTGCTAAATTGCCTAGCATGTGCTATTGTTTTGGCCTCTTAATATAGCTATTCTTAGCTTATTTCAAGCATGTTTTAGAACTCTATTTAGGGTGTTTTAGGACTGTTTTGGACTGTTGGTCCCTTTTGAGCTTTGTATTGCATGCTCATAGTGTAATGCTCTTCACTAATTTCATGCTTTTGGCCCTGAACATGTTGTGCATGTGTTGCTTGCATGTTTTAGCATCATTTTCCATGCCATTTTAGCACTGAAATGTCTACCATCTCCCACCTTTCTTCACTTTTCAATTTGTTTTGAGGTTTGGTTGGCCTTAAGGTTGCATTTAAGCTTGAGATGGAGACCTATGCTCAATGGTTTTAACCCTCTTTTGGGGGCTTCTACTAACCAAAGGCATGATCTCTCTTATGTCTTAAACCTTCCTTTGGTTAACCCCTCTCGCATTAGAGGACTTTCACATTGGACTTAACCGGTTAAAGAATGACTTTGGTAATTTAAAATGTGTAAACAAGAACCGAATCAAGTAAAACATGTGCAAGATAAGCATTTGTGTTGCATTACACGTGTTTGGATCGGACGTTAATCTAAACACAAGAAATGTGGGACGTTTCATACTCATAGTGATGAAACGTGTCGCGTTTTTTGGTCGCCGACACCCTTGATCATGCATGATAGGGTGGAGGCTCTTCGAGTCTTGTTTGTGCATTCACTAACATTGTACAAGCTTGGCTCTTTGGCTATCATGCATTGAAAATGCTTGATTGGTGGCTTGAGAGCTAAGTGCCACACTCCTTTGAGCTTCAGAAATGATAAGGAGGGTGTCAGTACTTACATTTCTCGAAAAATACATTACTTTGCCTCTGTTGTTCTCTGTTGTAGCAAAACAAAAGTTTTGAAAAATGGGTAGCCGACCGGCCACTTGCAGTAGCCTACCGATCACTTGCCCTAGTCGGCCAGCCAGGTTAACTAGCCTACCGGCCAGCAGTTCAAAGATTGTCCAAATTTGTTCATGTGTTGGAACAGAGGTAGTCTGGAAGTTTGTGCAGTGTTCAGAGATCCCAGCGAGTGCAAACAGAGGCAACCGGTGGCAAGACAATAGATTTTTGGGAAGAAGGCAACCGAGCATGCATGCTTCCCTCATCCCTTAAGGCCGTTTAAATTGCTTTATTAATCAGTTGTAGCTAATTTACCGATTTTGTATTTAATTAGTTAATGTGCTTAGCTAATTAATTCATTTTGTAATATATTCTAGCTTAGAGTAGTTAGTTAATTTACTTCAGTTGTGTTGTAATATAAAATTAGCTAGAATAGTTAATTAGTTGTTTTGTAATAAGTAGCGTAGCTTAACATAGCTAGTTAGCTTATGTCACGCCCCAAACCCGCCCCTAAAAGTTTGGGCATGACCACTTCAGAAACGGATAGATAATACGATATATATACAACATATGGGGCCTAAACGGAAGCATTTAACAACATAAAATAATATAAATTAACATCCATCGAGCTCACACCTATATGCCAGGATCTCAATGTGCCATTCAACAGTTCCTCATATGATAGACATGTATACAAGAAGCAGATATATGCATTTACACAGTAACATATATGGGCATATATATATAGAACCAGCCCCACACGTAGGCATACAGCAAAAATATTGATAAAGGAAATTATACCCGACTAATTACACTAGACAAAAGATTAAGGACCAAATCAGGGGTCATTAAGAGAACCCCACCAAATGCATAAGCTCCTCTACATGGCTTGACCAAGAAGGGGTGACTAAAGTTGAATTAAGATCGACCTCCAGGTTGATTGCCTACTGCAACAGACATAACACAAAGTGAGCAAGGCTCAATGAATAATAGCACTCAAACAATTTAATGATTAAACTTGAATTGCAATATTTATAACGTGTATAAGTGCAGAGATCATATAATTAATCTTATCTTGTAAACATTCTAGAATGGCCTTGGGCCCAGATATCAACAGATTGTGCAGAGTGGCCTCAGGCTCAACAGATGATACAGAACGGCCATAGGCCTAACAGATTATACAGATCGGCCATAGGCCTAACAAATTATACAGAACGGCCATAGGCATAACAGATGATACAGAACGTACAGAATGGCCATAGGCCCAGAAATCATCAGAGTAGACTAGTCTCAGGGTTATACAGAGGTATACAGATTCTTTCAATCATTCACGTGAGTTAACATAGTTGATTTGCGTTTGACAGAGTGCTAAAGATAATTATGAGCAATAAGTAAAGCGTATTTTACAGATTGGCCATAGGCCCAGATATTAACAAAGCAGAGTAGTTCCAGAGTCATACCGATGTACACAGAATCTTTCAACGTTCGCATAAGTTCTCACCGATTTCCAATCAACATAAATGTTAACGTAATTACTTGCAAAGAACAGAGCGTTAATAATAAGAATTATTAACGGTAAGTAAATGTATGATTACAGTAGTAGTACTCACTGTGGTGTAGTGGAGTGTTAGTTCCTCCTGGGTTGTGACCTATAAACACACACAACTTGCAAATTAGTTCATTTCCCTAGTTAAGTCATTTTCTGATTTGTTTGGCTTCGAATGAATTTACAACATTAAAAAGGCATCAAATACAGATTTCGAAAATATCCGAGGGTCAAGCACGTAAAATGGAGCATACCATTTTTCCAACTTGGGCCGCACGTGCGGCTGTGAGCCTTGCACGTGCGGCAGTTGGTCCCGCACGTGCCTTTTTAGAAGTAGCCAAGGGCTCAAAATTCTTGGTTTCCCGCACGTGCGGCCATGACTCCCGCACATGCAGCAATTTGCCTAGTTTCAGTCCGAAATTTCAAGCAAAAACCCAATTTTTGGTAAGTGTTTACAAGGCTGAAAATGGATCCTTTAATTGCCAGAATATGGTTCAAAAAATCATGTACATAGGTCATTACCAACATATATCAATCTCAATATGAGTTGGATCTTTAATTCTTGAACTCATAAATATAACTCAATTACATACTATTCCAACTTCCTCAGACACACACACACACACACACACATAACCATTTGGTCATAAAGATGAATTCAAGCTTGATAATTGAAGAAATAGAATGTAATTTCGCATTAGATGATTCAAGTTGAGTCTAAACAATCAAGAGTAAGGCTATCTTGTCAATTAACCACATGCACACACACAAGATCACAATTACAAACCCTAAGTGACATGAATCAAAAGGGAATTCTTACCCAACTCCAAGACAAAGGTTACACAAGATGAATTAAATTTACCTTGAGCTTGTTTCTCTTAAATTCCTCTCAATTCCAACTTCCTTGATTAGTGAAGCTCTCCTCTTGAGCCTTTCTCTCAAACCCTCTTCTTTCCTCTCTCTCAGGAGATATTTGAGGAATGGGTTCTAAGTCAAACATGTGGAAAACATAGACATACATATATTTAAAGGTGAATAAGGACGAAAATCAATCAGTTTAATCATTCTAGATTGAAATTTCACAGAAAATCATAGTATGACCTAAAAATCATGCTGATCTCCAATGTAAAATCAATTTCAAATTATTAGGCCTCTAAGGCTCTCAAGTCCTGATCCAAACATTATAATTGTAACAGATTTTTCTCTGATTCGACAAATATGCATTTATAAACATAGAATTCACTTAATTAAACTTAATTTAACATCAAATTTCACAGTAAGCATTTAAATGCACAGAATATGGGACTGAAAGTATACCAGAAAACATATATGAGGGTCGGGTTATTACAGCTTATTTATTCGGACCCTCTTTCGAGAGGGCACAATGTTGTAATAAGTGTGCGTGCGTGTGTGTGTGCATGTCTTCCAACCCCACGTCTTTTTCCGTTTTACTTAACCGCTTTCGATAGTTAGTTTAGGGTCATTTTCAATTAGCATACCTTATGCTTGCATGTTTGCATCATTCATTTGTCTTGCATGCACCGGGCTCGGCGCATCATTCAAACTGCATTATATTTCAATACTTCTTTGAATACATGTATCAAATTGTTGCATTCATATGCCATCTTAGATAGCCGAGCCTATTAGTTGCATTATTGCATGTGTTGCATTAGACATCTTGAACATAGTTAGGATCATGCATTGTTTTTAACTAGTTTTCTGTTTTGGCTCGGAGTACATTGTAAGTTTTTACGCTTTAGCATGCTTGCATGAGTGTGAGTGTTGCCATGATAGCATGTTTGCCATGAGGCTATTTGCTTAAATGCTTAACTGCATGAATGCCGGTGGATGAAGGCTTTATTGCTTGAATTGGAACAATTCATCAAATGTGAGTTTTAAGCCCACTTTGTGAAGTGGCAAAATCATGTTTTAAGCCCATCATCTTTGGTGGCAAATCCGCGCTTTAGCCCACTTGAGAGTGGCAATTTCAAACCATTTTCGAAAATAAACATGAATTGTTTTGTTCCAATTCTTGCAATTTTAGTCTATACTTGTATGTTGTGCGCATCACATAGTAAGTTAGCTAATAACCGGACAAGAACACATGAGGTTTATAAAACAACATATCATGCTTAGTAGAGGCCGATCCTTTGATTGGGCGAGCGGGGGTGTTCATTCCATGACCTTCCCCCCTCGTACCCAAGTTCCCGAGCCGAGGCAACTTTGGTGATGACGAACACGTGGCCTTTGGCACAAGTCAGGGTTTCCTAAATTCCCCCAAAATAAAATATTTAGGTGGCGACTATGTAATCTAGCAAAGCAGTCCAATTTTGGCATTATTTGATTCAAAATCTGATTTTCCAAAATGATTTGCCGGATTGGACTCTTTGGTGATTTATTAGTCTTACATTACACTTTGTGAGATTAGATTCAGAACCGTGACAGGAGTCCGAACTGTAGGACCTAATTTGCACCTCTCCGAAAGGGGGCACATGAAGAAAGTCGAGCGCTACAGTTTCTGGCGACTCTGTTGGGGAATTGGAGAACTTGACTCGAACTCATGATATGTTATTTATCTACACTTATGTGTTTCTTTGCATTTGCATTTGCATTAGTGCACCTATGTCATAGTGTTTGCCATCTACTATTCCTGAACGGTTTACCGGAGGCTTGCTTGGAAAAGTGTGCCATAAGGCTGACCGGTTGCGAGCTCTGCCACGATGGGAACACAAACCTTGGATCCGGACTACCGATGTACTGTTTGATCCTCCTTTCACTTCTCGGTGTTAGGAGCGAGAGGTATATTAGGTGGTCTTGCTGAGGCATCCTTTTTGACCATTCGACCTAATTACATATCGAAAGCCTTAGAGACTGTTCCAAACTAGGACAGGTTGCTTACCCGAATCTAGGTTTGTGTGAAACCATTTGCTTGTGTAGCGAACCCCTAGTTCCTGACGAAAATAGGACAGGGAAACCCTACCCCACTATAAGGGTGTTTTGATCCTCACTTGCTTGATATGTGCTTTTAGAGTGTGTCTCTACAGGGAATGTATGTATCAGTATGCAAGTTTGGGTATCAGTTTGAGGGTATCAGTTTGAGGCAGAAATTTGGGGCAGAAATCAGTGTTTGAGAACAGATTAGCCAGCTTATGATTTCAATTGTGTGTTGTCTCTGTCTAAACCGAGATGCTGTCCGTTTGCTGATTGATGTTTCTTTTCTTTTTGCCTTCTTTTCTTTTTGCAAGGTAGTATATCACAATTGCTTCCGATGAGACAAACACCCCCCGAGCACTCTAGATTAGAGGAAGGAGGCTTTACCGATCTGAGGATCTTATTGGAGGACAACCAGTGTTCGTCTCACTACCCCCGGTTACTAGACGAAGGTCAGTCAGGCATACATCACCGGTTCAATAGTTTCCAATTCAGCGGTCATTATTTACATCACCTGTGCGCAGTTAGGCTTAGATTCCCGCTTCCACCTCAGAAAAAGAGTATACACCAGATCAGATAGATCAGTACCCCTCAGTCAGTATGAAGGATATGATGCGTCAACTCCAGCAAACCATCGAGGCCATGCAGTGAGATACTGCCTGCCAAGCGAAGGTCACCGCTCGCTAAGCATAGATTGCATCTCAGCAAGCTGAACTAATTGCTAGGCTCCAATAACAACAGCTACAACAATTGCAGCAGGCAACAGCTTCTGCATCCTACCCACCTCCAGTAGAAATTCCTGCACCTAGGGCTCCTGTCCTTACAGCTAATGTCCAGGAAAATACAGACACTTTAGTAGATCCAATTCCACCTCAGACTTCCAAAGCATAGGCCTACCCAATTAAGGCCCCTTTCGAGTTCGAAGTTGACCCGACTGCATTAAAAGTGAGCAAGCTTGAAAAGCTGTTCAAGAGGGCTCAGGGTGTTAACTCCATCCCGGACATCGAGGACGGTTACACTGACTCGGCAGTCA
Organism: Camellia japonica; assembly: GCA_030407325.1. NCBI lineage: Eukaryota > Viridiplantae > Streptophyta > Magnoliopsida > Ericales > Theaceae > Camellia > Camellia japonica. The sequence goes on from JAPPVO010000029.1 coordinate 83,494,469, forward strand.
CATTGCCAGACAGATTCAAGATGCCTCACATAGATCGTTTTGACGGTTCGGGAGATCCTATGGTACATCTGCGGTTGTTCTCGGATATCCTACGGCCAATGGGCCTCTCCAAATTGCAAAAGCTTTCCCTTTTTGGTCGGACCCTGTTGGGTGTTGCGGCCATCTGCTATGCTAAGTTGGAGGACTCTATAAAAAGAAGTTGGGAAGAGATGGTTGAGGCCTTTGTCGCCCAATATTCTTATAACACCCAAATCGAGGTCATAACTCGTGATCTCGAGATGACTCGGCAAGAGCCGAAGGAGGGCTTCTTTGACTTTGTCAGTCGGTGGAGGGCCAAGGCCTCTATAATGACAACCAGGCTAGCTAAGAAGGACCAGATAAGAATGGTTGTTAGAAATCTGCAACCGAAGTTGATGTAGAAGATGATTGTCTTACCCCTCACTACCTTTGCTGATCTCTATGAGATTGGGGTACAGATAGAAGACGTAATAAAGCAGGGTTTGATTAACTACGAAAAGGAACAACCCAAGAGGGCTTTATCACGCAGTTCGAATGCAGCTACGAGTAGTAATGCAGCTGCGAGGACCTCTGATGTGGGCATGGTCACCACCACTCCAAAAATAGCCACGCCCTTTACAGGAACATCCGGACCTACTGCACAACCTGCAAAATACCCACATCGGGGCCAAATGGTGTTCACCCCACTTTACATGTCTTTGTCAGCGGCCTTGAGGGTCCTAATCAAAAAAGGGCATTTGAAACCCCTGGAGCCTCGCCCATTACCAAATCCCCTCCCTCCTACACATAACCCAACCAAGTACTGCGCTTTCCACCAGCAGCACGGTCATGACACCGACCTCTGCTTCAGACTCCGTCATGAGATCCAGGATCTTATTGACAATAAAGTAATAGCGCCTCCAGAAAAGCCAAATGTCACTACCAATCCTCTCCCACCACATAACCAAAACCCTTCACCTAGGCAGGTAAACTTCATCCAAACAATGGCTATCCCATTTGACCCCAGCATATACGTCACTCCCTCCCACCTACCCAAGCCGACGCTGTTCATGCCAGAAAGCACGGATTTGTGCATGTGTAAACCGTCCGAGAACTCCCGACTCCGCGCGCGAAGGCGTGAATCGTTGGTTCATTAGCTACTACAGCTCGGACTCGTGTCACGGTTCTGAATCTAATCTTGTAATGTGCAATGTAAGACTGATAAATCACCAAAGAGTCCAAATCCGGCAAATCGTTTTGGAAAACTGATTTTTATAAAGAAGTGCCAAACATGGACTGCTTTGCTAGATACAGAGTCGCCATCTAAATATTTTATTTTGAGGGAATTTAGGAAACCCTGACTCGTGCCTAAGGCCACGTGTCCGTCATCACCAAAGTTGCCTCGGCTCGGGAACTTGGGTACGAGAGGGGAAGGTCATGCAATGAGCACCCCCGTTCACCCTATCAAAGATCGGCCTTTACTAACATGATATGTTGTTTTTGAAAACACATGCGTTCTTATTCCGATTATTAACCTAGAATTATTATGTGATGCGCACAGCGTACAAGTATAGACTAGATTACCTAAATTGGAACAAAACATTTCATGTTCGTTTGTTTGAAAACGGTTTAAAGTTGCTACTCACAAGTAGGCTAAGTCTTGGATTTTGCCACCCTCAAGTGGGCTTAAAACACACATTTCGATGAATTGTCCTAATTCAAACAATCCAACCGTCACCCACAGGCATTCATGCAGTTAATCACTTAAGCAGTTAGCCTCATGGCAAGTATGCTAACATGGCAACATATACATCTCATGCAGTATGCTAAAGCGTAAACACTCACAGTGTACTCCGAGCCAAAACAGAGAACTAATTAGAAATCATGTATGATCCTAGTTCATGTTAAGATGGCTAATTCAACACATGCAAAAATGCAACTAAGATAGGCTCGGCTAGTCTAAGATGGCATGTAAATGCAACTTGATAACATGTTGTTGAACACGTATTCAAGTAAATGTATTGAAATACAATGCAGTTTGTATTATGCACCGAGCCCGGTGCATGCAAGACAGATGAATGGATGTACGCATGTGAAACATAAGTATGCTAATTGAAACATACCCTAAACTAACCATTGTAAGCGGTTAAGTAAAAGGGAGAAAGAAATGGAGGTTGGAAGACATGCATCACACATACGCACACTTATTACAACAGTTGGCCCTCTCGACGGAGGGTCCAAATAATGAGCTAATTAGCTAATCTAAGCTAATTAAACTAATTATTACATCACAAAACTAATTAACTAACAAGTTAACTAATTAGTTATTACAACACAAATGAGCAGCTAAATGCATTAACTACTTAAGTACAGAACCAAAGCATAAACTAGTTAAGGAAAAGAAGCTAGGTAAAGCAGTAAAGCAATGTCCTCAGAGGGAGAAGAATGCATGCATGCTTGGTTGCCTCGTTCGGAAATCCAACGCGATGCCCCGATTTGCCTCTGTTTGCAACTGTTCTCAGAACCTTGCACCAAGCTCCAGATAGTGTTTACTCCACCTTGGGATCCTGTAGGATGGTGACCGACCAGTTGTTGATGTGAGAGACCACCTGTAAACCACTTATGTTTGCTGCAAACCAGAAAAAGTGGTCGGCCAGCCACTTTTACTGGTCTGCCGACCACTTGTTGCTGCACTTCTCCAGTTTGCTGCAACAGAGAGCAAGAAAGGGCATGGCAATGTATTTGCAAGGTATGTGTGCACAACCACCCTCCCTATCATTTCATAAGCTCAAGGGAGTGTCGTTCTCGACCCTCGGGCCACCAATCGCGCATTTCAATGCATGATGGCCGAGAAGCCAAATTGCACAATTCAATATGAAATGGATACGCACATAAACACATAAAGCCTTGACCTCTATTATGTATGATCAAGAGGGTCGGCGACTGAGAATTGAGGTACGTTTCATCACTTTAAGTATGAAACGTCCCTCGTTTCTCATGTTTGAACTAACACCTAATCCAAACAAATGCAATGCAACTCAAGCATGCAAATATGTAATGCAACTCAAGCATGCAAACATGCAATGCAACTCAAGCATGCAAACGGCATGCTGTTTTTGGCTTGACTTTCTACTGAAAAAAGTTCTGATTTTTAAGGCTTAACATGTTTGTTTAAGGTCCTTTTTGTGTTGGGGGTGGTCTACCCCCTCTTGTGCCTTGTGAGGCCTTGTTTTGAACCTTTCTTTTAAGCTATTGGGATCACCTTGTTTTGGCCTTCTCACCACTGAAACTCAGAGGAATTTCAGTGGTGGAAATGGTGTTTTGAGGTCCCAAATAGGAGAGGGTCATCCCCTCTCCTTGTGTTTTGAATGCTTGCTTCATATGCCTCATGTTTGAGCATGTTTGTCTAGCATATGTTGGCTCCATCTCAGGCCATTTTTGGCCTTATTTCAGCATGGCATACTACTGTTTTGACTTGGTTTTGTCACCTTATGCATGCTTAGTACACTTGTAGTGTAAATCTTACAAACTAGCTTTGTGTGTCTCATGTTTGAGCATGTCTTTCTAGCTTATTTTGGGGCCATCTTAGTAGGTTTTTGGTGTTGTTTTAACATGCCTTAGATCTGTTTTGGGTTGGTTTGATAGCCCCTTGCATGCTCCATGTACTTGTAGTGCAATTCCATGAACTAGCCTAATGTGTATCATGCTTTAAACCATCATTCTAGCATGATTTTGGCTTAACTCTATGAAGCTTTTGTCCATGTTTTACCATGCTTAAGCTCTGATTTGTGTTGTCTTGGTCATGCATGCCATGCTTTATATAACTATAATGCATTCTAGCTTGTTAGCTTTGTGTATCAAGTCCACTAGCATGCATTGCTTAGGCTATTTACATGATTTGGCATAATTTGTTATGAGATTTCAGTGCATGTTTCATGGTCATACCCTCACAACTTTCACTCTTTCCATGCTTTGGAGGGTTGGTCCTTTATGCCCTAAACATGAGTCATTGCGTATGCCTTCATGCCTAAGCTTGCGAGCTATCATTTCAATGTGTTTTTGGGGTTATTTTGCCATAATATAACTTTGATTTTTGTTGGCAAAGCCATCTCATGCTTGGTCTTGGTAGGTGTAGTGTAATCCTCCCTTTTGGCCTTACATATTCCATACTTCATGCCCTTCATGCTAGCTTATTTTGGCTTCCTTCCATACATGTTTTAGCATCATTTTGACATGCTCTAAGACTATTTTGGATTGCCTTTGCCATATGCTTCATGTTTTGCATAGCTGTAGTACAAATGCCTATGCTAGTTTCAAGTTTTGAGCTTCATAACATGCTTCATTTGTAACATGTGCATGATTTGGCATCATTTAACATGATATTTCAGAGCATGTAGCATTGCCATGCTCCCACTTCTTTCACCCTTTGAGTGCCTCTAAGAGTTGTGCATTGTTGCCTTGCTTGTGGCCTAGCTTGTATTCTTGCATGCCTAGACTTTTGAGCTCCCATCTTAGCATGTTTTGGTCTTTGTTTTGACCTTCTTGAGCTCTATTTGTGATTGGTTCATGCATTTGTGCCATGTATTGCATGCCCCCTTTGTAGTCCTGTTTGCTAGCCTAATGCTTAAGGACTCTAGTATGCTATACTTATGTTGTTTGAATGATTTGGCATCATTTCTTGCCTAATTTCAGTTCATTTAGTGTTGTTACACTTCCATATTTATCACTCCTTGAGCACTCTTGAGGGTTGTGCTCTTAGGCCTATTTGATAGGCCAATGCATGTGCATGCTTGTATGTGCTTTTGTGCCTTATTTCTTAGCATTCTGGCCACTAATTTGGGCATAGCTAAGGTCTGTCCACATTTGGTTTAAGTCCATTTAGCATATTTATTTGCATGTTGCTTACACGTTTATGTTACATTGCATTGAGTATGCCATGTTGTTCTTAGCATTTAGCATTGTGTATGCCATGTTGTTTGCATGCTTATATCACATTGCATTGAGTATGCTATGTTGTTCTTAGCAAAAAGCAAGGTTCAAGAGGGTAGAAACTCACCCTTGTAGAACTCCTTCAAAGCTGCAACTCCAGCAACTTTCCTTGATCAAAACCAATCCAAAGACTTCAAAACCAATCTCAAAGAGCCTCAGCAACAAGAGTATGGTATTTGAGTGTGTGTTTTTGTGCAATAGTATGATGAAAATGCACTTTTGAACACAAAAATGAAGAAAAGATGCAAGATAGATACAAAGATGTATGTATAACTCTCAAGCACCAAAATCTGAACCTGGAGGAGGAGGGGGGAGGTTCTCTCTTATAGAGAACAAGCAACAAGCTTGTTGGACAAGCTTTTGGCCTAAAGCCATCCCTCCATACACGTGTATGGAGGATGGCTTCTGTGCCTTCCACCTGTAACAACTGGCCTAAAAATATCTCCAAAAAGGTGATGAAAAACTGTCGACCACTTGAAGTGGTCGGCCAGCTACTTACACTGGTCGGCCGACCAGTGGAAGTGGTCGGCCAGGGAAAAAAGTGGTCGGCCATAGGGGGGAGATGTTCTGCAGCATGAAAGCAAGGCAGTGGTGTGGTGGCCGACCAGAAAAGGTGGTCCAAAGACCAAGAAAACCAGTTGGCCGACCAAAAAATTGGCTGGCAGGAAGGAAAGTGGTCTCCAAGGGAAAGAATTGGTCTCCCACCCTTATACCACCTTCCAAGCAAGGAAAACAAGGTTTGTGCCAAAAACAAACCAAAAAGGATGCAAGACGAAAGCCCGGGAGGCAAGGTGCGCAGCCGAGAAACCCGAAAACTAGTCTACGAGCACCAAAAATGGTCAACGACCCCAAAAGTTTCTCCCAGACCACAGTGTCCCTCTAGGCAGAGGTAACAAGGCATGGTTCAAAAACCAAGCCAAACGGAGAACATTAAGCGGTCCCGAGACAAGGCACACGACCGAAGGCTTCGAAAATCGAAAACTAGTCTCTAAGCGGGAAAAGTGGTCTACGACCATGAAAAGTGGTCTACAGACCTCTCCCTCCCTCTAGGGAAGGGAAACAAGGCTTGGTCCACAAACCGAGCCAAAGCACAAAGAGTTCAGAGGCAAGGCTCTCAGCCAAAAACCCCGGAAACTCAAAACGAGCTCAAACATGCACTATCACCGAGTGCTCAATCGATGACGTCTGAGTCTTAAGGTCGGTCAAAAATGGGGTGTCTACAGCATACTGAGCGTGTCATTAACCCAACCAAAGCCAGTGGTGGTGGCTGTCAAAGACAAAGTCAGGGTGACCTTGGAAGAGAATGAGAATGTTGATTCAAAACCTGAGGGATCTGAGGACTTAGCAGAGGAAGAGTACAACCCCTGTCGCTATATTGTGCTAACAAGCCAGGCCAGACCGAAGTTGGAATTTCTAAGGGGAATGGAGATCGACGTAGTCCGGGAGGATGGGTCGAGTTAGGGGCTGGATGATTTGGCTAATCTTGAGGAGGACATTGCTAATCTGCAATTCTTTGACGAACAGGACCTAGAGGATGTGTGGATCAATTGGTTTGACCTAAATGGATCAATAGATAATGCCGGGTGGCTTAGTGATGAGCCGAATGTTGAGGATGAAGGGGCTCAACCGAAGCAGGAGCAGTCAGAAACAGGAACTTCTACAACAGCCGGAATGGTCGATAACAAAGGGAAATTGCCGGAGAGCACCGGTACGAAGAATTTTGCTCAGGACTTGGGCAGTGTTTGTACAGCGGATACAGAGCAGGAGGCTGCACTGAAGCAGTTTGAAAAGGAAAGAATTGAAGATGATCAGAGGACTAGAAAAGCCAAGGGTCTTGCGGGGACAGAATGTGTTGTGAACACATGAACAACTTCAGTAGAATCCGATAGTTGCTTGTCAGTTTCCGGAGGAGCTTGATGGGAAGACAATGATTTACGTCTTGTCCATACTGATGAGGACTGGGGACAGAATCTCCCAGATAATACATGGTACACCGAAGAAGTGGATCATATGACCCGGAGTGGGTAGTACTTCAAACCCCTGCGTCTAGACTAGCCGTAAGTATCTGGGAAGGACAAAGAAGCAGAAAAACAGAAAGAGAGACTGCTAGAAGAAGAGGCTGTATTGAAACAGCTGAAACAAGATTCAGGCAGATATCTCCATTTGGGGATTACTTATGGCCTCGCGAGTGCACAGACAGGCCGTTCTTTCAGCAATGGATAAGGCAAAGCTCTCCATCGACACAACCCCTGAGCAGTTGGTAGGACTGGTTTTCCCGGGAGGGACCTCGCCGACTTTGACCTTTACAGATAAAGATTTGCCACCTGAGGGCTCCGAGCATAATAAACCACTATACATCTCTGTTGAATACAAAGAGAAGTGGATACCCTTTGTCTTGGTTGATAAAGGATCTGCGATTAATGTGTGCCCGTCGCGTACGTCCAATGCTATCGGTCTGAAGCCAGCAGATTTTGCACCAACAACCCAGGTGATTCGAGCTGATGATAATACGAGCAGAGAAGTGATGGGGACGGTCTGAATTAGAACGCAAGTGGGGCCGGCGCAATAGGACATTGAATTTCATGTCCTAGATGTTCTAGCCACCTTTAACTTACTTCTGGGGCGGCCGTGGCTACATCAAGTGAAGGCTGTCTCTTCCACTTTATATCAAATGCTGAAATACCCCCACGGGAAAGGGGTAGCAATTGTCTTTGGGAACTCTTCAATCCATCCTCCACCGTAGGTGACTACGCCGGTTCTGGAAATTGTGCATGGCGAGGAAGATGTCTTTCTATCCGAATTCACCCTGGCTGAGGCTCAGGTAGTTCAAGATATTCTAGCTGTTGATGAGGGATTATATATCAGTGCACAATCCGTCTACCTCATGAATATGCTTCGACATATGCCCGGAATGGGATTGGGAAGAAGTGGCCGGAAGGACGTCGCTGCATTGGCCGAAGTGCCACACAACCCTTATACCTTTGGTTGAGGTTACACGCTTACTAAGGAAGATTGGGTAAGAAAGGAAAAGGAAATGGCTGGAAAAGCCAAGGCAAGACAAACTGGGAAGCACTATGAGTTAGTGCATAGACCGATTCAAGGAACCCTGAACGGACACTTTGTCCGGGAGGGGGAAGATTTCCCATTTTGCGGCTTTCCGGAGCCTTGGCTGAATTTAGAAAAGCGGCGATTGCCCGGCTTTGAGATCTTTTTTGACCTACAACTGCAAGGGGATGAAGGCCCAGAAGAACAGATTAACTTGCCTGCTGAGGCAGAACAGAATCTAGAGGATGAGTCCGATGGCACAGAACTTGAGATGGGGGTAGCGCTGGCTTGTCTCCTCTCAGATCCTCAGATCACACCAGAGAGCTCGGGAGATGACTTCTCCATTTCCATGATTGGAGATCAATCGGCTGTGGGCCTTTCTACCGGCATTCTGGATGCATCTATCACACCCTCTCTCGTTTGGCAGTTCGATGAGGGCTTTTTGTCTAGCAGTGCTGAATCAGGTGGTGAGTTGGAATTTGATTCCACAAAGTCTGTGGAGTCGGAATCAGATTCCAGTCCTTCTGAGTTAGAGTCTGGTATTCCTAGGGTTGATAACCCAGATGCCGTTGTCTTGTCCAAGTTGTCTTTTTCTTTTTCTTTCGAGTCTATTATAACCGAAGGATTAGACGAGCTGGAAGTTGTGAATGAGAATAGTACTGCTGCTGCTTTTGAGTACTTTTCTGTGCCTCTTATTTATTGTATTAATCAAGACTTTCAAAACTTTGATGAAAATGATGATGAAGAAATTCCTCTGGTTTTGAAACATTTGATTGATCGAGAGGAGGAGAGGTTTGTAAAACCTTTGGTTGATGAAATCATTCCAATTAACGTGGGTACTGAGAAGGATCCGCGCTTGGTCCAGATCGGGTCCACGTTGTCTTCGGAGGAATGCGAGCGCTTAGTCACTTTATTAAAAGATTTTAAAGATGTTTTCGCGTGGTCCTACGAAGACATGCCTGGAATCGATCCTGAGATTGTGCAGCACCGGATCCCTCTTGACCTTGAGGCCCGACCTGTTAAGAAGAAGCTTCGGAGAATACGCCCGGATTGGGCCTTGAAGATTAAGGAGAGGTCACCAAGCAGATTGATGCAGGGTTTCTGTTAGTATCTGAGTATCCGACTTGGTTGGCCAACATAGTTCCGGTGCTGAAGAAAGATGGCAGAATTCGGGTATGTGTGGATTTCAGAGATCTGAACAAAGCCAGTCCGAAGGACGACTTTCCTTTACCGCATATCGACGAATTGGTGAATTTCACAGCAGGGCATGCATTGCTTTCCTTCATGGATGGATTTTCCGGGTATAACCAGATCTTGATGGCACCCGAGGACAGAAAAAAGACTGCCTTCACCACCCCGTGGGTAACTTACTGCTACAGGGTGATGCCGTTGGGTTTGAAGAATGCTGGGGCTACTTATCAACGAGCTGCAACCACGATCTTGCATGATATGATCCATAAAGAGGTTGAGGTGTACGTGGATGACATGATTGTCAAGTCCAAAGAAAGAGAGGGCCACTACACTGCCTTGAAGAAAATTTTCCAATGGATTAGAGAGTATCGGTTGCGACTGAATTCTCAGAAATGTACTTTTGGTGTCACAGCAGGGAAAATGCTGGGGTTCTTGATTACACAAAGGGGCATTGAGGTCGATCCTTCCAAGATTAAGGCCATCCTAGAAATGCCACCACCAAGGACTGAAAATGAGGTGCGTGGCTTTCTAGGTAAAGTGCAATTCATAAGACGGTTTATTGCGAAATTAACCTTGACCTGTGAACCACTATTTGGTCTCCTGAAGAAAGGAAAGAAATTCCAATGGGATGACCGATGCCAAGTTGCTTTCGAGCAGATTAAGTAGTATTTACAAAACCCACCCGTGTTGTCACCGCTAGAGTCAGGAAAACCATTGATTTTGTACCTATCAGTAACTGACGCAACGATGGGTTGCATGCTTGCACAGGAATCTGAAGATAGGGTGGAGAAAGCCATCTATTACCTGAGCAAGAAGATGCTGGAATACGAGACCCGCTACACGTCACTGGAAAAGGCTTGTTTAGCTTTGGTACGGGCCACCAGGAAGTTGAGGCACTACCTATTAACTCACTCTGTAATACTGGTTTCGAAATTAGATCCCATCAAATATCTCTTCGAGAAACCAGCACTTACGGGTAGGCTAGCCCGTTGGTTGCTTCTTCTCTCCGAATTCGACTTGAAGTATGTGACGCGCAAGTCTGTGAAAGGGAGAGCGGTAGCGGAGTTCCTAGCCGATCACCCAGTAGAAGGAGACGAAGCAGTAGAGTATATGTTCCCAGATGAGGCCATTCTGCATGTCGAAGAAGAAATCTGGACTATGTATTTTGACGGAGCATCAAATTAGTACGGGTATGGGATAGAGGTGTTGCTGATAGCACCCGACAATTCCCACATACTCTTAGCCTTCAAACTCCGGTTCAAGGTATCAAACAATGAAGCAGAATACGAGGCATGTATCACTGGATTGGAAGTTGCCCTAGAACTAGGGGCAAAAAGGTTGGATGTCATTGGGGACTCAAACCTGGTTGTATCTCAAGTAAAAGGAGATTGGAAGGTTAAAGAAGAAAGGATGAAAACCTATGACCAGACCTTGGACATTCTGATTCCTCAGTTTGAAAAGCTGACCTTCGCTCACCTATTAAGAGAGAACAACAGGTTCGCCGATTCTTTAGCAACTCTATCTTCTATAATAAACATCCTTTTTGTAGTCCGGATGCGTTTGATTATTATTAAATAGAGATATGTGTTGGCCTATAAGTTGATTGCTGCAATTGATGAAGTACAAGATCAGAACCCTGGTATCATGACATCTGGAACTTCCTGAAAAATGAAGCTTATTCACTAGGGGCAAATGCCAAAGATAAGAGGACAATACTGCGAATGGCTGTTCAGTTTATCATCTGCGGGGTAAATAGTACAAACGAGGCCATCTGGGAATGCACAAGTTGTGCGTGGATACAGAGGAGTCGAAGCGCTAATGGAGGCCATCCATGGAGGAGAGTGCAGATCGCACATGAGCGGAGTGATGCTAGCTCAGAATATTCTCAGGCAGGGTTACTACTGGTCAACCATGGAGGAGGATTGTATCGGTTTTGTTCGGCGATGCCACAAGTGTCAGATCCATGCAAACCGCATGAACATCCCCGTAGATGCTATAACAACATCACTTTGTCGTGGCCATTTTCAGTTTGGGGAATTGATGTGATTGGGGCAGTTACTCCGAAGGGGTCAAACGGGCATGAGTATATCCTGGTAACGATAGACTACTTTACAAAGTGGGTTGAGGCCCAATCCTATGCAGTGCTGAAAGTGTCACATGTAGCTAAGTTTATCAAGAATAACATCATCTGTCGTTACGGGGTCTCGAACGAGATTATTTCAGATAATGGTTCCCACTTCAAGAAGGAAGTAATCGACTTGTTGGAGAAATACAACGTGGCTTTTCATAAGTCATCCACATATCGGCTGCAAACCAACAGAGCTGTTGCGGCCACCAACAAGAACATCAAACACATTCTGCAGAAGATGGTGGAAACCTACAGGGATTGGCCAGACAAGTTGCTGTTTGCTCTCTGGGGCTATAGAACATCGATTCGAACATCTACTGGGGCAACTCCGTATTCTCTGGTTTATGGCATGGAGGCTATTCTGCCGATTGAAGTTGAGGTTCCATCACTGTGGGTTATGGCTGAGTGTCAAATAGCAGATGCCGATTGGCAGCAAAGCAGGTTCGAAGAACTCATGCTGTTTGACAAGAGAAGGCTAAAAGCACTGTATCACGTCCAAGGTTATCAACGCAGGATTGCCAGGGCTTTCAACAAGAAGGTTAAGTCTAGGAATCTAAAAGAAGGGGATTTGGTGCTCAAAGACAACCGAGCTCTCATCCACGACCCTAGGGGCAAGTTCAGACTTAATTGGACTGGCCCTTACATCATCAAGTCTATTTGGTCCGGTGGAGCCATCATTCTTATGGACTTAGATGGCCTTGGGTTCTCCCAGCCAATCAACATGGACAAGTTGAAGAAATATTATCCCTGAGAGGCTCGCTAGGCTGAAAACCCAAAAGGGCAACCTAGGCAAAAGTTAGAGCACAAAAAATTGGAAAAAAGAAAAACTGAGCTCGCAAGGTTGAAAACCCAGAAATGGCAGTCTTGACAAACTTTGTTTCTAACTCATCTTTGTCTTGAAATCATAAAAAAATTAGGAATTTTGAGCTAGGGTTTTGAGTTGTGTGGTAGCTTAAGCTAAAGGCATAAAATTGAACCCTAATCTCTCTATCTTTGTTTGATTTAAGTTCACTCTTGTGATTGACCCTTTGAGGACTAATGAGTTTAGAACCAACAAAAATAATTGGTTAAGGAGCAAAGTAAAGGATTGATTTATTTGGTTAAGAAAAGATTAAGAGAAGAAAATTTGATCAAGAGAGTAATTCTATGTTCCAATATGTTGTGCCATGCACATTGTGTTTGCAGGTCATGATTCGAGGACCGATCAACCATTTCAGGAAACCACTATGAGTAATAGTATAGTAAAAATATGTTTTCATTATCTATTTTGATTTATGTACGACATGATCTTCTAAATATCATATTTTGTCAAAATGCACAAGTTTCCAAGAAATGTGAAATGAGTTATGAACAAGAAATGTGAATTGTTTGTAATATGATATGGTGGGCCCAAGGCTGTTCCGTTTATTCGTTCCGTTTATGCTATGACATGATATGAATTGTTCAATCTTTAAGACCTATTGATTTCTGGTATGGAACAAAGTGCTATACGGAACTAGGTGCTACAGTGGGAGCCACCTCTAGAGTCCGTACGAGTCACCTCTTAGGTCCATACATACATAAATGTTGGGCCTGAGGCCGCTTGTTAAATAATTGGGCCTGAGGCCGCTGGTTAAATGATTGGCCCCGAGGCTGCTTGTTAAATAATTGGGCCCGAGGCCGCTTGTTATATGCTTGGGCCTAAGACCGCTTGATTTATATGATTATGGATATTGTGATAACCTTATGATCATGTGCTTACACTGCTTTACTATATTATTACTCATTGAACTTCGCTCACCCAATTTTATGTATGCACATGTAGGTGATCAGCAACATAGAGCACACCTCTAGAGTCAGCTTCAGGAGCCTTTTGTGACCCAATCGAGTCATGCCTCCGAGACGGAGTTTTGTTTTGATTCACACCACACTTTGACCTTATTATGTTTTTGCTTTCTTGGTCTTGGGTTGTAAACATTATGTACAATTTTCCTCTGGCTCTTATATTTTCGATGGGCATATATATGTATTATTGTGTTACATGGTTAACTCTATGATTTTGCCCATGATTGGCATAGCTCAATGGACTTCTCTTTATTATACGCTTTTGTTTATGGCCCCATTAGCATAAATATTCTGTATAATCGTTTGGGCCTTTGGTGATCTACGGGTTACTGGCCGGTTATGACCCAAACTTTTAGGGGCGGTTTCGGGTTATGACAATTTCAAAACTAACCTTGACTTGTGAATCACTATTTGGTCTCCTAAAGAAAGGGAAGAAATTCCAATGGGACGATCACTGTCAGTTCGCTTTTGAACAGGTTAAGCAGTACCTGCAGAATTCGCCTGTGTTATCAGCGCCAAAACCAGGAAAATCGTTGATTTTGTACTTGTCAGTCACGAATTCAACTATGGGGTGTATGTTAGCTCAGGAGTCGGAGGCCAAGGTGGAGAAAGCAGTTTACTACTTGAGCAAGAAAATGATGGACTACGAAACCTGTTACACTTCCCTCAAGAAAGCTTGCATAGCCTTGGTATGGGCTACCCGGAAATTGAGGCACTACCTGTTAGCTCACTTGGTAATTCTGATTTCGAGATTAGATCCAATCAAATATCTCTTTGAGAAACCAGCGCTTACGGGTAGTCTAGTCTGTTGGTTGCTTCTTCTCTCCGAATTTGATCTCAAATATATTACACGCAAGTCGGTTAAAGGCAAAACTGTAGCGGAATTCCTGGCAGATCACCTAGTAGAGGGAGATGAAGCCGTGGAGTACTTTTCCCAAATGAAGATATTCTGTAAATAGAAGAGAAAACGTGGACAATGTACTTTGACGGAGAAGCCAATCAATACGGTTATGGGATCGGTGTGTTGCTGATAGCACCCAATGACTCCCATATACCCTTAGCCTTCAAACTCCAAATCAAAGTATCCAACAACAAAGCAGAGTATGAGGCGTGTATTGCTGGTTTAGAAGCTTCCCTAGAACTAGGGGCAAAAAGGTTGGACGTCATCGGAGATTCGAATTTGGTTGTGTCTCAAGCCAACGGAGATTTGCGGGTTAAAGAGGAGAAAATGAAGGTTTACCATTAGGCCTTAGATATGCTAATTTTGAGGTTTGAAAAGCTAACGTTTACGCATCTGCTAAGGGAGAAAAACCGGTTTACTGACGCACTAACAACTCTATCTTCTATGGTAGACATTCCATTGGGAGTCAAGATGCGTCCGATCATTATTGAACAGAAATACATGTCGGCCTATGAAACCATTGCCGCGATAGATGAGGCTTTAGACAAGAACCCCTGGTACTACAATATTTGGAATTTCCTGGAAAAAAGATGTGTATCCACCAAGAGTAACTGCTAAGGACAAAAGGGGAATACGACGTCTGGCCATTCAATTTATCATTTGCAGAGGCAAGTTGTACAAAATAGGCCATCTGGGAATGTATAAACTATGTGTTAAAGAAAAGGAATCAAAGCGCCTTATGAAGGCCATTCACGGAGGAGAGTGGGCAGCCCATATGAACGGTGTGATGCTCATTCTAAAAATCCTTACACAAGGTTACTACTGGTCAACCATGGAAGAGGATTGTATTGGTTTTGTTCGGTGCTGCCACAAATGTTAGATTCACGCCAATCGCATGAACATTCCGCCGTCGAAGCTCTACAACATGACTTTACCATGGCCATTCTCTGTTTAAGGGATAGATGTTATCGGCGCAGTTACGCCAAAGAGGTCAAATGGGCATGAATTCATCTTGGTAGCGATCGACTACTTCACCAAATGGGTGGAGGCCCAGTCCTACTATGTGCTAAAGGCATCGCATGTGGCTAAGTTCATCAAGAACAACATCATCTGTAGATATGGTGTTCTGAATGAGATTATCTCCGATAATAGATCGCACTTCAAGAAAGAGGTGATAGACTTGCTTGAGAAATATAACGTGGCTTTCCATAAGTTATCAACTTACAGGTCGCAAACTAATAGAGCTGTCGAGGTCGCCAACAAAAATATCAAGAGAATTCTGCAGAAGATGGTGGAAACTTACAGGGATTAGCCAGAGAAAGTGTCGTTTGCACTTTGGGGCTACAGAACCTCAATCTGAACATCTGTAGGGGCAACCCCCTATTCCCTCGTTTATGAGATGAAGGTTATTTTGCAGATCAAAATTGAAGTATCGTCATTGCGAGTTATGACTGAGTGTCAGATAGCAGAAGCGGATTGGCAACAAAGCAGATTTGAGGAGTTGATGTTGTTTGATGAGAGAAAGCTGAAGGCTTTGTATCACATCCAGGGCTACCAATGCCAAATTGCAAGGGCTTTTAATAAGAAAGTTAAGTCCCGGAATCTTAAAGAATAGGACATGGTGCCGAAAGACAACCAAGCTCCCATCCATGACCTTAGGGGCAAGTTCAGATCCAATTAGACTAGTCCTTATATTATCAAATCTATCTAGTCAGAAGGGGCAGTTATTCTCATGGACTTAGATGGCCTGGAGTTCTCACAATCGATCAATATGGACAAGTTGAAGAAATATTACCCCTAAGAAGCTCGCTAGGCCGAAAACCCGAAAGGGCATCATTATATTCCACATGAATAATGCATGAAATCATGAAAGCCTAGTTTAAGTAGCGTTCTTCAAAATAATAATAACGGAGAAAGAGCAAAGGTATTTGTTATTTGTAGAATTACAAGAACTATTCAAAAACTATTGAAATTTCTCCCTTCATTGATAAGTCGTAGATAAGCATTACAAATCCATTACAAGATAAATGGTTTGGTCATTCATCCAAACAATTTCATTCATTATTATCATCATTTGACATCTCAATATCAGATTCATACATAACATCCATGCTCTAGGCAAAGTACTGGTGTGCATCATCCATTAACCCATCTTCGGCATGCTCATTTGCGGTCTTCATTAGTTCGAACCTTTGCAAACGTTGGGTCATGCGATTAACTTCGTTGCAGATACGATCCAATGCCCTTTACAACAACTATGGAGTGTCAGTTGGCATACGCATGGCTAACCGGCAAGGAAATTTAATATTAACTTCACGACATAGCTCAATGAGAATGTTTGCTCGAGTTATGCGAAATTCCCAACAGCTCTCATGGTATTGACGACGGCAAGTGAGTAACGCAAATTTGGATTTAATGGGTATTGAAATTCATCTCCATCTGCAACCCAATAGCGACCTATTGCTGAATATAGATCAACCACCGTATATCTCATGATGATATCGCTCGAAATAGCTATAAAACTTTTGTTGTGGTATGATGCGATATCTCACAAACACATACAACAATGTAGCTGTATGTTTGAAATTATTATAAACAACTATGCATCAGAGTTGTCACGTCAACTTTATGACCTGAACAAGTATGCATCAACTTTATAGGAGTTGTCACTTCAACTTTTATTTACTACTCAGTGCATATCTGAAGGTTTTAAGCAAAGTTCAAATCCGCTTGAAAATTTAATTCATTTTTCTGCTTACAAATATAATTCAATTTATTTTACCTTGATAATATATTTAATTTCACTTTTCACCTTACATATTTCATTTAATTTAATTGAGAAATTTGACCAATTTAATTTGAAGTTAACTATGTGTTGATTTAAGTCGGTGTTGTTCTTGTCTGCATACTAGGCTAGCTTTTATTTGTAACACTTTCAAGTTCTATACATCGAAAACCATTCATTCTAACTCTACTACAAATTAATCTTCAATACATTCTAACTGTATAATATTTTATCTTCAACGTTTATGAATCTATTTGGAGTTGCATAGGGTGGCTTTTTAAACACAAAGGGTCTAATTGTTTTGTTGTTTTGTTCTGACACCCCCTCATCCCATTATGAATTGCAGAAATTCACATGGGCGCAATAGCTATGGTATGATAATAAATTGTAACTCAGCGCAGTGATACGTCCAACATTTCTCAGTGATACAATGACTTTAACAGACGTAATAAATTGTATGCTTTGTTTTTTCCTCAGATGCTATGTGACTTTGTGCAGCGATGCAGTGATGCATGTGACTTTTTTCCTCAGATGCAGTGATGCATGTGACTTTGTGCAGTGATGCAGTGATGCATGTGACTTTCTGACTTTGTAAATTACATACTTTGTGACTTTTTTCCTCACATGTAGTGATACATGTGACTTTGTGCAGCGTGACTTAGAGCTTTGTTTTTCTCACATTTCAGAATTCATCTAAGTTACATTAATACGACCACATGGCAATAGTGTTGATAAAAATTATATAAAGGACTGAAAGAGTGAAGTGTAATTTACCGAATATAAAAAGAAGCAAAAAATGCAAAGGAGAAAAGGGGATGACTGTGAAGTTTCGTTAAGTGAAAAATAAGATAAAATAGCTGCAGTGCCAATCTTTTTACATATCAGGTGGCCATTTTATTATTTTGTTTTGTTTTGTTTTAAACATTGTTTTGGTTAACAAATCAACGATAGTTTTGTAGGTCGAAGTGAGTTAGAAGGTTGTGTATTTACTTGCACTTGTTTCATAGTTGTTTATAGAAATATATACTTTAAAAACAAAGAAAATTAAAGCCGCTGTTTCCATTTTATGATTTAATTTATAATTTTTTTAAAAACACCAATTTGTACTGAAATTGTCAGTTCGAAGTGACACTTACTGTATTAAAAAAGCAAGCATGAAAATAGTTTTATGTGACAATGTGACAACTCACTGCATTACTGATTAATTTGACAAACTCACTGTTCAATATAAAGGGATTGCAGTGAAAAAGACGACCTACAATATATGATTTTATCTGACAACCACGTCGTGACTACATCACAGGTACACAATCACGGGTCTTAGGATTGCATGAAATGAATAGATAAAATAATATCAGGTATCAACTTCTTCCATAGTGTCCAACATCTTCAATTATCGTCACTAGGTCCTTTTTCCCCAGTATGATGTCTATAAAATGTTACACCCCAGTATGATGTTTGTTCAAGTCATAAAATAGTAATATTATACAATCTATTATTATTAATTTTTTATTTTATTTTATGACAATGTCTCAAGAGGTGCAGGAAGTTACGGCCGTCAAAGAAATCCGAAAGTGTGCTATTACCTCAATTTACTTATGACTACAAGAGCGAAAAGTACTCGAGTCCGAATGGATTATTATGCTGGTATCCAAGCAGATGGGCATTCAGGGTAACTAGACAGAATGATTGTTAATGATCTACGGAACTTTGGAGCATCGGACCACCTCATCGTCGTTCAATTGACCATGGCTAGACGAATGTGAGTGACTATGAAAAAGTAGTTAGCAGAATTAGAAGGAGAACAACAGAATGTTGATGCGGAGATTCGACATTTCATGCTTTAGCTACCACCGAAATGACCAAAGCAAGCAACAGAGATTTGACAGTATTGAGCGAAATAATGTCTTAAACAATGAAAAAATATCTGTCTGACTACTACATGTCAGATGAAGAATAGAAATCAAACCCTTTATCTTCATATATGTTTGTATGTTGTGGTCGTATCTTCGTTAATAGAGTGTTGAAGAATGTTTGTTCATCTAACTTACGGATGTATTTCAACTATTTTGTTATATGAACCTGAAGTTTATGAAAATCACTACATTTATAAGTGCATATGTCAAGATTCGTTACGAATTTCTCTTCTATTGATAACTCATGTATAAGCATCTGCAAAGCCAATACACATGGTAGCTGTATTTTGAAATTATTGTAACGACTATGCATCAGAGTTGTCACGTCAACTTTTATGACCTGAACAACTATACATCAACTTTATAGGAGTTGTCACTTCGACTTTTATTTACTAGTCAGCGCATATCTGAAGGTTTTAAGCAAATTTCAAATACCTTAGAAATTTAATTTCACTTTTCTGCTACAAATATAATTCAATTTATTTTGCCTTGACAATATATTAATTTCACTTTTCACCTTCATATTTCATTTAATTTAATTGGAGAAATTTGACCAATTTAATTTGAAGTTAACTATGTGTTGATCAAGTCGGTGTTATTCTTGTTTGCATACTAAGCTAGTTTTTAGCTGTAACACTTTCAGTTTTACATCAAAAACCCATTCATTCTAACGCTACTACAAATTAATCTTCAATACATTCTAACTGTATAATATCTTATCTTCAACGGTTTATGAAATTATTTGGAGCTGCATAGGGTGGCTTTTTAAACACAAAGGGTCTAATTGTTTGTAGTTTTGTTCTAACACCCCTCTCATCCCATTATGAATTGTAGAAATTCACATGGGCACAGTAGCTATGGTATGATAATAAATTGTAGCTCGGCGTAGTGATAACGTCCAACATTTCTTAGTGATGCATTGGATTTTAACAGACGTAATAAATTGTATGCTTTGTTTTTTCCTCAGATACTATGTGATTTTATGCAACAATGCAGTGATGCATGTGATTTTTTTCCTCAAATGCAGTGATGCATGTGACTTTGTGCAGTGATGCAGTAATACATGTGACTTTGTGCAGTGATGCAGTGATGCATGTGACTTTCTGACTTTGTCAGTTATATACTTTGTGACTTTTTTCCTCACATGCAGTGATGCATGTGACTTTGTGCAGCGCGACTTAGATGTTTTGTTTTTTTCTCACATTTTAGAATTTATCTAAATTACATTAATACGACCACATGGCATAGTGTTTGACAACAACTATAAAAGGACTGAAGGAGTGATGGTAAACACCAACCTTTCCACTCAGTTCGCCCTAGGAAATTATCGTTCATCTATTGAGAAAAATCAAATGGAGTATAGATTCACGACAAGGGATAGGAATCGCAGAGGTGAGAGTTCACGACAAAGAAGAGAAACAGGAAGGGGACTCGCAAGGGGTAGGAACTTCGAAAGAGGTGAGAGTTCATGTCGAAGAACAGGAACGGGAAGGGGAAGTGGCGATACTGAAGATGAAACACCATTAATTTGTTAGATGCCTCTTGTGCTTATCATGATAGGTTTGGGAAGTGACATTTTGTCATGCCCAAGTACTATCGAGATCCATGTGGTTTCGTGGAGGATCCATTTGATAATCAAATAGGATATGGTTTAGCAGACGCTAGACTTCTGAAGTAGCCCGCACTATTTATAAAGCGAGTGCAAATGGAAAGATTATGTCGGGAAAATCGACTGAAGGTGCCCAAAACACGTTCAATTTAGATCCAAAAGGAAGATCCAGATAATGTTGATCGACTATGTGAAAGACTTCCACGTGAGATTTCTCAAATGAGCCGTAGGTCAGCCCGCGATATGGAACTATCTATACTTAAGTCGGATGCCAAGAAGAACGGAACAACACCAAATGTTGCGGCTATCAAGGACGATGCTGCATTTCTCTCTGACCCTGAGCTCTCTGATTGTTCGGACTCTGAGATTGCCGATTTGAGCGAGGATTATGCATCTATCTGTCTACTAAATTATATTAGGTTATCCATAATTATATATTGTGTGTGTTAAAATAACTCTTTCGACAATAAGTTTGTGAAAGGTTTGTCTAATATTTGTCTATGCAACTGTTAAGTATTGTACTCGTCGCTTTATTTTATGTTTTGTGTTATGTTGAATGTTTCCACAAATTATTTTTGTGGGATACTTATGTTTGAACTAGCTATGGCGTTCTAAAGTGTTATAGTCATACTTTTTTTTGTTTTCCTATTCGTAGTAGTAATTAGCAAATTAGATACTTTATATATGCTGTGTGAAGTTTTATTTAAATATTTCGTGGCAACAAAAATTTAAGGGAATACCAAATATTTAGTTTTGAAAATTTTCCAAAAGTAGGCTTAGTTTGGGAAATAAATTAGTATAGGGGCTTAGTTTGGGAAAAGTCCCAACAAAATCTTTCTGAAACTGCACAAAATGTTCTCTGAGAAGGTGCGTGTCTTGAGGCCATTATTTTCTTCTTCTTTTTTAATTTTTAATTTTTAATTTGTTGTTTTTATTTTTGCCCATTATCGATCTTTTTTAAATTATATTTGAATTATATAACAAAATAAAAATTTATTTAAAATTTTATATTTAAATAACAATTTAAAAAATATCAGGTAAATTAAGCAAATATTTAATTTACATTTTTTACACAATTCACTACTCTTTAGACAATGCATGCTGTTTATTTTTTAAAAATTTAATGTATAAATTATTTATGTAAGATCAAATTTACATATAATTTTATCATTTTTAAAAAAATAATGGATGCAAAGCATAATTTCAAAATTAATATAATTTACTTTTAAATATTAAAATAATAAAATTGGTAGCTAAGATTGTTTATCATACAATATTTTATATGAATTTTATATATAGAGATTTACAAGATTGAGCGAATTATAAAATGTGGATTGATTAATAATAATAATAATAATAATAATTAACAGTCATAAAATGTTTTTCGATTAAAAACGTGATTATCATCCACGCTTTCCTTGGTGAACAGTAAAATCGTGGTTGTGAACCACATTTTCTGAAAAAATAAAAATTTATTTAAAAGTACAGTAAAAGCGTCCACGGGTGAACAGTAAAAACGTGGTTGTGAATTACGTTTTCTGAAAAAATAAAAATTTATTTAAAAGCACAGTAAAAGCGTGGTTCATAACCATGTTTTCTCAAAAAAACAAATTTTACTTAAAAGCGTGGTTCCTAACCATGCTTTATGTATAAATCAAATTTTCTTAAAAACATTTTTTATAACCGCGCTTTCTTAATTAAACGCGTAGTTTGTAATCACGCTTTTACGATTTTAGAAATTTTCCGTAGGAGGACTATAAAAACGGTGAAAGCATAATTCACAACCACATTTTAACTTAATTTGAAAATTCCGTCCAAACTAGACTTAGGGGTTGTTTGGGGTGTCCTAAATAAGTGTACTTTTTGTCTTTTTAGACTAAAAAATTGAGGAAGAAAATATGGATGTTTGAGTTAACTTTTTGACTTTTTATAAAAAAATGTGTAATAAAAAATTGTAAAAATTGATTTGTAGGAAAAAATTAGGATTAAGAGTTGTACAGCAGTAATTATTGACTTTTGGTGAATAATATTAACTTTTTAACTTTTTAAGTAATTTTTTAATTTTTTTTAACTTTTTTATAATATGTCAAACTTGACCTTAATTTAAAAAATAAGTTTCTATTTTACCTTAATCTAAAAAATAAGTTACTATTTTACCTTACAAAAATGATTTGTCCCCCTAAAAATAATCCCCCTAATCCCCCTAATTTCCTTTTTTGGAAACTGTTTTCTTTTTTAATTGGGAAATTCCTCGTAGCTCGAAAAAGTGTGGCACGAATGGCTCGAAAATAATCTCTTACCGGTAAGAGATTATTTTTTTGCCTATGAAAATAATCTCTTACCGGTAAGAGATTATTTTTGAGCCATTCGAGCCGTGATATTCGAGCTACGTAGCAGTGCCGTTTTTTTTTTTTGTTTTCTTTTTTTTTTTTTTTTTTGTTTTACTACTTGAATTGGAAATTGTGGGGATTCGGGGGACTTGGCTTTCGGGGGACTTAGCAATGCCCTTTACCTTAATATGAGAATAGACCCTGTTTCTTGGGTATACAAAACGAAACCTAAACCTATTCCAAAGTGCAAAACAAAAGGGTGAGTCTTATCTCTCCAGACCAATAGATTTCTCTTTTTTCTTTCTCTTTCTTTGTCTGTGGTACGGTCGATGCGCCGTTTGACAACGAGATCCTCTGCTCAGCTCCTTCAGGGCCAAAGGGAGGGTTGTTCGATTCTTAAATACTCTGTTTCTCTCTGTCTTTCTCACTCTCTCCCTATTTCATGTCTTCAATCGACTCCTCTCTCTCCTATGCTCTCTGCTGCGGTACTAGGCACCCTCAAACCCTAGCTTTTGATTCCTTTACTATACACTTCCCTTCTCGATTTCAACGGCAACAGTATTCTCTCACTTCTAGGCTTTTTTGTTATTCTTTTTTCTGCTCATCATGAGTGGTTCTCAGGTTAGTGTCACATCTTTGTTTCGTTTTCTGGTTTATACTAGAGTAGTGGTATTGAGATATGGTTTATATATGTTTTTGATATTATGGGATTTGTAGTTTTAATGATCTTGGATGAATAAAGAAGGATTTAGATTATGATTGATAGTTATTGTAGTGCTCAATTCAGATAATTGCACAAAAAATTAAAACTTTGGCTGTTTTTCAGTTAATTAGTAATGAGATAAACGTGGGTCGATGGTTCTGTCTTTTTTATGGCGAAGTTTTGTGATTTTGAATGAGCAAAAAGATTTAACTGATGTCTTATGTTTAGAAATATGCGGAAATTGAACTTGTTTTTTATTTTTTTATTTATTTTTAAATTGGATATATTCTTTTTTTTTTTTTTTTCCGTTATTTCTTTCTTTCTGCTGATTGTGATATTAGTTTGTGAATGACTGGAAAACTCAAGTCATTGGTTTTGAGTGGCTAATTCTATTAAAATGGTAGAATTAGCAAACGTTGAGTTGCTAATTCTATTAAAATGGTAGAATTAGCAAACCAAAAGATGGAATCCCAAAGAAGAAGGAAAGGTCCCTTTTTTGACTATACTTTGGGTGATAATATGTAATTTTTGATTTAGGCATGAAATGCGTAAGAGGTGTGCCAGAGCCGAACACCTTATCGAAATTGCGTGTGCATATTTGGTGCCATGCTTAAATTTCAAAGCATATGTGCATTTTTTGGTGTGCCTCACTTCGATGTCTGCCTTGAAGCTCGCCTCATAAACTTCTTTGAAAACTTTGATAGCAAGTATGAAGTTGCCTAGGGGTGGACATCTAAGGGAGTTGGTGGGCCGTGTGAGGTAGGTTTGTAGAAATGCATTTGGCGATATTGGTTTGATTTTGCTACACTTGAGGTTTGAGGTGGGTGATGGTTGAAGAATCCAATTTTAGCACAATATTTGCTGTCAAGATGTTCTTTTATTAGTGGCCTTCTCGGAGTTGTATCATATTGTGGTTAAGTAAACAAAGATTCTTTGGTTGTGGATTACATGATAATGTCTAATGCTGGGTTGACTTAGGATGTACTTTTCATTAGAGCCCTTAATTATTGGTAGTCAGAGGCTATGGATGAGTTTCTTGAGCTCTTGTATGGTTTACTTGTTTTGAGGAATAGTGAGGAGTGAGGAGAGGTTGAGGTGGACACATGGAAAGGGGCTTTCTCGCTAAAGTTGTACCATTCTTTGATTATTGGAGGGTTGTTGAGGCATTGGAAATTTAGAGTTCCAACAAAAGTGACATTTTTTTTGGACAACCAGTTTGGATTCCATTCTTACTTATGATAACTTGATGAGAGGATTTAAACATGCTACTCGGTAAGGCTTGTGATGTATAGTTGAGTTGCTACTTTGTGAGATGGCTTAGGAGCTTTGGAGTTTTGTTCTTGCAATTTTTGAAATTCGTTGGGTGATGCCTGATTCAATGCTTAATATGATGAAATATTGGAACGATCGATGTAAGATAAAGAGGAAGAAGGTGTGGATGGTTGTTGTGTGTCCCATATGGTGGTTATGGAGAGAAAGGAATCAATGGACTTTTAAAGATATTAATTTGAATACCAAAGCTCAAAAAATCTTTATTGTACAGTCATCATTTTGGTGTAACAAATTTATTTGTGAATCTTTTTTTGCTTTGGTAGATTTGTTAAGTGAACTTCGTCTTCATGTTGAGCATTTTTGTTACATGTGAAGCTTTTTAATTTTGTTGTTTTTGTACAAAGGTTGCGCTCTTTTGGCCCCTTCATAATACATGATGCTTTACTTACAATAACAATTGTGTATCATAGTGGCCTTGTGTCAATACACAAATTACTTTGGTTGGAATTTGAAAAAAGTGTTTCAAAGTGTTTTTTGGGAGTTCTAAGAAATATTATTTTTTCTAATTAGAAGACATGAATAATGATAGTGGAAGTTCAGGTAATTGGGTGTATTGTTTTGAAAAATATCATAAAGTTGGTGTATATGTAAATATTATTATAGATGCAAATGTTACGAAAGGAAAAGAATAAGAGAGAATTTCTAAAGGTCAAACAAAATTGTAGAAAGATAATAAAAAGAGATATGCTTAGCGAAAAAGATGTCAAACGAGAGAAGTTCGGTTAGGAGGGATTATTTGGCATGTGCAACGAAGGTCAATCATTGCATCAATATAGAAGAGCAACATTGTGCGGTGTAATGTTAAAAAATGGGTTAATATATATATATATATATATTTAAAATTGTCTTCGAAATTTCTAATTCATGATTTGATTTTCGACTTCATGTGAGGTACATAAACATTATATAATTATGTGTTTTTGATGCATCTTGACCAGTCTTAGACAGATGATCACTACTCTCCTCAACCCTCTTGCATATGACACACTTTTGTGGAGATAAATGGCAATTAGGCATCCTCTGAACCACATAATTAGTATTTAGTTTCTTATGAACTATGACCACTTGAAAAGTAACTTTAAAAAGGGCACATAATTCAAATTGCCTTATGGTGATAAAATAAGGAACATTAGGATCATCAGGAATCAGAAAAAAAGATTACAAGAGAAAACCCCCGAAGAATGAATAGATCACAATTTCCGATCATTGGCATCACATCTCAAGGAAATACCATCTAGAATGGACGACAAGGAGGCTAACTCACTTGTGTATAAAAATTGAAGTTTCCACTTATTGGAAAAGTATAAGAAGAAATCATAGAACCAATAGAAGCATAGTGAGACTCAGACAATTGATGCGAATGAGGGAATAGATGAGCATCTAAACATCCTCCGAAAAACCAAGGTTGTGTTTGGTAGAGTTTTGTAATTATGATTTGAGAGTATGACTTGTATTTTGAGTTTGTGAGGTTTGGAATTATGATTTGAGTGTGGAAAATTTGTTTGGTAAAGAATTTTGAAAATAGTTTTGAAAAGAGTTTTGAATTGAGTGGGGAATTGTTGATGTGGCATTTGATATTTGATACAAAAATTTACAAATCATAACCAAACATACAACTCAAAATTAATTTAAAGCACATAAAAAATTTTAAAAAATTCAGAAAATATTTTTTTAAAGCACATATCAATTGCAAGAAAACAAAAAAAAAAAAAAAATCACTGTTCCGGTTAACCGGCCGGACGACCGGTTAGGCCAAATTTGAAAAAAAAAAATCCGAAAACGGCGCCTCAGACAGAGTGTTTTGTGCAGAGTTTTGGAAATGCATTTTGAGAACTCTAACCAAACATGATGTTTGAATCAAGGCGTAGAATCATGATTACAACACACAACCAAACACAGCCCAAATTTTTCTCCATTACCCACAATGCAATATCAATGACAAGGATATGTTTAGAGAAAGAGAGACCATGGGAAATGAATTTCTAAGGAGGTCGAGAATTTCCCCTATTATAAGGTGCTTTACTTTGGAAGATCAATGTGATACATGAAGTAGAGATAGTAATACTTACTGGGAATATATATTAAGTTTTTTGAGTGACTTTTTCTTAACCAATTAGTGTTTTGATAAAAAGGAACAATATTTTAGTCAAGTTGGTGTGATCAATCTTCTCTAAGAGAAACACGCTCTCTGTTTTGTAGTTTGTTTTTTGTCTACTGTTTTTGGAAGTGTTTTGGTTTGGGTCTGTCATGGTTTGAAGCTTCATTTTGAGGTTTTGTTTTGCTTAGATTACTTTATTCAACTTGACAAGCCTTAATTCCAATTACTTGGGGTTGGCTACACCTTGCATACATCCATCCAGAACTTTTTACTCAGCTCTATGTAGAGCTAGTGTGTTTTGATTTTTGACTGGATACAAGCTTTGTAATGTTCTGGAAACCCAACAGCGTTGGGGTTACCCTTGGGGACATGTTAAAACATTAGAAGCATTTTTAGGTGCAAATAAAGCTGAGTAAAAATATTGACCAGGAGTATTACGGCAGATATGTTAAAACATTAGAAACATAAAACCGAGCCCTTTTTTTTATTTTTATTTTATTAACTTTCACTTATTCCCCATTGTGGTTACGTTGATGATTGATCAAATTCTTATAGGAGCTTTTCTTTATTCAAGAACTGCTGTCCATTTTTCTTTCTTTTCTCCCACTTTTGCAGGTACTACTATTTGGGACTTTCACTGAGGATGAAACCAGGTCATGGCTCAAACAGTCATCTGAAAAGACTGAGAAGCATGTGGAAAAGAAAGAATTGGAAGTTGATTCTTCAAATGTTGTGACTGGATTATCTTTTGGTTGTTTCAGTGGTGAACCAAGCAGACAGCTGGATTCTTCAAGAGGACCAATAGGTTCTAATCCTTCTGATATTCATAAGGACAATAAGGGCAAGAGTGCTAAAACAACAAACAATCTCTTGCCAGTAGCTTCAGAAAGTTCAAATGAAAATGGAGTCATCCAGAAATTTGGTCATTCTCAACCCCTTAGTAATGGGAATGAAGAATCGAGAATAGCAGATAATGTTGATATAATTTCTTTGCATGTATTGGATAGTGAAGGTGGTTCGCCAAACCAATCACCTTTCTCAAAACTGCAAGCTCTTGATGGTGAAATTTCAAGGGAAGTAAATTTAAGTGGGACTAATTCATCAGCTGCAGTGCCTTTTGAAGAGTTTACCCGACAGGCCTCTAATGGGCCTGTCATAACTGTTAAGGACTTGCTACCCCGAGGCTTAATCAACTCAGGAAATTTATGCTTTCTAAATGCAACTCTGCAGGCTCTTCTGTCATGTTCTCCTTTTATTCAACTCCTGCAAGGACTAAGAAGTCGCAACATTTCCAAGGTCTGATCCCCAGCTTTTTTTGGGGTGAATAGATCCCCAGCTTTCCTTATCATTAATTTACATTATTTTTTTTTTTTTGATAAATTTTTTGGATGCTACCCTTGCTTGTATTATAGATGAGCATAATCTTTTGGTAGATGATTATTGAATGCCCAATGCAAATGCTGTCATCTTTTTTAGGTTGGCTATCCAACACTAGCTGCATTTGCCAAGTTTGTTGCTGACTTTGATTTGCCCGAGGGTGCAAGCTTGAAGAAGAGAGATATTACTGTACTTGAAACTGGTAGGCCTTTCAGCCCCACCATATTTGAAGGGGTGCTAAAAAATTTTACTCCTGATGTGCCTAATAGCTTTTCAGGCCGGCCAAGGTTTGTGCTTTTATTCACATCATTTCTTTTTATCTTCTGTTCTCTTCATTTTAAATCCTTTGCTGAGAAGTTCTGGTGATAGTGTCACCTTAATTCAGGATGTATGATCTGATGCTTTGCACATTTTAGCTGGCTGAAATTATGAGAGCAATATATTGATTCCTCATATGGAAAATTATTCAACTTGTTTCTGGCTTGCTACATATGGTGATTCTATCAATTGTAACTTGTGTTTCTCAGCAACAGTTTATCACAATAGCTTAGAAACATGCATTCTTAACATTTGCGGGCAAAACACACATGAGACAGATGCTCAAACCACTGGTAGTGTCCGTGTACAATTAATTAGAAAGTAGTAGTTCAAACAACTAGATAAATTCTACATTTAGTGCAATTTTCATATATTCTGCATTTATGCCCATTTCCATTATGTATGGTTTGCATTAGCTTACTTCTGATTATTTGGTTGTAACTTTGTGTTCCTTATTCTTCTCAGGCAGGAAGATGCACAGGAATTTCTAAGTTTTGTCATGGATCAAATGCATGATGAATTACTTAAGCTTGAAGGGCAATTATCAAGCTCAAATGGGGGAAACTCATCTCTGGTTTCTTCTGCAGAAGATGATGAATGGGAAACCGTTGGCCCAAAGAACAAATCTGCAGTCACGAGAACACAGAATTTTGTTCCTTCAGAGCTAAGTGCAATTTTTGGAGGGCAACTGAGAAGTGTTGTGAAGGCAAGAGGTAGGCCAATTTGTTAACTGTCACAAGTATTTTTAATGCTTTGCTAAGAAGCACAAACATGGACACATGATACAATACGGACATGTTGACTTATAAATTTTCAAAAAATATAGGGCACACGACAAGTGGGGAACACATACAAAATATATAATTTTATATATTTATTATGTCATATTTAAGGATAAGTAATTATTATATATAATATATATGAATATTTAAGTCAAAGATAATAATTTTTAAAATCTAAATGAGGAATAGGTATACAAATTTACATTGTTTTCATTTTATTATTGGATTTCATGTTATTTTATTCAAACTTGTAATGTATCTTATTTGTGTCCAAAGTGTTGGGAAGTGTCCAACAAGTGTTATGTCATGTTGGTGTTCGACACGGTGTCGGACACAACATGTTACCTTCTTAGAAGTGTCTGTGCTTTATAGATGTTCTGTGGATATGATATGGCGTATGATGTGAACATGCCAATTTGTAAAGAAAATGATGTCAAGATGCCACATGGGAATTGACATGAACCTAAGGAGAATATGTCATAACTTGTGGTCTGGATTTGTTAAATAATACAATATGTATATCAGTATATGAATTATCCACCTGTTATATGAGGCACACCAACACTCCAATAACATTAATTAGCCTTGTCATACTCTCATATATATATATATATATTTTCCTGGTTAAAATTAGAATGTTCTTATACATATTTGTATGTGTATTTTACCTATAAAAAAAGAAGCAACTGTCTCTATGGATTTTGTCCGTTCAACTCTTGATTGGTTTAATGTTTATTTTCCATGCAATGTTATTGCAGTTATTTTCAAATCCTTGATTCTTCACAGGTGTAGGATGTGTAAGTGGACTGGAGTAATAGAAGATTGTTATTATTTTGTCACTTAATGGCTTCTTGCTAGAAGCCGGTGTGTTCAGTTTACAAGTCTTTACATTATTAAAATGAAGTTTTCTTGATATATCAATAGTCCTTATATTTTACAGCATTATGCCTTTGTCCCTCTTTCCCTTTTTACATCCTTTTAACTACACGTTTATTATTTCCTTGTAGTCATGTGGTTTATATTAATTGAAAATATCATTCTAATGTGAACTGCTATAAAATTACGGACAGAATGCTGAAGTGATCTATGGAAAACCTCTAAAACAATTCCGAGATTTGGATAGGATTTTACGTGGGGGGTGAATGAAAAGATTACTCAATTTCTACATTGTCCAATTGGTCTTTCTTAGACTCTTATTGGGTGTTGCTTCGTGTGCCAGCTACATAGCTTTATTGAATTTTAGAATTTCAGGCTCTCGAACAACTGAAGCTAACTGTTTAATCTGAATGAGTTGTTGTGCTCATGTACCATTTGTCTTCTGCAAACCGTCTTAAAAGAATAGCTCAGTTTAGTTACATACTGAGCTTTCATACTCATGTGTCTCTGTATGTGTAACAGGAAGTAAAGCCTCTGCTACTGTTCAACCATTTCTTTTGCTTCATCTTGATATTTCCCATGAAGCTGTCCATACTATTGACGATGCTCTTCATCGATTTTCTGCACCAGAAACACTTGAGGAGTACCGAACATCAACGATTGGACAGGTAATTTTTCGTATTTCTTTTCTGGTTTCTCTTCTGTATTGGGTGTATAATCTGTGCATTGTGGTCTGATATATCAGCTACTAGATAGGAATTTATGAAGTTCCTTGTAAAACATTACATTTTAGAACATGGCACCATTTTATATATTTGAAGGAGGCACAAGTCCTTGCTAGAATCATGCATGGTTTCTTTGAAGTGTTGTGACGTTGTGTTTAATGTTCCTTAAATTCTTATTTTTGTTGTTGTATGCTTAGCATTACCGAAATCTATGTTACATAGACTTGGGTATAGGTGTTAGGTGCATGTATGTGGTTAAGTGTCCGATTCATCTTATTCCATGTCCATCGACATGGGGACACAACAGAATAATATATTTCTTAATATACTTTTTTTTGTTTTCTAGGGTAAAATGTTGTTCGAAAGGTGCTACAGTATTTCATGCAGAATATAGGGATTTCATACATAGTTTTATGGTTCACTCAAATTACTAGATATGCTGATAGGTGAATGTCAGACTACACATTGGACACATGCCATATGCCTACCCAAGTTTTGAGTATTTGACATGGATATTTCATACATTTAGAAAGGTCCATTTAACATAGATCCAAATTATTAGTTGCATTCTTCGTTCTTTCTGAAAGTTGGCATGCAAATGTGATGGCTTTTTTGTCATTAGGAATTCTTGCAATAATTAAAATGTTTGATTTTGTAAGTTCCAGTGGTTCTGTTTTTATATGTCCACTCTAGCTATGGCCCAGGTGAAAACTAATCAATATATATGCCTTGCTTCAACAATTTCACTTTGCTATTTTATCCATATTTTTTATAGCATTTTGGATATTGTTTTTTTGGTGCTTGGGACATGAAGAATTTGTAGAATGAAATAAATTATAAAGAATAGGAAGGCATTTCCATCAAACATAAATTATAAAGAAGAGGAAGGCATTTGCTCCAAACATGGAGTGAAAATAAGATACTGATTTGATAATAGAAGTGTTTGGCAGAATAGTAAAGAAGGTAGGAAGTGGTGTTTGGTTTGCATGAAATAAATATTTCTATAGAAGCAAAAGAGCACAAATTTGGGTGACCTGCACAACCCATATTCAGAAATTTTGTAAATTACCAAAATATCCCTAAGCTTAAAATCCTAGAAAACTTAAATATAATTATAAAATAAGACAATATTAGAAACATAATTATAAAAGATTTCTATAAGTTTCTCTATGAAATCATGCCAATGTCCAAGTATCACTTCTCTGAATTTAGTCTTCCTCGAGCTTCTTATACTCTGCATCATAATGTTAATGTATTTTCATTTTCTTTTTAACGTTCAGGCTGGAGTTGTGACTGCCAGAAAATCTGTAAACATACAATCACTCCCAAAGATATTGATATTGCACCTGATGCGTTTCAGCTATGGAAACCATGGAAGCACCAAACTGGACAAACCTGTTCGCTTTCCTCTTGAATTGGTGCTAGGTCGTGAATTGCTTGTTTCTCCATCAACTGAGGTAATGTTTCCTTACATTCTGTGCGTGTAATTTCCTCAATTTTTTATTCTAGGAGTGCCCTTAGCCCTTATGTCGGATCCCCAAGGACAAATGATTGATTTACCTATTCAAAGCAATTTACGGTAATGTTTGATTCACTGGAATGAAGATGAGAAAGGAATGGAATGGTCATTCCTTAGTTTCCTTACATAATGACCATTCCATTATTCCATTTGCAATGCATTTTCCACGACTTTTTTAGTGAACCAAATGTGAGAATGGACATTTTGGTGTAATAATCATTCTATTCCATTTTCATTATAATGAATCAAACACTACCTTGCTATCTAGATTGTGGATCCCATGAAGAGGATTATGTGTTTCTGGTTGAATGATGGTTGTTATGTAAACATTATTATAGTTGTTTGCTGTAAATACGTCAGCAGTTTTACACATGGTTATTCCAAAATTTTGATGGATACCTCAAAACAACATTTTTAAAGGGGAGTTGATATTTGTTTTGGATTAACAATATTTACAGTAGGAGTATTTTTCTTGATGCAAGTATGAAAGTCCATTTTTAATTGACAACTTTTTTGAAGAGTGCAATATGAACGTACACAAATTTATCTAAGAAAATTATGCTCCTCCTGTGGCGCTACAGTTGCACTCAACGTGAAAAAAAATAGTTCCTATAATGTAGCTGGTTGATTTGTTGTGATGGTGTTATAGTTGTTAGCATATTGTATTATTATTTTTGTTATTAGTTTGTAATTATTCTGTGCGTTACGGCTCCCTTGTAATTATTAATCTTCATTAATATAAATAGGGGATGATATCCTAATCATACCCTAAGCTGGTTACTCTCTAAAATCATCATGGTATCAGAGCAAAACCCTAACACCTAGACCTATCTACCCGTACTGTTCCTATTATAAACCAGAGCCACCAGCCACCACCGGAGCCAGTTTCTCTCTCTCTGTCGCCTCAAGCCGACTCCACCTTGAGGGGCTTCGGCTCAAGCCGAGAAGGACACACGTAGTTTTGGGTGGGTTGATGCCTGTCTAGGGTTTCGGCTTACCCTTGTTGGTCGAACTCAGCAACAAAGATCACTCTAGGGTTCGAAACTTACCTGGGTTGGTCATCCGCTGGTGTCGACTACTCTTGGTAGCCCCTCTGCCTCAGTCGACTTCCCCTATGCCGTCGTCTGTTGAACACTGTCAGTCGTCGCTCATCACTTCATCGCTTCGTCGCTCGTCTTCAGTCGTCTCTACTCATCTTCAGTCGTCGCTCATCACTTGGTCAATTTCTGGTATTACCTCCGTTTGGTTTTACATCTCATATGTCGTGTAGTGCCTCCGTTTGATCTTAAACACAGCACATAACTCTTAAAAAAAAAACCTTTATGTTTTCTTAATTTTGTTATGCCTATATAGTGGTCATTGTGTCTGTTCTTCCACCACCACCTTCTGGATTTGTGATTGCCACTCGTTTTGTTGCGGGTTCGATAGTACAGTATCCATGGAAGATTCCACCAGTGTGTCCACTACCTCTCAAACACAAACACCTGGGAGTGAGAGTCCCCATTATACCTACTACCATGCCTGATAATCCTAACCCTAGTCTGAAAATAACCACCTCTATTTAATGGTCAGAACTATCTAGCATGGTCTCAGAGTTTGACTATATTTTTGAAAAGCAGAGGGAAGATGGGGTATGTTGATGGCAGGATACAGACACCTAGCACCACTGACCGGGTTATGACCAATGGGAGATTACCAACTCTTTGATTATGAGTTGGCTTATTCATTTGATGGTTCCAGAAATTGGTGAGGGCTACTTGTCTATGGAGACTGCCACTTATTCTCGCAAAGGGAATTTCTCACAGGCATTTGAGTTGCGCCGCTCTATTGAGAGCTCTGTTCAAGGGGAGCAGGTTGTTCTTCAGTACTTCACTTTCCTCACCAATGGCTGGAAACGCCTTGATCACCAGCAGGATTATAAGCCTGTTTGCACTGCTGATTCAGTCGGGTATAGAAAGTTCATCGCACAGGAACGGGTCTTCAAGTTTCTGGCAGGCCTTAATGTGGAATACGATCCTGTTAGGAGTTAAGTTCTGGGTATAGACACTATTCCTTCACTTCAGGAGGCATTCACCTATGTACAGAATGAGAAGAGTCGCCGGTCTGCTATGATGTCTCTTGTCTCTACTGACCACTCAGCATTACTGTCTACCCCTCGAGATGGCCTCAGCCTGACTCCCATCCCTCCGTCTGCCGCTAAGGAGTTTGTATTCTGTGATTATTGTAAGGAGCCGCGGCATACTCGTGAGACGTGTTGGAAGCTTCATGGGACTCCATCCGGGGGTCGAGGTGATCGGTCTGGTTCTAGAGGAGGTCGGTCAGGCCAGTCTAGAGGACGTGGCTCCTATTCCCGGGCTCATCAGTCTAGTGCCGTTGGTGCACTTGATTTTAATTCTACTTCTGTTGGCCAAGCTTCTGATGCGCTCTCTGGCATGACTACTCATGAGCTTGAGGATGTTTTGCGTCAATTGCTGGACCGCCGGTCTTCTACTGCTCTCAGTACATCTTCCTTGTCATTTGCCCGCTCAAGTAACTTAGCCTCTTCTCCTTGTGTTTTTCCGTCTCATAAGTCTTTGCCTTGGATTATTGATTCCGGTGCCTCAGATCATATGTCTGGCTCCTCTGATATTTTTTCTGCCTATAAGCCCTCTTCAGGTCAGGACAAAGTTAGGATTGCAGATGGTACTGCTTCTTCCATTTCTGGGAAAGGTTTAGTCCAAGTCACTCCTACCATACCTTTATCTTTTGTTCTCCATGTTTTCAATTTTTTTGTTAATCTGTTATCCTTAAGTCGTTTTACCCAGGATTTGAATTGTAGTGTGAAGTTTTTTCCTGATCATTGTCTTTTTCATGACCTTATCACGTGGAGGACGATTAGCAGTGGTAGTGCAGAAAATGGTCTCTACTTCCTGGATCAACTGGACAAGCTTGCTTATTCTTCCACTGCGCGTTCTATTACCACCGATGATTTATGGTTGTGGCATCGGCGTCTTGGGCATCTTTCTTTTTATTTACTTAAACATTTATTTCCATCTGGTTTCGCAAATAATCATGTGTCGGAGTTTCTTTGTGAGTCTTGTCAACTTGGAAAACAATACAGAGCTTCTTTTGCTCCCAGTTTTAATAAAAGTTTAGTTCATTTTTCATTAATACATTCTGATGTTTGGGGTCCCTCTTGTGTTATGTCTGTGAAAGGTCATCGATGGTTTGTTACATTTATTGATGATTTTTTTCGTACTACTTGGGTGTATCTCATGAAAGATAAGAGTGAGCTTTTCTCTGTGTTTCGCAATTTTCATAAGATGATTTGTACTCAGTTTGGGGCTACTGTCAAACTATTCCGTTCTGATAATGGAGGGGAATACATAGATTCTGGGTTAGGACAATATTTTTCTACTCATGGCATTATCCATCAGACCTCTTGCACCAATACCCCTCAACAAAATGGGGTGGCGAAATGCAAGAATTGCCATCTTCTTAACATGGCTCGGTGCATGTGTTTTTCTATGAGTGTGCCTTGGCCCTATTGGGGCGACACTGTTCTCACCGCTGCACATCTTATTAATCGTCTTCCTATCCAAGTCTTGTAAAAACAAGCTTCTCTTCACGTCCTCCTAGGTTCCTAGTCCTTGTTTTCTATTCCTTCCAAAATATTTAGTTGTGTCTGTTTTGTTCATAATCACTCTCCTACTCGTGGTAAGTTGGACCCTCGCTCCCTCAAATGTGTTTTTCTTGGTTACTCTCCTACTCCAAAGGGGTGTAAGTGTTACCACCCTCTTTTTCGTAAGTGGTTTGTGTCCATAGATGTTACTTTCTTTGGGTCCCAGTCCTATTTCTTGTCTTCTCCGGTGTCACAGTCCTTATTTCTGGGGAAGCCTTGGTGTGAAGTGAGTCCTGTGATTCTTATGGTGGAACCAGTTGTTCTTGCACCAATCTCTTCTACTGGGACTATAGAACCCAATGTCACCAAGGATACTACTGGGACTATAGAACCCAATGTCACCAAGGATAGGGAAGGGCAAGTTTATGTCCGGGACATAGACAGATAGGAAGTTAACTGGATACAAGGGACCACTTCTGCTCCACTGCCATCTCCTGCTTCTGATGAGAGTCTAGGTAACTTTGAATCTCTTGAGTTCATTGATCTTGATGTTCCTATTGCCAAGAGGAAGGGTGTGAGATCTTGTACTCAACATCCTATCTCACATTTTGTGTCATACTCTCATTTGTCATCCTCATATAGAGCGTTTGTGTCAAATATTTCCTCTGTTAGCATTCCTAACAATTTTCAGGATGTTCTTGCTACCTCTGAGTGGAAACTAGCCATGATTGAGGAAATGAAAACACTTGGGAAGCAGATGGTTCCATTGAGCGTTACAAGGTAAGACTTGTGGCAAAAGGGTTCACTCAGACATATGGCATTGATTATCAGGAGACCTTCGCACCCGTGGCTAAGATGAATTCAATTAGAGTACTTCTCTCTCTAGCAGCTAATATAGATTGGCCACTTCATCAGTTTGATGTCTAGAATGCCTTTTTCCATGGTGACCTCGAAGAAGAGGTATATATGGACATTCCTCTTGGTTTTGAGGATCATCAGACAGAAGGCAAAGTATGGTCTTAAACAGTCTCTAAGGGTTTGGTTTGAGAGATTCACTCAGGCTATGCTTAAATGTGGCTTCAAACAGAGTCAGGCAGATCACACTTTGTTTGTGAAACATTCCTCACGTGGTAAGACTATAGCACTTATTGTTTATGTAGATGACATAGTTCTTAGGGGCGATGATAGTGAGGAAATACCTTTGTTGAAGAAATATTTAGCTAGTGAGTTTGAAATCAAAGACTTGGGAAGCTTGAAGTATTTTTTGGGAATTAAAGTTGCTTGCTCCAAGGATGGGATATTTATCTCACAAAGAAAATATGTGCTTGACCTGTTGAAGGAAACTGGGATACTTGGCTGCAAGGCATGTGACACTCTACTGGAACCCAATCAGAAATTGGGGGATGATGAAGGAGGATAAGCTGTTGATAGGGGGAGCTATCAGCGATTAGTGGGTAAGCTCATTTACCTATCTTGCTCCCGTCTTGATATTATTGTTGCTGTCAGTGTGGTTAGTCAGTTTATGCATGCTCTTCATCAGATTCACTTCGAGGCTGTCATGAGAATCTTGAGGTACTTGAAGTCTTGGTAAGGGTCTTTATTTTTCAAAGTATGATCATCTTCATGTGGAAGCCTATATAGACGCTGACTGGGCTGGATCAGTAACTGATAGGAGATCGATTTCAGGGTATTGCACCTTTGTTGGAGGCAACCTAGTTACTTGGAGGAGTAGGAAACAAAATGTGGTTGCCAGGTCAAGTGCAGAAACTGAGTTTAGAGCTATGACATAAGGGGTGTGTGAGCTTTTATGGATCAAGTTATTGTTGAGTGATCTAGGTATTGATTAGACGGACTCCATGCGATTATACTAT
Organism: Camellia japonica; assembly: GCA_030407325.1. Lineage (NCBI taxonomy): Eukaryota > Viridiplantae > Streptophyta > Magnoliopsida > Ericales > Theaceae > Camellia > Camellia japonica. The sequence continues at coordinate 83,532,386 of JAPPVO010000029.1, forward strand.
GATAATAAGGCCGCTATCAACATCACTCACAATCCGGTTCAACATGACAGGACAAAATATGTTGAGATTGATCGCCACTTCATTAAGGAGAAACTCACTAGTGGTACCATTTGTACTCCTTTTGTGCAGTCTGGTGAACAACTTGCTGACATTCTCACCAAGGGGGTTGGGAATAAGCCATTTCATGACATATTAGGTAAGCTGGCCATGAGAGATAGCTTCGCACCAGCTTGAGGGGGAGTGTTAACATATTGTATTATTATTTGGGTTATTAGTTTGTAATTATTCTATGCCTTAGGGCTCTCTTGTAATTATTAATCTTTATTAATATAAATAGGGGATGATATCCTAATCATACCCTAAGATGGTTACTCTCTAAAATCATCCATAGTTTCATAATTTACATTAGAATGGCTGTACAACTCATGCTTTTGGTATATCTTGTCACCTATTTCACTTCTCTCTTATTTCTTTCACCCTTCTATCTTTTTCTGGAAACAAATCCTGGAGTTGTCCTTGATTTTTTTGTTACAGCAAGAGTTGTCTTTGATTACCACTCACATTTCCTAAGAATCCAGGGTCATGAATTGTGAGTCCATGTGAACCTGTTCAATGTTTGTAATATATATATATATATATTTGGAGAGGGAGGTGGGGTATTGTCCTTGCATTTGATGAAATGCTAATCCTTTGCTCTGGATCATCATTTCTTTTGGAACCGTATAAGTCATTACCAACAAGGTGGTGGTGTTACAAACTGTTGGACAAATACTCACCGGTACTTCTGTTTTTTATTTTTGTCTTGGCTTTATACAGGGCCGCAGATATGAGCTTGTTTCTACTATAACCCACCATGGGAGGCAAGCATCAAAGGGGCATTATACTGCTGATGCCCGTTACTCCAATTGCCAGTGGTTACGGTTCGATGATGCATCTGTCAATCCCATTGACTTGAGCAAGGTGTTGCATGACCAGGCGTATGTTCTCTTCTATAAACAAGTCTTGGGTTAACTAAGGAGTTTCATCCCCAGTTGCTGCACCCTACAATTGCATTCACTTTTCACTTTAATTGTGGAGATTATTTATTTGATTGCCACTTACTAGCTACTCAAGTCCAGATCTGGCAGAAGAATGGATCATTCTGTGATTGAGGATGTATATGCAAATTCATTTACATGATTTTATTGGAAGCAAGAGAGTGAGGAAGTTTGATGTGGGACTTGAGGGTTGACATCTTCTATAGTGAGGTTGGAAAGATAATTGTGCTCATTAATTTTGATCCTTATTCTTATATAACTGTTTAAGACACTTTGGCCATGTAATTTTCCCCAGGCAGTGGCAAGCTAGATTTACTTATTAGTGTCATCAATGCATTAATGGATGGATGAAAGAACTTTTCTGTTACTGTGATTCTAAAGATGTGATTTGATTTTGGATTTGGAGAGAGATTTGTGGAGGGAGAAGAAAAGGGAGCGGTTTGTGAATGAAATATTAGCTAAATTTTTTATTTCACATGTTTATTTTTATTTTTCTTTCCTTTCGTTTCACAAATTTCTCCATTACTAAATTTAATTTCAGTCTAAATGATACATTGCCTTAATGGTATTGTACCTGGTAATTACTTGGTGACATAATTTGTCAAAAAGATAATGGGGTTGTATTTGGAGTTTTAGACTAAACGCATCCCACCAATGTTCATCTTGAGCTAGGATTGAACTCTCCATGAGATTCCTAGTTGCATTAGTTATAGCTTCTTGGTTTGTAGACAAAGTAAATTTAGAATTGTCTTTCATTCCAAAGCATAATCTGTATCCGTGCATTTCATATTCGCCAAGAGTTCACTCTTAGAAATATAGTCATCTCTGCTCCCTCTCGTCAATATCACGAGCCTCTTATCCATTCTCACTGATGGCAGCAAGCAAGTCAAAAAAAAAAAAAAAAAAAAAAAAAAAAAAAATTCACATTGAGTTTAGGGATATCATGTTCAAACTGATGACTTTCATCACGTCAAGGTGACTATTATTGAGTTTTATCCCTTGTTTGCCTCCATCAAGAAATAGAACTAATTAATTTTAATCCTAAGTCAAAGGGCTGAGAAACTCAACACCATTATTCTTAAACAACTAGTAGCCGGACATTCTTTTCACACTATTACGGATACAAAAAAATAATGGAAAAAATCAAATTCAATTGTCAATTGCCCTTATCAGAAATATGATTGACTACGGATTCAAGCAATAGCACTTGGTTTCATAAAACCGTACAATTTTTCCGATCTAAATGAAGCAAATTTTACATGGAAAAGATTTGTTGAGGGAGGGAAACAGAAAAACAGAGAAGGGAATTGTCAAAATGGTTTAAATTTACTTTATTCCATTCTCCCACATATCATTTCCCAAGTCTCTATTTTTGAAAAATTATTAAAAGCCAATTTGGTAAAAACTTTCATATAATTTTATTTTATATTTATGGTCTTTATTTATGGAAATTAATTTTTAATTATTATTTTTTTTAAAAAAATTATTAAAAACTCAACTGAACAAATGGCGTGGGATAAGCGGCCATGGAAGTTCAGTAGCGAATTTGGAGAGAGAAGGGTTAGAATTTAAGTTTTAAATTTTGGGTTTTGGGTTTTAAAATTGGATAGCAGTTGGGAATAAATTTAAAAATATAACAAAATGTTAGGGGGCCAAGGTGAGAAAATTTAATTTAAGGGTCAAAGTGGAAAAATTATGAAATTTAAGGGCACAAAGTGTAAGTTACCTATTTATGCCAAGTGGCGCCACATGGTTGCAAACATGCCAAGGGGCGCCTGGGCTGGTTTCTTAGACATTCAGATGTAGAGAAATATTCAGGACTAACTTGCAAAATTCCTTTATTTATTTTGGTTCAAGGAAGAATCACTTTTTTATTTTGTCTACTTAAATTTTTTTTTTTCTTTTTCAAATGAGCCAAAAGACCTCTCTGCAATGATGCAGGGAGATGAATATAAGGTTGAGATACAAATAAATAAGCTCCCAATTTAACAGAGTTGGTGAGAGAGATGGTTTGTTTTGGTTTGGTATTGTTGAACAACAGCCTCTTTATGTTGTTGCTTTAGGTATTTGGTTTGCTTACTCTTTTTTAATAGATATTGCACCACCCTTGCTTTCTTCTTAGGTTTTACTTGGTCCTATCTCTTCTGTTCTGGTCATACAAAAAGGCAAAAGAAAAAAAGGAAAAAAAAAAAAAGGTCTTCTAACCGAAGGATATATACGGTGTATTATTTCGTCATTTACATTTTTTCTTTTTTTTTTCTCCCCAAAGAAGTTTCTTGAAGTTTTCAAGGTATTAGAAGCTCACACAATTGCTAGGTTATTGTTTAATGAAATTGAGTTAAGGCACTATCAATCCTTGGCTAACAAAATTTTTACTAACAAAGTCCTAACTAAGAGTTTTCCAATGTTGCCCGCCCTTCATAACTACACCACAATAATTTGTATCTAACACCACAAAAGTTCATAATTTTCATGACAAATAATCGTAACTTTCTTTTTACATACTGTTTGCACCCATTTTTGTAAAATTCCTGTCAACAGGTGGACCAATTAGAGGATGACATGTGGCAGAGTCAAAGTGAGAATGCTTGGAAAAGTTGATTGCGTGCATGGACTGGTCCATGTGGTGGGGCAATTATCAAGCGAAGTCATGGACTTGGTGGGTTATTTTCAGAAAGGAGTATGTGCGAAATGGAAGGCTTTACCCTGTTGATATGGTGTTCAAAGTGTTGAGGGACACGTTTTAACATAGAGGGGGGCTGGTTCGACTGGGGGGTTTGAAGGTTTGATGAAGTTTGAAGCCTTGGGAGTAGTGAGGCAGTTATAATGGCAGTTATGAAAGTTACAGTTGCAAGTTGGGAATGATCATGCAATCATGGGCTAAGAAAAGAGGAGGAAGATATAAAAGCCAGGCACTTGATAGAGTGAAGGGACATCAACAACACAACAACACTTAACTTTTAGACTTAGGAGTAGTTTCTTCATTAGTTTGTAACTTGTAACTTTGTGAACTTTGATAGTTTCATTTCAAAATTATTTTTTGTTTTCTTTGTTTACTTTGTAACTGTCAATTGTTCCAGAGAAGTCCTCATTCTTTTGAGGCATTTGAATCAATTACATAGTTGCTTGATTTCTTTGGTTTGATTGTTTGTTAAAATTGTTGCTTAGCATTTGTTGATCAAGGTCTAGCATAATTTTTACTAACAATTTTTGGTATGCCCAGTGGGACAACATCTTAATTTAGAACAATGGTTAAGACAAAGAAACAAAGTGACAAGCATCTGGAGAAGAGGCCTGTCGAGTTTGAGGAAGAAGAAGTAGACCAGGACTTGGTCTTAACCAATGGTGATGATGTTCAATATGTGGGCCAAACAGTGGCTCCAAAGGGCCAGCCAAGTGGCCAACCATCAAGTATTCAAGGCCAGACAAGTGGCCATGCTAAAATCCCTATAGGGTTTTTGGTTGCACAATTGAGGGATGCTATGGAAAATCAGTCACTAGAAGAAAACCAGATTCTTCTTGGTGACTTTATTAGTGTGATGAAGGGTCCATCGATGGAGCATTCAGGTTAGGTGGAAGGGAAGGCACATAAGTTGCTTTCAAGTGCTAGAGTTGCTCATCTAGTGCCACTAGTTGGAATGCCACAACAATTTCCTGGGGAATCTATGTCCTTTTTTAGGGATCTAACAGCTAAGGCAAGAATTCAAGAGGTATGTCAAACTCCAAATTTTAAAATTCAAGAAAATTGGCCAAAGGTTGGACATGGGGGGCAATTTAGGCCTCATGTTGTTGCTAACCCTTTATATGGAGATCAAAGGGGGTTATAAAATAAGAACTTATTTAATAATTGTCAAAATGTAAAGCCAAGAAACAATCATATTTATGAGAATCATAATCAAGTCTTTGAAAATCAAAATGCTAGGTTTGGTGAAGTTCAAAATATTGGTTTTGGGAGGTTTAATAATTATGAGAATGTTGGTGTTTACCAGGAGGTTAATAGACCTGAAATATAAGTTGAACCATTTGGAAATGGCCTAAGGCCAAGAGGGCCAGGAGCCCTTCATGAGGGATTTAAATTTTGACAGACATTATCACTTTGAACATAACATGAACAACATGAACAATTATGGCCTAGGGGGGCAAAATGATGTTAACCATTTTGACAACTTTCAAAGAGATCAAATTATACAAGTAGTCCAAGATCTTTATGGCCTAGGCTTGAGAGGCCAAGATTTAGGAAGCCTTATCCTCAATGGGTTGATGAATAACCTTTTCCCAGGAACTATAGAGTTCTTGAGTTTTCTTTGTTTAATGGTGAGGAAAGTCAATCAACAATTGAAAACATAGGAATGTTTACTTTGTAATGTCGCAAAGTTGGGAATAATGAGGTGCTGAAAATGAGATTGTTTCCACATTCTTTATCAAAAACTGCTTTTACTTGGTTTATAAATCTTCTTGCAAATTCAGTTCACACTTGGATGGAAATGAAAAATCAATTTCATGCTCAATTTCTTAGAACTGAACCAGAAGTAAGTTTTGTTGATTTGTTTGAGTTAAGACAGAAATTTTTTGAAAGTGCAAAACACTTTATTGATAGGTTTAAAATGGCAAAAAATAGGTGTCGAATGTATATGCCTAAAATTGAGATTGTGAGGATGGCTCAAAATGGGTTAGAGTTTGAGTTGAGGAAGAAGTTTGAGGGGATGGAATTTCGATACTTGTTTAAGTTGTAATAAGTGGCAACCAGATATGAGTCCATACTTAGAGAGAAGAGAATCATAGGAATGCAAGTTCATATGAAACTTATTTTCAAGAAATGGACTTAGAAATAGAAATTGATTTTGATGTGGCACAAGTTGTTGGCAAAACACAGTAGTTTATAGAACTTTGAGGAAAGTTGACAAACCAGTGAATATGACAACAACTTCAGCCAGCTAAGAGAAATACAAACACAACATTTAGGCAATATTCTTTTGATTTGTTTAAGGCTGATGCTCTTTTTGATGAATTGTTAGCTAGTAAATTTTTAACTTTGTCTCGTGGACATGTGATTCCAAAAGAACAAGATAGAGTGGGAAAGGAGTATTGCAAGTGGCATAATACTTTTAGACACTTTGCTAATAATTGTGTGACTTTTCGTAGTTGTGTATAGGACTTGATCTGAAAAGGATTGTTAAAGTATGCAGAAAAAGACAAAGGGGTGATAGATGCAGATAGTAACCTTTTTCCACAAATGGCACCTTTAAGAGAAAGGCCCCAAATCCAAGTGTATTACTCACAGACTTGGAAAACATAATGAAAGATTGGAGAAAGGGAAAAAAATGATAGATGAGGGCAAATTTGTGTGTTCAAGGTGTGGAATTGAAAAAGAGAAGTTGCAAGCAATCGTTGCTAATAAGTTGAAAGGGAGTGTGAAAGATTATGGTTTGAGATTCAATACTTTCGGAGGAGGTGACCTCCAAATCTTTAATGGAGTTAGATTGTTGTTTGATGGACACGATCCTGGGATCTTTAGACCTGTCGACAAATCATATGGTAATCAAGATGACCCATTTCTGTTTAAATGGGCGCCTATTTATCCTTGTCTCCATGGTGCAAAAGGTATAAGAGCTAAAATAAGGCAGTGGAGAAATCAAAGGCCATCTATTGGCCATGACCATAATTAGAGGCCAGTTGGGGTTTCAAGTCATTTTTAGATGCTATATATTGGCCAACCTCAGAGATCATTGGATGGTGTGAGCCAATTTAGCCCAAATCAAATTCATAGCCAAGAAGTAAGGTTCCCACATGCTTATCCACTAGCTCAACCAAGAATGGTGAAGCCACCAATTCCTACACATGCTGGTTGGTAGGTTGTTTTACATCTTAAGTTTCCTATATCAGGTTGGAGACCTATAGCCCAAACTAGAACTCATTTGAGAAGGGAGCAAAGGAAGTATCATGCTAGATTTTCAACAGTTGAGGGTGATAATCCAAAGAGAGATGAGCATAATGATTTGATTTGGGTGAGGGAAAAAGAAGAGGTTAGTGAAACAAGTAAGACATAAAAGGTGGTGATTAAAACACCTAAGAAGATCCTCCTTAGGAAGCAACTTGAAGAAATTACTAAGGCTCTTCTTTCTGATGAGGAGAGTGGTGGAGATAAAGAAATGATTGACAAGGATGAGAAGATGGTAGAAAATTCAGAAGAGACTCCTGTCGATAACAAAGAGGACACAAAGTCAGAGAGTTTTGGAGATTTGGAGAAGAAGTTGGCTACAATTCGGTTTGGTTCTATACCTTCAAATGCAGAATCTAACATGATCTTGGCTTTGCCTAAGAAATTTGAAGCAAAGCCTGGACAATTGGAATAGCTTGAAGGTGATATGGAGGACTTGTCTAAGCCTATGGTGTTGGTAGCAGAAGTGAGTAAGCCAAGAGAGGAAGCTGGTAAGTCTATTCAAGTGGTGAAGACTTGTAATGGTGAGAAAGTGGTGCTTCAGTCACCCAAGCCTGAGGTGGTGAGGCATCTAAGGCCTTTGTATGTTAATGCCCATTTAAATGGTTGTCCATTAACAAAAGTTTTGATTGATAATGGGGCAATTGTAAATCTTTTGCCAACGAAGACTCTGAATGTGATTGGTAAATCAATAGATGATTTAATTCCTACTAATGTGTCCATGAGTGACTTTCAGAGGTTCTTTTGATACAAAAGGGGTGATTGCTCTGTAGTTGCAAGTAGGAGGAAGAATGATAGGAGCAACATTTTCTGTGATTGACTTTATTTCAAACTATAATTTGCTTCTTGGAAGGGATTGGATTCATTCTAATGGTTGTGTTCCTTCATCCTTACATCAAGCTTTGATCTTTCTGATAGTAGAAGGCCAAGAAGAGAAAGGGATGGAAGTTTTTAGGTCAGAGGCAAATCCTTTCAAAGTTGACATCCATAATGTGGAAGCAATGTTGTATGCTAAAGAGTTTAGCCTAGTAGTTTTAGAAAATGAAGAGCTGAGGTCAAAGGGAATTGGGTTGACTTATAGGCAGTTCCAAAAGTTCATTGAAGAGGGAATTTGACAGATGAGCCAGTAATTGGCTAGGCCAAGTGTCTTGAAAACTAGGCCTGTGGAGGAAGTTCTGATTGAAGACATTACCAATGAAGATGAAGATGAGTGAAAGTGAGTTTGAGTCAGTTGTAATAAAAAGTACTTTTCATAGACTTTTTTTTTTTTAATTTTTTTTTCTTAAGAAAGAAAGTTAGGTATCTAATTTGATGGTAATATCATCAATATACACTTCCAAAAACTTCCCAATCAAATCATGAAAAACAAAGTTCATAGCCCTTTGATAAGTGGCTTCTACATTCTTAAGCCCAAAAGGAATTACTACCCACTCAGAGGTTCCTAGAGCCCCTGGACACCTAAATGCAGTCTTATGAACATTATCTGGGTTAAGGAAAATTTGATTATAGCTAGCATGCCGATCCATGAATGACAAAATCTTATACTTTGCATATTTGGCAGGTCTTCCAAAGAATGAGAATTGATTAATTAAAGATGAATCCCTTGAAGTGTGCTTTTGGGGTGTTTGTTAGAAATTTCTTAGGTTTTTTGGTTCACCAGAAAGGGACATAAGTGGATTTAAGCAAGACTAAGGCTATTAAAGTAGTACAACCCCCATCCAATAAGGAGTTGCAAAGTATCCTTGGACAAATAAATTTTTTGAGGAGATTTATTGTCAATTTGGTAGGAAAAACTTTGGGTTTTTCTCCTTTATTGAGGTTGAAGTCTAACAAGGATTTTAAGTGGGAAAGTGAACATAAAAGAGCATTTGACTTAATTAAGGAATACTTGTCTAAACCCCCAATCTTGATGCCACCTATCAAAGGGAAACCCTTGAAATTATATATTTCAGCAGGGGAACAATCAATTGGTTGTTTATTGGCACAAGATAATGAAAAGAAATGTGAACAACTTGTGTATTTCCTAAATAGGAAGTTAAATGAAGTAGAAATTAGGAATAACTCTGCAGGAAAGTTGTGTTTGACCTTATATTTTGCAGCGATCAAATTAAGGCATTACATGTTGCCTTCAGAGGTTAATGTGATTGCCCAAACAGATGTGATAAAATATGTTATCAAGGCCAATTTTGAGAGGGAGACAGGGAAAATGGATACTTGCATTGATTGAGTATTGTTGCGGATATGTTCCTTAAAAAGCTGTAAAAGGCCAAGCCTTGGTAGACTTTTTAGCTAAACATCCTTGTAGCCTTGTCGAACCAGACTTGTATGAGGTTTTTTTAGTAGAATTGAAACCAGGGAAGTTAATGTTGATGGTTCAAAGACTGAAGAGGGTGTGGATGCTGGAGTAGTATTGGTGTCAACACAAGGACAAGTGTTTCATTCCTCTTATCAATTGGATGAGTTCCAAGTACAGTAAAAAAATCAGGCTGAGTATGAGGCCTTGATTATTGGCTTGGAATTGGCAAGAAGCCTCAAAATCCCACACTTAAAGGTGTCTGGAGATTCACAATAAGTGATAAGGCAAGTCATTGGCCAATAAAACTGCAATAGTGTAATACTTGGGGAATACCTAGATCAAGTGTTAGAATTGGTTAAAGGTTTTGAATCAATAGAGTTTGAACATATGTTTAGACTTGAAAATAAAGAGGCCAACAAGATGGTTCATGTAGTATTTGGTTTAAGAATTCTAGATGATTTTTGATGTGGCAGAAGATGATTAGAGACCATCTTTGATTAAGTACTTAAGTAACCTAGAAGCAAGTGTGGATAGGAAGACAAGATATCAAGCCATGAATTATGTTATTTTGGGAGATGATTTGTTCAGAAGAACCCAAGATGGTTTCATTCTGTTATATATTGGAGAGCTAGAACAAATGCAAGTCATGGCATAGGTACATGAGGGCATTTGTGGTGCTCACCAGGCTGGTGAGAAGATGAGGTGGCTTATTAAGAGACATGGTTATTTTTGGCTTTCAATGAGAAAAGATTGCATGAGTTATGCAAAGGGATGTCAACAATGTAAAAAACATGTCAACATACAAAAAGTGCCTGCTATAGACTTGCACTAAATTATTAAGCCCTGGCTATTTAGAGGATGGACAATGGATTTGATTGGTCAAATCTTCCCACCTTCATCAAAACAACACTCATTTATATTGGTTGTAATTGATTATTTTACTAAATGGGTTGAGGCAGTTCCTTTGAAAGTGGTGAATCAGTCCCATGTTATTGATTTTATCAAGAAACATGTAGTTTATAGATTTAGGGGATAGTTTTTAATGGTGATGAAGTTAAAGAGTTTTCCAAAATATATGGCATTCAAGTACTCAATTCATCTCCATATTATGCTCAAGCAAATGGGCAAGCGAAGTCATCAAATAAGACCATTAAGGCAACCTTGAGTAGGGTGATAGAGGATAACCCAAGGGATTGGCATGAATTGCTATCTGAAGTGTTGTGGGCATATAGAAATTCTAAGAGGGATAGTACTCAACCTTCCACTTATGAATTAGTTTATGGTCATGCTACAGTATTGCCCTTAGAGGTAATAGTAAGGTCCAATAGAGTGGCTAGGCATTATGACATCCCTGTTGATGAATATAATGAGGCCATATTTATAGAGTTACAAGATGTAAAAGGAAAAAGAGTTGATGCTTTCAATTGTATGATAGCACAAAAGAAGAAAATCGAGAGAATTTATAATAAGAAGGTTAAAGTGAAATCTTTTAGTGAAGGTGACTTAGTTTGGAAAACTATCTTGCCATTGGGGATAAAGGATCCTGAATTTGGCAAGTGGTTACCAAATTGGGAAGGACCTTTTAGAGTCTATAAGGTCCTTAAAGGAGGGGCATACCGGTTAGAATCTTTAGAAGGACAACCACATAGAGGAAACATAAATGGAAAGTATTTAAAGAAGTACTATCCGACCATGTGGGAAACCTTAAAGGAAAATGATAAGCCAAGTGTTGATATTCATTAAAATTTCAAAATATTCACAAAACAAAACTTGTTTAAGACATTTATAAAGCAAGAAAGAACAACAAAGTTAGTCTTTGGAGACAATAAGTGCAAGTGTGCCTCATCTTGATTGAGTGGTTGCCAGCATAGCTTGAGCTTGATCAAGTTCTTCCTTGGTAGCTTGTATGGATGATGGGCCATTCCCAACCTTGGCAAGTAGGGTTCTAGCTTCATTACCAAGTTTTTATTTTTGTTGTTGAAGTTCAAGCCTTTTCTGCTTGACAAGAGCTAGTTCTACCTCAAGTTTGGCTTCTTTAAGGGCTAGTGCTTGGTCTTGATCAGAAAGAGTGGAGGAGTTTTGACAGGTGATCATCAAGGAGTTAAAGATGGATTGAGCAGTGATCAGGAAATTTTTCTTGGCTTGGATTCTTTCTTTATAACTTTGAGCAGTTTCCAAGAGAGTCAGCCATTTTGTAATGATGTTGGCTAAATGGGTGAGTTGATTCTGACTGAAAGGGTTAGGAGATAGCCTTTGAATGGCAGTCAAGCAATTCAAAGTTTCTAGTGGTTTCTTTGAAGCTATTTCTTCAAATGGGATATTGATGCAACTTAGGAAGGAAGTGAGGATTTGTTGATCTTTAGAATTGAAGTGATGAAGCTTTTGTGGTGTGGGGATATGTGCTCAATGCTTTTTTGAAAGGCTGCAATCTTATCCCAGATGCTCAAAGTTGTTCCAGTTGAAGTCAAGACCTGTCGACAGTCAGGGGCAAGAAGGAGTTGATGAATTTTAACTAAAGAGAAATGTGAAGAAGATTTATTACTTGTTCATTAGTGGAGGTTGGAGTGATTGTGTTGGCAATTGGAGTTGGTATTTCTCCTACTGTAATACTGTCGACTAGGGAGTCTTGAGGTTATTCAATGCTGATTGAGGTGTCTTTCAAAGCCTTAGCCAGGGCCCCACTTGTTGCTAGGCGGATAGTGGCTTCAATGTTCCCACTCATTGATGGAGTTTCCCCTATGGTTACAACTTTAGAAGGTTGGTTGTTTTCAGGTTCAACTCTTGTGATATTAGGATCATTGGATGGAATGTCTCCAATTGGTTTTCCTGTCCCTGTGATGAGAGATAAGGAGTCAGTAAAGATACTTGAAAGGAAATATCAATAGAGAGGGAATTTGAAAGTTTTGTCACCATGAGTGATTTGGAGAAGAAGTTGAGGAGGCTCAATGGATTGTTCATTAAATGATGGGTGAGGACTGTTGTGACTTTCCCTTTCAGAGGGCTCACCAATAGGAGATGATTGACCATTTGGAGATAAGATAAGGTTAGTCCTATCTTCTTGCATGTTGGAACATTATTCAATTGGGGAGCTGTTAGACTAAGGCATCTGGTCTGAGGGAATGACTGATGGAAAGTTAATGGGTCCAATTGCCCTTGGATGAAGAACCTTCATTAGAAAGGCTCCAAGGGTCACATCCCTAAGGTTGATAGGGGGTGGATCAAGATTGTTGTGTGGAACATATTGGGTTGGAAGTGGATTACTTGGCTCACTTTCAGAGTAGTGAGTTTGTTGTGTTTGAGGAATTTCTTTAGGAGAGGAACTAGGACTTTTGTCATCTTCAACCTCAGTTGAAATGAAATATGTTCACCTTTTTCTTTGAAGAAGGAAAATATAATGAGAATTAAAATAAGTTATTTAATGATTCTAAGAGATGTGTGAACATAAGAATGATGAATTATACCTGATATGTGCGGTCTGAAGGGTTTTGGACTGTTTGTTCAAGCACTTGGCTAAGTGGAATGTCCCACTCACTGAATGTGGGATTGAAGTTTTCTTGAGGCAAAGTTGTAGTAGAAGGTTCTTGCATTTTCTTCCTAATTTCTTTTGAGGGTGGTTGAGTTGCCCTTGTCCTCCATTTCTTTTGTGTTTGGAGAGTTGTAATGGAGTCTCCCATGAGCTTAGGCATAGATGGAGGAGCATTTGGATTGGTATTTGGATCTATTGGTGCTTTGCCTTTGCTTTTGTCTCTGATTAAGACTTCAGTGGCAGAAAGAGGCACCATAGGAGTAGGTTTGGCTACAAGAAGTCGAAGAGATTGACAATAAGAGGGAATCAATTTAAAAGATGGAAGTAAGTTGATTGTTTAAAAGCTGAAGTGGGTTTATCTGTGGTCTTCAGGCTTGGGATTGGTGGCTCAAAGCCCTAATTACCAATGGATACTTCCTTAAGACAAGTCTCAAGAGGTTTGTGGAAGATTACTGCAGCCATAAGGGGTACACCAATGTTCAAAGCCCTTGGTAAGATTAGAGACAAGCTTGAACAAGTAGGTGTTGAAATTCTTGAGGAGATTTTCATTTTGTTTTTAGATCAGTTTTGCTCAAGAGGGGTCTTTAATGCTGATCCTTGTTCTTACTTCCTCATGAATGATGGAATGAAAGTAGGGTTATGGTGTGCATTGAGTAAGCCTAAATTGCCTAGCCCATTGGTTAGGGCAGTAGCTTTTAAAGCTGCAACTGGACATTTTTGTAGAAGATATGGAACAACCAACTAGAATGTTTCTACAGGTGAGAACATGCTTCCATGAGACCTTATTTGGTCATCTGTCAAGTTGGAAGGGTCCATAGAGAGAGGTGTTCTAATCTGGAGGAGAAGAATCGACAATCAAGAAATGGCCTAAAGAGAAGGGGATTTCTACCAAATAGAAAGTTGAAGAATGTGGTGAGGTAGTGAGAAAACCAAAGTTAGGCTTGTGAACAGAGGTTAGGAGGTACTTTACATAAGAATGGTGGTTTAGGATCATGGTGTTTGGCTTGGGAGGTTGTACTTCAAGGAAGTAGGCATACAACCAAGCTTGGAAAAGTCAGAATGGTCCACCACAGTTGAATGATATCTTTTTGTCAACAAAAGAGAACATGCCTTTATAGGGGGTGGCAAGTACGTAAGGAGCAAAAGCCATGGTTTGGCCATCTTGAAGGCATAAGGCTAATAGAAGGTGTTCCTTAGTGATTTTGAAGCCAGAAACACAAAAAAAGAATTGGCAAAGCCAAACTAGGTAAAAGGTAGCTCTTTCTTGGTCATTGACAGGGGTGTTTCTCTTGTCTTTATATTTTTTAATGAAGTCAATGTAACTCACGTCAGTATTAAGAGTGAAAGTCATTGGTGGAGGTTCTAAATAAGACACTGATTTCTAACCCTAGGATTGGAGGTCCAGCTAGATGGGCCACATCAAGAATTGTTGGTGATATCATTCCAAATCCTAAGAGCATAGAATTGCAAGATTGGGACCAAAAACAAGTAGTGACAACTATTAGCCATTCATTCATATCAAATTTGAGGGTCGATAGATGAATTACCTCACTAATGCCTTGATGTTTCCACATATTTGAGTTGTGAGCTTCAATCGATTTGACCCAGCTTTGCCAATTAGAATCTGGTTGTCTCCATGATTAGAGAGGGTTCTTGTTGTTGTCCTAGTTTACCCAATTGAGTTTTGGTTGGTTAAGAAGTAATGATTCGCCATTAGCAAGTGGATAATATGGGGCTAGTTCATCTGGGAAATAGGTTGTAAAGGTAGGTCCTAGGGTTAGTTGTGATGCCCCCAAAATTGGAAACATCAGAGAATATATTAACAAATAAATACAAGGTTTATCTAAGGTTACAAGAGTAGGAAACGTCACTAATGAATCCTTTGGTTAATAACCAAGTAAGATCCCAAGAAGGTCGGAGGAGTTAATATAGCCTTCCTTCAAAGTCCAACCACCTTAGATAGCGAAGCTACCTTTTTGACAGATCTTACAAGGTATTAACACAAGGTCTACATGAGTCGACGAGAAAATAAGGAGTAGGTAATATAAAAGATATGTTTAGATATATAATAATTACAAAATCACGTCTTAAATACAACAAGAGTTTTATCACTTACAATGTCAAAACATGTTCACAAAGCTAGTTTCTAAATCTCCTAGGGTAGCTTTATGTCCTCAAATACTTCAGCTTTTCCTTTGACCGGTTTAATAGTCTTTAGTACCTGGCATGAAATGCCATGAGCTTTGAATGCCCAGTAAATGCATACACACGCCATCCCTTTTTCCTAATCTAATACACCATCACAATTATAACAAGCAAGTAATGAAGCATGATATTCATGTCAATAACAAAGGATTACGAGGTTAGATGTTAGTAATCTAGAAATCCCCCAAAGAGATTTCATCCTCCCAACAACCGCAAGAATTAGATACCGGATTATTCAGAACTCCCCCTTTTGCTACTTTGTATAACTTACCACGAATGTTTGCAACGATTATATATCGCGCAGCGCCATCGGTGGACCTCAAAAGGGGCGGCGAAAATAAAAAGGTTTTATTATTCTGAATCCAACCTTATCCTTCAAAAAAAAAAAAGTTTTATCCTCTTGAATGTCCCATTTGGACCCAACTTTATCTCACCAAATCAAACCATCGCAAAGAGTCCGAATACGTCCGTTCCATTCTAGAGTTTACGCGATAACCGCTTGTGCAAGAGTTAACCTTCAATTAGGGATTACATCCCATCAATTCATACTTAACATATTATCATCTCTTCATTATTCAAGTGATCGAAAACCCAATACCACCCCATTGAGTTAAATGTTTTAAGTTGAAGTTAGAACAAATTTATCAAGACAATAATATCCACATAAACATGAGCATCATCAAAGCAGTATGGTAAGAAGCATAACTATAATACATGCAGATATGATATCAAGTCATGAACAAGTGATATTAAGCATTTCCATGAATTTAAGAACATAAGTTCATCAATAAAGCAAATTTTCAGATTTGGTGTACTTTAAAGATTGCAATTGAATAGGCATTTCTAGATTTTTACTAAACTTGGCCTTTTTATAGTTTGTAGATAATTTTATCTAATTTTCAGAACATCTTTTATAAGTTTCATAGTTTTCACAGATATTTAGTTATTTAAGAAATACTGCAGCGCTGTCCAGATTCGTCGACTGTTACGAAAATCGGGTTTTCTCTCAAACCACTCACTCTTTTTCGATGAAATTTTTTTTACATGAAATATAACACTTAAATTAAGGTTTTTAATAAAAATTAGGCAAGGGATATTTTTATGCACTTTCTTGGAATTTTTGCAAGTTGGCTAAAAAACCGGTTCTTTGAGTACAAAGCTTGAAATAAGAGAGAGAGTGATAAATGAGGGTAACCATGGATAGTTTTTTAATTTTATTGTGATGAAAACATAATAAATAATATATATTAAACTCATAAATTTGCATTGAAGGTGTGCCTTTGGAAATTATGAGAAATCGGTGTAGAAAAAGAGAGTTTTGCACCGACTAAGAGAAAACACAAGGGTGGAACAAGGCTCAACTCTTTTCATTTTTATCACAAGAAAACCATTAAAACACATCTGAAATAATGTTTAGAACCTCTAAGAACATGTATTTGAAAAAGGAAAATGAAAGAGAAGGCTGTGTTGTGGCTTATTTGGTGCCTAGGTGAGATGATTGCACAATTTCTTCCTTTTCTTTCCTCTCCTCCACCACCAAGCTCTCTCTTTCTATTTTTTTCTTTTTCTCAGCCATGGGGTAGTGTGTGTGGGTGTGTATGTATTTAACAATTTGGTCCAAAAAGTCCAAAATGTCCATTGGTTCCAATTTAATTGAATAGCGCCTTGATTTAGTTTGAATGTAATGGAATGAGAGATGGTTAGACCTTAATTATATCTTTAATCATGATCTAGTTAGGTTATGGATAATTAATTATTTCTAGTCACAAGTACACACACACACACACACACACACACACACATATAGCAAATCTATATAGGTACCAAAGTTATCATCCTAATCCCATGATTCAAGGGATTTTGTACCATGTGTATCCTAGAAAATCCTAGTGTATCCTAGGGGGGAAAAGTGGCTGGCCATGTGCTCAAGATTTGGGAAATTTATGTGTACAATTTGATACAAACATATATATATATATGATTTGATTCTCATGATTTTAGAGAATATTTGATTTGATTCTCATTATAACCTATGGGAGGTGGTATGATGGTTGGCCATGATAAAGATTTGGAGAGAATTTATTAATCATTTTGTGTACAAAAGATCTCCCATGTGCAACTTGTTTAATTTAGAAATTGGTACAAGTATGTATATATATATATATATATAAAGGTACAAAATCTTTCCATATATTTCCCATATCTTTCCATATCTTTCTAAATCTTTTCATATCTTAGATTTGATGACAAAAATACACCTATATATATAAAGATGAGGTGGCTAGCAATAGTACTTGGATTTGGGCAGATTTTTCCTTGATTTTTGTGTACAAATTGTATCTAATTAGAAGATATTTGTGTACAAAATAAAACTAAGGTACAAATGTGTTTATATATATAAGTACTAATTTGGGTTCAATTTGTAATTCAAGAAAAATGTGATGGCTAAGGCCTTAATTTTGAAACATTTAATAAAGTGTAGCATTGAATTTTATTAGGATTTGGTGAATTCAATTCGGTTAAAATTCCTTTATTTTGGATCAAACTGCGAATCGTAATGAAAACTGGAAATCTAGGGTTTTGAATAGTAAATACAATTAGGGAGTTAATTTAATTATTATTAGGGCTTTGGAAATGATTCCTGAGCTCCTAAGTTCAATAAGGGTTTACAAGTTTTCGACTGGCTCGCGTTTTTGACTCTACAGCTAAAATTGAAAACAAATAAGGATTCGAAGGTCTTTATTGAAAGAATTCAAAAGTGAGGGTCTAGAATAAAATTACCAAGGTTAGAGGCCTCATAGTTAATATTAGGGTATCAAAATCTATTACTAAGCTATCGGAGTTGATTAGGGTTTGTACGAGTTTATTTACGATGCGTTTTCGGTTCTAGGGTTAATTTTGCGAATAAACATGGAACTAAGGGCTTTATAAAATCTCAAAAGTTAGGGACTTAATAGGGTTATCACAATTTAAGGGTCTCACAGCTTTGGCTACGATGGTGGTGCTTGGAATTAAGGTTAGGTCCAATTTCAGAGAGTTGATGAGTTCCCTAATGGTTTTGGAGAATCTAAGGTGTTCTTTATTAGCTTCATCCTCTTTGTTTGGTTTTGATTTCTTGGGAGCCGTGGTTGGAAGCGTTGAGTTGTTTGGTTTCTGGTATGAGAGTTTCAAAGGAAAGAGGGTTATCACGATCCCATTCCGCCCTAAACAGGATAACAGTTATGACCAGCCAACGGTGCCTGACTACCAAAGGCCTAGCAAGACAAGTCAAGACTGAACTAAAAACATTGGGGCTTATGTGGAATACATCGTCCATTAATTACCAAGAGTCCCTCCAGAGCACGTGCATAAGTCATATGTAAACAAAAACAAGCATACATCTCATTTATTTATCTTTGACAATTACAAGTCTACAACAAAAGAAAAGTGTAACATCTCCAAAACCTCACTAAACAAAAACCAACATATATTACAAAACCAACAACTCTTCAACGTCCCTTCCAAAAATACAAAAGCAAAAGAGAAAAGACTCTTAACTGGATCTTTCTTCTTAAACTGGTTCCTCGCCATCACCTACATACATATATGGGAGATGGGTGAGCTAAAGGCCAGTGAATAGCAATATAGTAAAATGGTAAATGAATGAACATCGATGAACTTTATTAAAACCAAGCACAAGCTCATATCAAACATAATATAGCTTTTCAAAACAAAACATGCTTATCTTGCAACATATACACAGCGATGAATATTCTCAAGGTACTTGGAGTCAAGAGTCAAGAGGCCACAATGGGTGGCAAAGAGCTTGGTTAGTTAGAGCTTATTAGCATGACTGCTAATAACAAACAAGTTCCAAGATGTCACTTTAATACATTATACAAAAATATATGATGTTCATTCATAACAAAACAATAGCATAGCTTTTCTAAGCATATCATATGTTTGCATTTTGAATTATAATTTAAAAGAACATAATGTTACTACACTACTACTCACAATTGGCTCCGTGAATAAGGGTTTAACTCCTTGAAACTTAACCTACAAAACAAGAGTAAAGCATTGAAACTCCTAAGCATTTACATAACAACTCAGTTTCTAAACTTGGTTAAATGTTTTTCTTAAATTCTCTCAAGTGTTCTACTATCATTCTAGGTCTAATTCAATCCTTATCTAAGTGTTAAATGGGTCCAAGAAGTGTCCTACGTGAATAAGGGTTGCAAAACAAAAGTGTGTGTGTAATAATTTGTTCTGGCTGACTGCTCGAGCATAGATGTGAAACTCCTAGTATCTTGCATGTTTGTAGGCAAGACCGCTCGAGCGATGAAGTGCTCACTCGAGTGTAGAATCTAGGCTCCTAGTATTTTCACTATAGCTCTGAAAAGCTTTTGGTACCTCGCATTTACCACTCGAGCGGTCTGTTTGAGACATCACACTTAAAAGTCGATCAAACTCTTTTCTTTCTCACTTTTTCCAACCCTTCTCTCTCTCTCTCTATTGCCCATTTCCGAACCCTAACCCTAAAAACACTTGATTTCCTCAAGTTTTACTAAAAGATTCACCTTAAATCCTTCAAGAAAAGTGAAGATCAAGTTTGGTGAAGATCAAGTTTGATTCAGATTTTCACCAATTGGATTGTGTTTTTGTCAAATTTCTTGTTGGGTCTTCAACTCCTACCCACCATTTTCGAGGTAGGGGTACTTTTAACTTGTTATATTCTTGATTTGTGATATATATGTGGTAATTTCTTAATTATAATAATCTATGAGATATTTTGTTAATTAAAGTGGGTTGTTACACTAATGGGGTTTTGTACCTAATGTTTTTGAGAAAGATCGTAAATGTTCCTTGTAGATTTTGATATTGATGATGAATATTGACTTCCTATATGCAAATGAGAGGAAAGTCCCAAATTTTATGAAACCCTAGTTTTCAAATTGAATTGATAAAGGGGATTTTGTTTAATTGACTAGTGGAATTGAATGTATTGAGATTTGGACTTTTGATAACTTGTGGAAATAAATCCTTGAGATTGAGAGATGTTGAAATTGTGATATTTAAGAACTAATTATGTAATAAATATTATTATGTTGTTGGGAGTTGAAAAAACCATAGGGAAAATGTATTTGGAAAACTCATGCATTATCCGTAATAAAATGTCTCTTGTCATTCTACAATTTCATTAATAATTGGGAAGCTTTGGAAAGGGGGTAAATGGTGTATGAGTCCAGGTATGAGTCGAGTTTTGTTTACAACTGTGTATTATATATTGGTACCTGCGCAGGGAGTCAAGGTGCCCAATTGCCCTGTCTTGTGCATATCGCCGCACAAATGTGGGAAAAGATTTAGGGTGTCCACGAGCCTGCCGTTTCTAAAGTCAGCGAATGTGGAAAACATGATTTTGGGTGTCCATGAGCCCGCCATTTTTAGAGTCAGCGAATGTGGAAAAGTACAGTCTTGGGTGCGCATCGACCGCCGTTTTTGGAGCCGGCAAATGTGGGATAGTATTCCTATATATATAGTTAAATGAGTCTATGGTGTATGACTTGGTATCGGGACGTCATAACATATTTACACCCCATGTTTTGGTTGGGAATTGTTATTATTCTTGTATATTGTGGCATCCTGACTTGAAAGGGGATGAACTTGGAATTCTCACAATGCTTGCATATCATAATCATATATATTTTGGTTAATTATATAACTTGTTAAATGTAGTTCCTATCGGGCACTAGCTCACCCCAAAGCTAACCACCTTATAGGAAATGATGTTGATACGCCACCTCAATGATTGGCTTGGGAAAAGATTTTGGATGGGGGCACTGAGGCCCTCTTTTGATGTTATATGTTGAAGCCTCGGGCTATTTTGTATGAAAATTTAGAATTTCGTTTTGTGTATTTAGGGATACTCCTTGAAAAGATGGTTGCCTTTTTGGCTCTCTCGTTTTATATTACCTCCTGTCTTTTGAACTACTTTATTTTGTCAATGGATATAAGCAAACAATGATGTAATCATTGGAATAGTTCAATGGGGCATAGGTAGTCTTGGAATTTATTTATTTATTATGGTTTCACTTCTCTCTCTCATATATTTCTATATTGGGTAAAACCCAAGTGAACACGATTTATGAAGGTTAATTTACAAGGTGTTATAATTTGGTATCAGAGCCAACCGGGTTTGAATACCCAGAGCTTGTGGGATGTGGCTTATGCCACAATGGGTTATCATGTTGGGATGAGACTTTAGCACTTTATATGTTTATGTACGTATGTGACTATGTGGGTATATGGTCAAGTTTCTAAGATACGATTTGCGTCCTTCACACTTATTGAAATCCTTTAGAAAAGCACTTGATCTATGCTTTTTCCACTTGGAAGTCCTTGAGCATCATGGAATGAGTCGGTATCTTAGAAGGATGATCCGTATGTGCTCTACATGTTTATGTGCTTATGTGGGTTTTCTTATGTGTAAAGAATATACGGTTAGGGCTGTGATTATTCGAGGGTGACGCGTAAGTTGGCATACGGGTGCATGAATTGTGAGTTAATTTCATTTCCTTTTACTCTTATATAGGATGTCTAGACGTGGCAGAGGTTGTGGTAGACCTCATCGGGGTGGTTGGGGTATTCTAGCCCAATAAGATCTTCCTCCCCAAGAAGAAGGGATAGGACAAAATAATGTGGCCGCTCCTCCGACCCGTGATGCAATGGGGACACTAGCCCGAGAAATGGCTGGGGCTCTTTGAAAGTCCATAGACATGCTCTGAGCCGAGCAAGCGACAAGGACAATAGAGGGAGAAATTCAAACCTTCTTCGTAAAGAAAGACTTATTTCGCTCCAACCCTACCGAGTTTAGTGGCGGGTTCGATCCCATGAAAGTTGATGAATGGTTAGAGCAAATTGTTAAGTCCATTGAGATTTTGGACATCCGTGAGGGAGAGCTTCGAGTAGCATTGGCGGCTTACCAACTAAAAGGTAAGGCTGATCAGTGATGAAAATTTGTTAAGCTTAGGGTCGAACACACTTGGAAGGCATTCACCCATGCCTTCCAGGAGAATCTTGCCTTCCACGGCTAAGGAGAGGTTGAGGAAATAGTTTGAGGAGCTTAGACAACTAGATACACCAGTGGCAGAATTTGAGGCCACTTTCACTAGTTTGGCACACTTTGCACCCGAGCTTATGGCGACCAAGGAGTGCCGATGCTTGGAGTTTGAGAGGAGCTTGAGGCCCAATATCTTGATGAAGGTGATTGGCAATATGTTTAGAGAGTATGATAGGTTGGTTGAGGTTGTGACTCATGTGGAGATCATTTCAGAAGCTGGGGAATCTAGGCTGAAATATAAGAGGTCGGGTTATGTGGAATCTCGGGGTGACACGGGATCCTCTAATAAGTCCATGGGCTCTTCTTCTTCTTCTTTCCAGCCCTTGCCCCAACAGACCAAGTCTTTAGGGTCTATTTCTATGAAAAGTTCGGGGAATATGTGTCCTAGCCGTATTACTTGTTTCAGGTGTGGCCAATAGGGCCCCAAAGCATTGGAGTGTAAGCATAATCTCAACCATCAGTAATCCGCTCGTTCTCAAAGCCAATCCCAGGGAAGGGGCCAGTCGCCCGCATGTTACCATTGTGGGTAGTCGGGGCATATGAAAAGGTCTTGTCCACAGTTAGCCGGGATGAGGAGTGCTTCAGGGTCCCAACTGTCACGACCCAAACCCGCCTCTATAGGTTTAGACACATGACTGGCCAGTAATCCTAGATTACCTTCGGCCTCAAAGACAAAATTTTAAAATATTTAAATCATATCGGGGCCTAAAGCGAAAGCAAAACAAAGATGATAAATGTCCATTGGGCTGTGCATACATGATGAACATAAATAATTAAAACATTTAAATACACTTTCAAAAATATGCACATACAAATCTTATTATACATATCTCACACACTACATGAGGAACTTTAAACAAATGCTAAGCTTAGCAAAATAAAACTAAGGCCTCAACACGGAGGCATTGCTTGGGTGGCTTGACAAATGGTGGACTCTGAGGCGAACTCTAATGCTAATTCTCCAGTTGCTCACCTACATGTACATATAAATAGTGAGCTAAAGCCCAGCGAGTAATAACAGTATAAAGGGGTTTAATGAATGAAGTTCGATGATAATACAAAAACTTGTCTTACAATTGTGAAACGAATCTTAAATCATTTTCAAAGTAAGGCATTTTCCATATTATATCAAATTTAGAACAAAACATTTTCCATATCAAATCATATATTTCAATTTTCGAAAAAATCCATTTCAATAGGCAAAACAATTCGATTAGCCATCATATCAATTATTTGCAATGACAAAAACCATTGTTTGATAGCATGTTCAATACAATTCTGATTTCAATTCAATTCTCAACGATCCATATTATCTCAATAGCAATACTTATTCAATGACAATTTACGTAGTACATCCAATAGTGTAACAATGTATCAATAACAATGGGACCTCAAGGGTCAATCAGTGGGACCGCAATGGGTCAATCAATTTATCATATCCAATGTGACCATTAAGGTCTAACAACAGAGATCTCTATGTTCCAATTATCCAATGGGCCACAGTATTGTTTCCCCTAGGCAAGGGCCTATAATCATTTGCCATGGTATTGTTTTTCCTAGGCAAGGGCCTATAATCAATGGCCATGGTATTGTTTCCTCCAAGCAAGGGCCTATTAAACAATGGGCCATGGTATTATATCCCCCAGGCGAGGGCCTCACTAAAGGATGCCGTGGATACATCTTCAAAAGGGAACTTCATTCATTCATAAGAAAATAACATTTCAATAAACCATTCCATCAATCATCATAACGTTTCAATAAACCATTCGATGAACAATAACAGTTTTGAAGATAAATATAATTTGAACATATCTTTATCAAGTTATTACTCACAGTGGGTTATGTTGTCACTAAGCCTTGGACCTCCACCTATACAAAACACATAACAAATACACAATTAAAGTACCATTCAATAGCCATTTCACTTTAATTCAATTCTCCTTATGTGTTTCTAACTTATTCCATGACTATATGGGCATGTTTGATTGGGTGGATTAGAGCATGGGATTGGGATTATTAATCCGTAGGCCCAATTAATCCTATATTTGTTTTAATATTTTGGTTTAGGATTATTAATCCAATGGATAATTAATCCAACAAATTTGTAGGATTATTAGTAATGGGGTAGGGGTGGGATTATTAATCCAATGGATATTAATCCAATTGGATAGTGAATACTACACTAATTTAATAGGATTATTAATACTTTACTATTAGTTTTGTGAATCAAACATGGCCTATGAGTCTAATTGGTGACTAAGAATACTTAGAATGTCATGAGGTTGCAAGTAGGCACTTAGGAGAGTTAGTCAAAAATTGTTGAAAATAGGGTCTTCGCTGGACCGTACCTTTGGTCGCTCGAGCGGTCTACAAAGCTTTGTAAAAAAAAAAAATGGATGGCCTCAATGTTCGCTCGAGCGGTGACTTTTCTGCTCGGGCGGTCTGTAAATTTTCTGTGTTTTTGAAAACCAACAAAAATAATTTCTAAACACATTTTCAAAACTTAGACTCTTGCATGAACCAATTTCAACATGTAATTTTATTAATAAAGATGAACCCATGACTAATTTTCCAATTTCTAATACAAAAATCTCTTTGATCATTAAGATTAAAATCAATAATTTCATGAATATAATAATTTCAAAATTCTTCTTTCTTTGTTATATAAAACATAAAGATGAACCCATGACTAATTTTCCAATTTCTAATACAAAATCTCTTTGATCATTAAGATTAAAATTAATAATTTCATGAATATAATAATTTCAAAATTCTTCTTTCTTTGTTATATAAAACATAAAATTAGAGCCATAAAGCTCTTTAAAAGAAATATTTGCATATATGAAATTCAAATTAAAATCAAACTAATTTTTTATTCTCAAGTATAAATTGTAATTTATTCCCAAATTTATCCAAATTTAGATTTAATTCATTTTCTTTATATCAAACCCACAAATTTTAAAACATGAATTAAACTTTCAAAACTCTTGAAAAATTCATGATGCATGTACAATTGAAACTCAATTTCATGTTAAGAAAACTAAATTCAAACCCAAAGTGATTAATTTCTAAGTTAATTTCCATAAATTTGAACCTAACTCCATTACATGGATCAAATCTTCAATATATCATTGTTGCATGTAATTTATATAACACAATTCAAAAATAATTCTCAAAATTAAACTCAAACTTAACAAATTTAAAGAATCGTACCTCATATTCTTCAACCTAACTTGATTTTACATGTAAAATCCAATTTCTATCAATTTATATAATTAATCTTCAAATCTTCATTTATAATCCTCTCAAAATCCATCTTGAATCAATTTATGTCTAGATTATTTAAAAAATACTAGAAAAAGGATGGAATTCCTTACCTTAAGATGATTTTTCCACAATTTTTAGCTTGAATTTTGGTATCCCACAAAACCCTCTTCTCCTTTGTTCTTCCTTTCTTCTTGAACTTAAACTCAATTCTTCATCCCTTTCTAACTCCCAGATTTCTAGCACACTTGCATCACCCTTGTCTTTGACTTCAACTCTCACTATCTATCTCTCTCTCTCTCTCTCTCTCTCTCTCGGTTTTTTTTTTTGGTTAGTGAATACACTTCTTCACTTGATAAAATTAGTATATCATACACACACACACTCCTCTCTTCACATTGCACACGTGACACTTATTGAAGCCTCAAGCACGACACTCACATGTACACATACACAGAATTTCTCTGCACACCCACACCCACATACACTCCCAAGTTCTAGATCATTCCAATTCCAATTCCAATTATAATTAAGATTGGCTTAATTAAACAACAATTAGCCTTAATTAATCTTAATTTGCAGATAACTTAATTGACCATAACTAATTACAAGTCTCACATAATTTAATTAGTCTAATTTGACTTCCATTAATGCCCAATTAATTATATTTTATTTTACCATCTGAATCAGATTTTTAATCAGACTCCCAGAAGGTTCCAAATACCAAATTAAACTTATTTTCATCATCAATTTTGGTTTCTTACATCTTTAAGGCCTTCAATTTCTAATCAAACCCAAAATCCTTGTCAATAAATTTCATATTCAACTTGGATACCTCATAAATAGATTTAATTCATAATAATCATAATTTCTCAAACCTTATAACATAATTAACTTAATTAACTCCAATTTGGATCCAATTAATCAAATCTTGATTTTACTAAACCGAACCAAATATTAATTGAACTCCCAAATGGGTCTGTATTTAAAATTAAATTGATTCAACTTGTTAATTTCGCTTCCTTAAGCTATTTGGACCCTTAATTTCTAATTCTAAAATAAATCATTATTAAAATCAAATACGAATCAAACTCTAAAATTCTCATAAATCCCAAATTACATTAGAGTAACAACCAATTAGAATCCAAATCTCCTTAATCAATTAAACATAAAATCTTATAAATGATGTGGTTGGCTTAATCTAAGGCTTATTCTAATTAAACTCGATTAGTTCATTACGAATCAAAATTTTGCCAAATTTCACCATAGGCTCTAAAAATCATGCTAAACACGGATGTAAATTCAGTTTTGGTTCTGGCGCCTCTAAGGCTATAAATTCTCAGTTCAAAGTCCCATTTGCAATAGATTTTTCCACCCTCAACAGATATAAATTCATAATCACATAAATCACATAATTAAACATACAAATTCATATCAAACATATAACCATATGCATAATTAAGTATATTACGGGTTAGGTCATCACACCAATAGTCTGGGGGCTATCATAGGTCAGGGTTAGAGACAGAATTATTAGCCAGTTCAGTCGGGGTGGGCATTTAGGGCGGTACAAGGGGCCACATATGCACAGTTAGTGCAATCGACCTACATTCTGAGGGTTGATCAGAGTGAGCAAAGGCCATAAGGGCGAGTTTATGTTGTCACTACTTCTAAGCGATCCTCTGGGCCATCGGTGATGAGAGGTACATATCTTATCTATAATACTTGGGTGAATGTATTGATAGATACCATACCATCTCACTCATTCATAGCATCTGCATTTGCATCCATGTTGGACTTAAAGATCGAACAACCAGAGTCTTCACTTATGGTAAAGTCACCAATCGGGGGTCATGTTGTCTTAAATTGGGGATGTCGTGGGTGAATGATTGAAGTTGTTGATCACCAATTGCCTTTCAATCTGGTGTTATTAGATATGTCGGGTTTTGACGTCATCCTTGGTATGGACTGGTTGTCTTCTTATCATGCCATCATAGATTGCTACCGTGGAAGAGTTACTGTGCACAGCAGGTGGGGACTGTTTTTATTTTTTGGAGGATAGGACCGATGGTGGGTTGTCGCCGTTGTATGACTCGTGAAGTCGAGGCCAACTTAGTTTTCACCTTGAAACCATAGTGGATGATGGAAGTAGTGTGGTTTAGGGGGTATTTCCTAGAGTGGTTTGTGAGTATTCAGATGTTTCTCTTGAGGATCTTACCAAATTGCCACCTTACTGGCGAGGTTGAGTCTTCTATAGATTTGGTACCTGGCACGACACCTATCTCCAAGTCACTTTATAGATTTGCACTAGTAGAGGTTTTGAAAGAGCGATTAAAGTAGTTGTTAGACAAGGGTTTTATACACCCTAGTACCTCGCCATGGGGAGCATCGACTCTTTTTGCCAAAAAAAAAGATGGTTCGTTGCGGTTATGCATCGATTACCGCAAGTTGAATAGAGTTACAGTTAAAAATAAGTATCTGTTACCTAGAATAAATGATCTTTTCAACCAACTTAAAGGTTCTTAATGTTTCTCGAAGATAGACCTAAGATCGGATTATCATCAGTTGCATGTGAAAGAGGAAGATATTCCGAAGACGGCCTTTCGTACTTGGTATGGCCACTATGAATTTATTGTGATGCCGTTTGGTTTAACCACTGCCCTTGCCTCTTTTATGGACTTAATAAATCTAGTCTTCCGAGATTATCTCAATAAATTTATAGTGGTTGTGGATGATATTCTTATCTATTCGCCTTCTGAGGAGAAGTAAGAAAGCACATCCGCATTGTTTTGCAGCCACTTAGGGAGCACCGGTTGTATGCTAAGTATGAGAAATGTGAGTTTTGGCTTTCCAAGGTGAAGTTTTTGGGTCACGTTGTCTCTGGGGAGTGGGTTACTATAGCTTTAGAAATCGAGACCGTGTAGAATTGGAAACAACCTAAGAATGCTTTTGAGATTCATTGCTTTTTGGGTCTTACCGGGTATTATAGGCGGTTTGTGAAAGACTTTTCTACCCTAGCATCACCATTGATTAGACTAACCAAAAAAAGAGTAAAATTTGTTTGAAGTGAGTCTTGTGAAAAATCCTTCTTAGAATTAAAAGCTAAATTGACCTCTGCACCAATTTCAATCATTCCAGAGAGAGGGTTGGGTTACACTGTATATTGCGATGCTTCTAGGGAAGGTTTGGGATGTGTTTTGATGCAAGAGGGTAAGGTTGTGGCATATGGTTCACGTTAGTTAAAGACTCATGAGAGGAACTACCCAACTCACGACCTTGAGTTAGCCGCAGTAATTTTTGCTCTAAAACTTTTGAGGCATTATCTCTATGGAGAGAAATTTGATGTGTTCTTAGATCATAAAAGCCTCAAGTACCTATTTTCCCAAAATGATTTGAACCTATGTTATAGAAGATGGATGGAGTTCATGGAAGATTATGATTTTGAATTGCATTACCATCTGAGGAAGGCCAATGTGGTGGCTGACGCCTTGAGTAGGAAGTCCATGAGCACCGTTGCTAGTCTTGCCATGAGAGAATGGGAGATGTTGAGGGATCTGGGTGAGTTTGAATTGCATCTTCGCGAGTCTCTTGGGTAATCCACTTTGTTTTCAGTTCTTGCACAACCTACACTTGTTACACGAGTTACAGAAGCATAATAGGCCTATTGAGAAATAGTGGCAATTAGAGAGAAAATCTTACAAGGGAAGGAGGAAAAAGGGTTAAGAGTTCATTCTAGATCAAGTATCGGGTATGTAGATCGCCTTTTTGTACTAGAATCTTGTAGAGACGAAGTACTCCAGGAATTTCATCACTCACGCCTTGCGGTGCATTCGGAAGGCACAAAAATATATCGTGATCTTAGCTGTCAATTTTGGTGGAGAGGTATGAAGCGAGACGTGGCCCTATTTGTGTCCAAGTGTCTAACTTGTCAACAAGTTAAGGCAAAACACCAAAAGCTAGTTGGGTTATTACAACATTTGCCTATAGTTGAGTGGAAATGGGAGCTTATCACTATGGACTTTGTTTCGAGTCTTCCTAGAACACAGAGGGGTAATGACGCAATTTGGGTTGTTGTGGATCAATTGACTAAATCGACTCATTTTCTCACTACATGTATGGGCGATTCGGTCGATTACCTAGCTGAACTTTATGTTAGGGAGATTGTCCGGCTTCATGGGGTTCTGGTGAGCATTGTCTCAGATAGAGACCCTCGCTTTACCACACGATTGTGGTAGATTTTACAAAATGTCATGGGCACTTAGTTGACTTTTAGCACTGCCTACCACCCTCAAACCGATGGGCAGTACGAGCGCACTATCCAAATTTTGAAAGATATGTTGAGGGCTTACATATTAGATGTCAAGGGTTCTTGGCAGAGGCACTTGCCTCTGGCAAAGTTTGCCTACAATAATAGCTTTCAAGCTAGCATTGGGATGGCACCTTTTGAAGCCTTATATGGGCCTTCGTGTAGGTCACCGGTGTGTTGGACCAAGATAGGGGATTCACCCATGCTTGGACCAGAATTGGTTCATGAGACCACCGAGAAAGTAGCTCTCATTTAGAAGAGGTTAATTGCGGCTCAAAGCCGACAGAAGAGTTATGTTGATCAAAAAAGGAGACCTCTATCTTTTAAAGTGGGTGATCATGTGTTTTTGAAGATATCGCCTAGGAAGGGTTTGATGAGATTTGGGTGAAGTGGGAAGTTTCCACCTAGGTTCATTGGTCCGTTTGATATCATCGAACGGGTGGGAGAATTAGCCTATCATCTTGCCTTAACACCACAACTATCCGAGATACACAATGTGTTTCACATTTCTGTGCTTCGCAAGTACGAACCCGACCCTTTCTACGCCTTAGATTGGACGAGTCTGGAGGTAGATAAAAAAATTTTAAACGAGAAGAGACCTGTAAAGATCCTAGACTCATGAGAACAAGTTTTGAGAGGTAAGACTATTCCCTTAGTGAAGGTATTGTGGCACCATCATGGAGTGGAAGAAGCCACTTGGGAACGAGAAGTTATGGTCCAAGAGAAATATCTAGATTTATTTAATAATGTGTAATCTTATTAGATGGTTGTGTTCATCACTATGTACATCTTGAACTATTGAAAGTGTTAATTTCTTAAAGACTTGAACTTTAGTGCCATAATGTGAATTTTGATTTGATTTTGGTTTTCAATTGATGATGTTGTGACGATTAGAGTTATTGTGAATGTAGTGTTCATCTTCCTTGGGAATTGTTGGAGTTGTTTTGGCAGGAATTACAAAATTTCAGGGACAAAATTCTTTAAGGAGGGTAGGTTGTAATAATTTGGCTGACAGCTTGAACGGTCATTCGGTCGCTTGAGCATAAATGCGAAGCTCCTAGTATATTGCCTATTTGCAAGCGAGACCGCTTGAGTGATGAAGTGGTCGCTCGAGTGTAGAATTTAGGCTCCTAGTATTTACACTGTAGCTCTGAAAAACTTCTGGTACCTTGCGTTTACTGCTCGAGTGGTGAAAAGTTCGCTCCAGCAATTTGTTCGGGACAGCACACTTAAAAGTCAATCAAACTCTTTTCTTTCTCACTTTTTCCAACCTTTCTCTCTCTCTCTCTCTCTCTATCACCCATTTCCGAACCCTAACCCTAAAAACACTTGATTTCCTCAAGTTTTACTAAAAGATTCACCTTAAATCCTTTAAGAAAAGTGAAGAACAAGTTTGATTCAAGATTCTCACCGATTGGATCGTGTTTTTGTCAAATTTCTTGTTGGGTCCATTTTCGAGGTAGAGGTACTTTTAACATGTTATATTCTTGATTTGATATATATATATATATGGTAATTTCTTAGTTATAATAATGTATGCAATATTTTGTTAAATAAAGTGGGTTGTTAGACTAATGGGGGCTTGTACCTAATGTTTTTGAGAAATATTGTGAATGTTCCTTATAGATTTTGATGTTAATGATGAATATTGACTTCCTATATGCAAATGAGAGGAAAGCTTCAAATTTTATGAAACCCTAGTTTTCAAATTGAACTGATAAAGGGGATTGTGTTCAATTGACCCTTGAATGGTGGAATTGAATGTATTGAGTTTACTTTGGCATTGAGATTTGGACTTTTGATAACTTGTGGAAATAAATCCTTGAGACTAAGGGATGTTGAGATTGTGAAATTGAAGAACTAATTATGTGATAAATATTATTATGTTGTTAGGAGTTGAACAAACCATAGGGAAAATGTATTTGAAAAACTCATGCATTATGTATAATAAAATGTCTCTTGTGATTCTACAATTTCATTAATAATTGGGAAGCTTTGGAAATGGGGTAAATGGTGCATGAGTCCAGGTAAGAGTTGACTTTGGTTTAGAACTGTGCATTGTATATTAGTACCTGCGCGGGGAGTCAAGGTGCCCAATTTCTTTGTGTTGTGCATATTGCTGCACGAATGTGGAAAAAGATTTAGGGTGTCCACGAGCTTGCCATTTTTAGAGTCGACGAATGTGGTAAATATGATTTTGGGTGTCCACGATCTCGCCGTTTCAGGAGTCGGTAAATGTGGAAAAGTAAAGTCTTGGGTGCCCATCGCCTCACCGTTTCTGGAGTTAGCAAATGTGGGATAGTATTCCTATATATGTAGTTAAATGAGTATGTGATGTATGACTTGGTATCGGGACGTCATAACGTATTTACACCCCATGTTTTGGTTGCGAATTGTTATTATTCTTGCATGTGTGGCATACTGACTTGAAAGGGGATGAACTTGGAATTCTCTTAACGCTTGCATATCATGATCATATGTATTTCAATTAATTATATAACTTGTTAAATGTAGTTCTTACCGGGCACTAGCTCACCCCAAAACTAACCACCTTATGGGAAACAATGTTGATGCGCCACCTCAATGATTGTCTTGGGAAAAGATTTTGGATTAGGGCACTGAGGCTCTATTTTGATGTTATATGTTGAAGCCTCAGGCTATTTTGTATGGAAATTTAGAATTTTGTTTTGTGTATTCAGGGATACTCCTTGAGAAGATGGTTGCCTTTTTGGCTCTTTTGTTTTGTATTACCTGCTGTCTTTTAAACTATTTTATTTTGTCGATGGATGTAAACAAACAATGATGTAATCACTGGAATAGTTCAATGGGGAAGAGGTAGTCTTGGAATTTATTTATTTATTATGGATTCACTTCTCTATCGTATATTTCTATATTGGGTACAACCCAAGTGAACACGATTTGTGAAGGTCACTTTGCGGGGCATTATAGTGTGCGAAATAGAGCATTTTCGCATGTGCAGGACCAAATCCACACGTGTAGTTTAGGTACGGCATGTGCGGCCCGCACTTGCAATTATTTCAGAAGCGAAATGGTTGCTAGAGGAAAACTACCACACGTGTGGTTCTGGGCACAAAAGTGCTATTCGAAAATCTGCAAGGTGCTAAATGTTTTTCTTCCAATTTCAAGCCTAGGGTTCAAGCTAAAATACTCAAAAACATGTAAAATTTATGGCAATCATGAGCATATAAACATTTTTCAAATCAAAACTTTACTTATTTTAAGAATCATGAACCAAAACTTTAAAATTTATCAAGAACTTCAAGAATTGAATCTCTTCAAGACTTTGCTTCTCTTTGATTTAAAACATGAATTTAAACTTCAAAACTTATAAAAATCAAAAGAATTAATGAAGATGAAGATCCATAAGCCCCCAAAACTCCAAAACTTTGATCAAAAGATGAATTTCTAAGTTTTCTAGCTAGTTTCCCCTTCCTAGTTCAACTTTTCTCACTTCCCTCCAAGTTCTTCATTTCTAGCCCAATTTGATTCTAACTTTTTCCTATTTGTTCTACCATGCTCTAGCAAACTTCTCACTTTTTGTTTGGTTTGGTACATGAGGTTTTATTTAGTGTGGTTGGGGCAAAAGTTGTAACTTTATTAATCCACTAACATTGCTTACTTAGCTTATCTAATCTAGGTTAGGACTAATTAATCAAGGTTTATACTGAATCCTACTTAAGTTAATTAATCCTAATTAAGGTTCACTAATCATACTTATATTATCACTAATCCTAATTAGCAAATTAGAAAATAGCATGAAATGGTCAAGTTCATTAAATTGAGGTCTTTAA
Source organism: Camellia japonica (assembly GCA_030407325.1). NCBI lineage: Eukaryota > Viridiplantae > Streptophyta > Magnoliopsida > Ericales > Theaceae > Camellia > Camellia japonica. Next base: position 83,565,869 of record JAPPVO010000029.1, read on the forward strand.
GCTCCTCACTTAAGGTATAGACACATCTTATGTTTCTCAAATCAAGTTCTAAGCTATCCCCTAACTCAAAGCACGTAACAAACAAGTCCTATTCATAACTTTTCAAGATTCTTCTTCTTCCCATTCTATTGCCAGTAAGCCCTAAGTCACACAAGCACATAACATACAACATGAGTGCATAAATAATAAAATATACACGGTGAATGAATAGTTTGGTTGTCACAAGGGTGTAGCTTAGAAGAATTGAAGTTGAAAAGTTTGAGCTTTTATAGCTTATGTTGGGCCCAATGTTTGGATTTGTTAGAATTAAGTATATTATTTATCTAGGGCCAAAGAATTGGATTTGTTTAAGTTAACTTAAACAAAGGGGGCATTGTTTGCACCCATTTTTGTAAAATTCCTGTCGACAGGTGGACCAATCAGAGGATGACATGCAGCAGAGTCAAAGTGAAAATCCTTCATCAGTCAGAGGGACATATGGCATGGAAAAGTTGATTATGTGCATGGATTGGTCCAAGTGGTGGGGCAATTATCAGGTGAAGTCATGGACTTGGTGGGCTGTTTTCAGAAAGGAGTATGTGTGAAATGGAAGGCTTTACCCTGTCGATATGGTATTCAAAGTGTTAAGGGACACGTGGCAACATATAAGAGAGTTGGTTTGACAGGGGAGTTTGAAGGTTTGAAGGCTTGGGAGTAGCGAGGCAGTTACAATGGCAGTTATGAAAGTTGCAGTTGCAAGTTGGGAAGGATTATGCAATCATGGGCCAAGAAAGGAGGAGAAAAATATAAAAGCCAAGGATTTGATAGAGAGAAGGGACATCAATAACACAACAACACTTGGCTTTTGGACTTAGGAGTAGTTCTTTAACATAGGAGTAGTTTCTTCAGTAGTTTGTAACTTGTAACTTTGTGAGCTTTGATAGTTTCGGTTTGAAATTATCTTTTGTTTACTTTGTAACTGTCAATTGTTTTAGAGAAGTTCTCATTCTTTTAAGGCATTTGAATCAATTACATATTTTCTTGATCTCTTGGGTTTGATTATTTGTTTAAATTGTTGTTTAGCTTCTGTTGATCAAGGCCTAGCATAATTTTAACTAACACATACGCATGCATAGTAACTTTTTCCAAAATAATAATACTCACTAAATCAGGCAGCCAGCAATTGTTTTTGGATAGGAAAAGGATTGCTATTTTTCTTTAAAAGGTTTTCATGGTCCAACTCCAAATTCCAATATGGAGAATTATTGGTTCTTTAGTTGAAAACGAAACCACTCTATATATAAAGCAATATTTCAAAAGTATTTTCCATCATCTGGTTGAACCATACAACAAGATGAAGTTATTTAGTACTAATTATATGAAAAAACACGAAACTTCATAAAATGTTATGGACCTTAAATTCTAATTTGCAAACTTCATTCTATAGCTAAGAAAATTCCCGATAATATTCAAGTACTAAAAGACTTTATAATTTATATCGGAGATTAAGATTTTCATCTCGTGCACTAAATAAGAAGCTCACTCCTCATATTCGTAAACTTAATTTGCTCTTGTCAAAATGGTTGAGGAAGTAGCAAAAAAGGTTTGGTGTCAATAATTCCAATATTCAACAAAGTTTTATTTCTATACTATCAATGAATTTAAATATAGAAAACTACGAACCTGTAATTTTATCAGATAACTGAATCATAAATGATACAGAATGGAACCCTTCTTAATTTGTTACTTGAGATAGATATAATATTTCTATTGGGTACAAAGTGAATTTTAAATAAGTAAAGTAAATATACTATTCTAGATAGAGAGAAAATAAGAGACCCAAAATTCAAAACAGAAAAATTTAGAGAGAAAGAGAGCCCAGAGAGAGAGAGAGAGAGAGAGAGAGGGAGAGAGAGGGACTAAATGAGCTACCAAAATGCTTTGTATTGCTTTGTTTGGTGTGTTCTACAATTGAGGAACTATTGCCTTTATATAGGCATAGTTTCCACTCTTTCTATCCAATGAAACACAACCACCTATCCACAAGTTGCTAACTAAGGATTTTGCAATTCTTACACATACATGAACCTGAGTAATAGCAGATTGTATGCAAGTTGTCAAATTGGCAACTTGTAAAACTTATTTACATACTCACCCAAAACAAAAACTTTATTATAAATTAGTTATTTAATTTTAACACACCTCTTAATTTATAATACGAAAGAAGAATTTGAATTGTTTTAATTTTTGTGATGACATTGCCCTGGTAAAAATGTCTTCAAGCTGTTCGTTAGTATTGACAAACTCCAATTGAATTTCTTTTTGCCAACCAAATTTCTAATGAAGTGATGACGAAGTTCAATGTGCTTTGTTCAAGTATGAAAAACTGAATTTTTTGTCATGGCAATGGCAGGCATGTTGTTGTAGTAAATTGTAGTGGGGTCCATTTGTTTTTGCTCTAGATATACAAGAATTCTACCAAGCCATTTAGCTTCACAAGTAGTGTCAGTGACAGCATTGTATTTTTTTTTTCAATTGATGAGAGTGACATCGTCTTTTGCTTTTTTGAGGACCAAGAGATTGCTTTTGAACTCATGTGAAACAGATATCCAGATGTGTTTTTTCGACCATCAATGGAAATTGCCCAATCACTGTCAGTATATCCACCAAGACTGTTGTCTTTTTCCTTCACATACTTGACCCAAAATTTTTTGTGCCTTGCAAATACCGTAGTATTCGCTTAGCTGCGTAAAACTGGATTTGGTTGTGTTTAGTCATGAATTTGGAAATCATGCTGACTAGATAGACGATATTTGGGTTAGTGTTTGTGAGATACATGAGTGATCCAACTAAGCTATGGGACATTATTGGACTAACTTTTGGCGCTCTATCTTCTACCTGCAATTTTTCATTTGTCACCATGGGTGTTGAAATTGGCATGCATGTTGACATCTTGAATCTTTTTAGCAAGTCTTCTGTGTATTTTTCTTGAGGAATGAAAATTTCTCCTTTGGTGGCCAAGATTTGTTATTTCATATTCTTGCATCACAGCCTTTTTGAAATCATCTAGCATCAGAGGATTAGTGTCAGTAAAAATTAAATCATCAACATAAAGGTAGACGATGAGGAAATCATTGGTACCTCACGTTTGCACATATAGTGATGGCTCACTAGGACTTCTTTGAAAACCACTATGGATGAAGTATTTGTCCATTTTACTATTCCAAGCACATGGGGCTTATTTTAGGCCATAAAGAACTTTTCTTAACTGATAGACCATGTCTTCTTTTCCTTCCACCACATAGCCTTGTGGTTGCTCCACATATATTTCTTCTTTTAGGTCGCCATTCAAAAGTGGATTGGCAATTCCAAAGGGCTAAGACTATTTTGATTGTCTCCATTTGGACAATTGGTGTAAAGGTCTCATTAAAATTTACTCCAGGTTGTTGTGAGTAGCCTTTTGTAGCAAGACGAGTTTTGTACTTTTGAACCAAGTTGCCTTCATTCAGTTTAGTTTTGTAGATCCATTTTAGCTCGACCACATCTTTTTGTCTAGGATGATCCATAAGCTCCCAAGTGTGATTTTTGAAAATTGTGGACAATTCTTCATCCATTGCTTTTCGCCAAACTTGATATTTAGCTGGTTCTTCAAAATTATGTGGCGTACAAGAGAAAAATGAAAAATTGCATGAATCATAATATAAGCAGACGCTGAGTAACTAGGAGATGTGCATTCCGTAAGCCGGTTAGTAGGGCCTCGTATTCGGCCTCATTATTTGATGCTTCGAAGCCGAGTTTGACAGCCTGTTCAATTATTGCCTCATCGGGAGCCATTATCACTACTCCGGCCCCGCTACCTCATTGATTGGGCGATCCATCATAGTACAACTACCAAATGTCTCCAACATAAATTCTCCAGTTCGGCTTAGGTCAAATTTCATCAGACTTGAAGTCAGCAAGACCCCCAGTGAATTCGGCCACAAAGTCGGCAAGCACCTGTCCCTTGATTGAGGTTCTAGGCAGAAACTAAATATTGTACTGGCCGAGTTCAAGAGCCTACTTTGAAATGCGCCCTGATGCTTACGGAGTACCGATCGGAGGGGGTGGTCTGTTAGTACCCCGATGGTATGTCCCTGAAAGTAATGCATCAGCTTTCTCGCTGCCATGACGAGGGCCAGAATGAGTTTTTCTAACTGAATGTAGCATGTTTCGGCGTCAATCATTGCCTTGCTTACATAATACACTGGCCGCTGCTCCCCTAACTTTTCCTTTATCAGTACAGCGCTGACGGCCCGGTCAGAAACTGCCAGATACAAAATGAGTGGGTCACCTACCGAAGGTGTTGTCAAGAGCGGAGCTGATCGGAGGTAGGTCTTGAGACCGTTGAAAGTGGCTTCGTACTTGGCGGTCCATTCAAAAGCCTTGCCCTACCGTAGTGTATAAAAGAATTGTCGGCAGCGATCTGTGGACCGACTGATGAACTTGTTGAGTGCGGCGGCCATCCCCATCAACTTTTGAACCTCTTTCACTGAACGAGGGGAGCCGAGCTCCAAGATTGCTGTGATTTTGCCTCAAGTTGGCTTCGATCCTTGGTGGTGACAATGTAACCCAAGAAATTGCCAGAGCGATCCCAAACGCATATTTGGAAGCGTTCAGCTTCATTTTGTATTTGCGTAAAATGCGATGTCTTCTTCCAATCGGCTAGATAGTTTGCCCTTCTTTGACTTGACCACCATATCGTCAATGTACACTTCCATAGTGTGGCCGAGTTGCTCCTTTGAACATGGCAGTGACTAGTCTTTGGTAAGTTGCCCCTGCATTCTTCAGCCTAAAATGCATAACCTTATAGCAATAGGTCCCTCTTGGGGTGAGGAATGCAGTTTTGTCTTGGTCCTCCGGATGCATGGCAATTTGATGGTAGCCTCTGTAAGCATCGAGGAAGCTCATACGTTGATGGCGTGCCGTCGCATCTACAAGTTGATCTATTCTGGGGAGGGGAAAACAATCCTTGGGGCAGGCTTTGTTTAGGTCCGTGAAATCAACGCAGACTCGCCAAGTCCCATTTTTCTTCTTCACAACCACAGTATTCGAGAGCCATGTAGGGTAGGTCACTTCCCTGATTGCCCCGGCGTCAAGCAACCGGTCAACCTCTTCAACAACGGCGGCAGTGTGCTCTGCGGCTGACCGCCAGCTTTTCTGAATAATCGGCTTGCATTTAAGGTCAACATTTAAACGGTGCTGCGAAATAGACGGATCTACACCCGGCTTCTCATATGGAGTCCACACAAATACATCAAGGTTGCCGAGCAGGAAGGAAATTAGCTGCTGTCTGTTAGCTTGATTCAGGGAGGCACCGACCATGAGGAACCTGTCTAGGTTTCTGTCAATTTCAACTCGATCTAGGGTTTCCGTGGCCTTTTCACTTGGGAGCCGCCTAACATCGTCGAGGCTCTCTCGATCCGGCACCTCAATAGAATTCACTTGCAACTCTTTTGGCGTCTTTTCAACAAGGAGATAACATGCTTGTGCTGATTTCTGGGAGCCACGGATTTGCTCAATGCCGCGTTCTGTCGGGAAGCGTAGAAGCTGATGATAGGTGCTTGGCACGGCCTGCATAGTATGCAACCAAGTTCGCCCCATGATGAGATTATACGGCGATGGAAGCTTGATGACCAAGAATTCCACATCTACTGTTCGGGAGCCTGCTTGAACGGGTAGTGTGATTTTCTCCAACGAGTATTCTGGATTGGCGTTGAAGCCAAATAGTGGATAAGGAGCCGAAGAAAGATCTGATTCGGAGAAGCCGAGTTTGGTGAATGTCTTGTAATACATAACTTCCAATGTGCTCCCTGGATCAATGAGTACGCGCTCAACGGTGAATCGGTTTACGCGTGACTCGATTACCAAGGGATCGATGTGGGGAAGTGTCATTCCGGCCAAATTTGAATCATCGAAAGCAATGCTCGCAGCTTCATGGGGCCGTTTATCCGGAGTGAGTTAATTTTGAGGGTCGGGATTCGACTGAATCATATGCACCGCGGATGACATTGGTAGGCTGTATATCATGTGGATCACGCCGAGTGGAGGTGAATCCTGTCTTAAGGCTATTGCTTTGGTTGAGTTGCCTTTTCGGACGTCCTGTTGTAGCCGACCATCTTGTACCAATTCCTCCAGGTGATCCTTCAATGCATAACAACTCTCAGTATCATGGCCATGATCCTTGTGATACTCGCACCGCCTATCCCGTCTTCTCGTGTCGGGAGGTCCCACCATTTTGGACGGCCATTTGAAGAACGGAAGGTGTTGGACTTTGGACATAACCGTGCTGATCGGCTCTAACAACTCCGTATATTTCTTGTCTGCGCGCCTTGTGCGCCTACTATCGACTTGCAGTTGTTCATTTGCTTAGTGGGAGCATTGGTCGCTTGATCGGCGAGAATCCCGTCTCTTATCTCGTTTAGACCGATGTCGTGGTTCAGGGCTCTGAGGTGGTACAGAATTTAACGGCTGAGAAATTTCAGAAGGGGCCGTTTTGTTGGCCATGTTTTCGGCTTTAACCCGCAAGGCGTCATCTTTCACTTTGTAGTATTCCTCAACTTTCTTCATCAACGACCAGACTATTTTGGGGGGTCTTCTAGTCAAAGAACTGCGAAGAGCACTATCAGGATGCAAACCCATTTTAAAGGCGGTAATGGCCATGGAGTCGTTGCAAGCATCATCGATAAGATTAAAGCATTCCCAATAGCGCACCGAATACGCCCTTAAGGTTTCTCCCGGCTAGATTTGCATTGCCCAAAGAGAGTCGGCTTGCTTCGGTTGGACCTCGTTGGTGATAAATCTTGCCCTGAAGGATTTTTGTAGTTGATGGAAACTCTTAATCGACGCCGGCTCCAATTTATAATACCATCTGACGGCCAATGGCCCCAAACTGCTCGAAAATATTCTGCACATGAGAGCCTCGTCGTCTGCATGCAGCGTCATGGCTTGCTTATGATGACAGATATGATCAATGGGGTCCGATTTCCCGTCGTACAGGGTGAACGACTGGGCATTGAACTTCTTGGGTAGCGCGACCTTTGCGATCCATCGCACGAAGGGATCGTGCTGGTCTTCTTCGTCTGAACCATTTCGTCTTCGCTTATGCCTTACACGTGGACTCTCTTAAGAGGAACTAGTAGTTTCGAGTCGTCCCTTCTTTTTGGGCTCTGGGGATAATGAGTTAGAGTCGCTGTCACTATATTGCTTCCGAACTCGAGGTCTTCGACCACCCGCTCTCAAGGGTCGTCCTGAATCTTGGCGTGTAGCTTGATTGGATTTTGCTACTTCCAAGGCCAAGTCCTGACGGAGGTGCTCGTTCTTAGCGATCATGTTTTCCTGCCTCTGTTCATTTTGCTTCGCCTGTTCCATGATTGCTTGCATTGTCTCATGTGCTGAGATTGAGGGCGAGTTCTGGGCAAGTGAGTCAAAGTTCAAGGTACGTCTTGTGGTGATAGTCTCCGGTCCAAGCATGTTTGTTAGAGTGAGGTCGTCTCTCTGTGTGGTCTCGTTAGTGACTATCAAAGGGTCTTCCGTTACGCCTGCCATGGATGTATTTGAGTATTCCCACAGATGGCGCCAATTGTGGGGAAGTGGTTTGGAAATACTCTTTTGATCCACTGGGACGCTCGAGATCCTCAGCTGATGACCTGGACGACCTGAAAAGAAACAAACACTCCGGTCGGGGTGCCGGAATTAGCACTCCGACAGTTAAGTCAGTGTGTATTCTCTTAGTTACTTGTATTTTAAGTTAAGCACAATGATTCTCACGTACTTCTCTCTGGATGATATTCTTCTATTTATATCTTTTCTTTCTTAGGCTTCAGGGTTGGGCCCACATTCAATTCGTCGTTTAACTATTTACTCGGTTTTTTTTGTTGCAAGCCGCCCTTCACTCAGCCCCTTACTCAACTGGTTATTTGGCCAAATAGGGTACCTCTGGATTTTGTGTGTAAGACGGGGCCGAATGCAATATATGAATTTTGACTCTCCAGGTCCAACTATTCGGCCTCTTTACGTTCCCCATATTCGGCCCCCGCACCAATGAAGATGAATTTTTCTCCATTTTGGTCAAATTTTTCCCTATATTGAGAAGGAATAAGGGAATATGCAATGTATCCAAAAACATTGAAAAAATTTACCACTGCCTTATGATTGTGCGAAGCTTCATAGGGAGTTTTGTTGACAAGAGCTTTTCCTGGAGACTGGTTGAGGATGAAAAAAGTAGTGTTGACTGCTTCTACCCAAAAATTGTTGGAACGACCTTTTGTCTTGAGCATACTCTTTGTCATCTCGACAATGGTGCGACTCTTCCTTTCTGCCACTCCATTTTGCTGAGGAGTGTGGCAAATGGTCAATTGGCACTTGATTCTTTCATTTTTATAGTAACTTGTGGATTCTTTAGACAATAATTCTCCAATTCGATCTGTTCTAAGCACCTTCAGACAATGACCACTTTGTCTTTTTACCATTTTCCTGAAATGGAGAAATGTTGGGATAGACTCTGACTTTTGTTCCAAAAAGTAGACCCACATCATCCTATTGAAATCATCAACAAAGAGAAGAACATATTTTTTGTTTCCAAATGAGGGAGTTCTTGTTGGTCCACAAATATTTGCATGAACCAATTCAAGCGGAGCTTTTGCTTGCCAAGTAGTCTTAGGAAAAGGTAATTTGTGCATTTTTCCAAATATGCATCCTTCACATGTTTTGTCATTTTGTTCAATTATTGGAAACCCAAATACTATGCCCTTTTATGTCAGTTGTTCCAGTCCTTTGTAGTTTAAATGTCCATATCTCAAACGCCAGAGTATGGAGTCATTGGTCTTGTCAACTTTCAAAGCAAAACTTTCATCTAGTGGCATGGTAAGTGCAAACACTTTGTTTGGTGCCATTTTGACACTTGCCACTAGTGAATTAATTGACCGACACTCAGTAAATTTTGAGTCATATTAGGGACATATAAAACATCATCAATGAGTTTTGTTTTACCTCCCTTGGTTTGTACTACAATGGTTTCTTTACATTTGCTTGGTTTTTGCTTTCCATCTCCCAATTTGACTTGAGAGGAGATTTGGTTGTCCATTTGGACAAAGCACGTCTAGTTTCCTGTCATGTCGTTGCTACATCCACTATCTAGTTATTACGATGTGTTGAGTGCATCTTGTTGTGTGCTCATACAAGAGAAGAGCACTTGAGCTGGATCATTTTCTTCAAAAAAAATTTGATTCATTTTTTTTAAAAATCTTTTTTTTCTGATACCAACAGTCCTTCTTTGAATGGTTAGGAATTTTGCACTTTGTGCATTTGAAATTACAATCCTTGGATTGATGATTAGATTTACCACACACATGACAACTAGAATTAAATTTTGTGTTACCAGCTCGATTTGTTTCTTGTTGAAAATTTCTTTTTCCTCTTCCTCAGTTGTGGTTACCAAAATTTGGGCATTTCGTTCTTTGTTATTGTTGAGCTATGCCATGACCTCTGTTTTCTAGAAGTCTTCTTTTTGTGATATTGAGCTTTGATTGAAAGGCTTGCTCAATATTTGCTCTTGCACTTGGTCTAGTGAATCTTACCATTCTTTTTTCATGGGCTTCAAAAGAACCCATAAACTCAGTAAAAAAGAGTTTTGATAGATCTTTTGACTCCTCAATTGCAGCAATAATCACATTTTTGTGGCAAACTTCTCAATATTTTATTCAACATTTTTTTCTCTCTTCAATAGTATCTCCATAACTTTAGATTTTATTTATAATTTTTATAACTCTTGTGGAAAAAGATTGGACGGTCTCATTTTCTTTCATGACTAGATTATCAAAATCACGCCACAAAGACTGAAATTTAATGGAGATAACTTTTTAGAACCTTGAAATTCTTGTTTTAAGATTTCCCAAGCATCTCTAAAATATTTTGCACCAATTACTCTAGGACAAATAGATTTGTTTACCCCTTGTTGTATGTTGAGTGACACTTTACATCTTTCTTCTTATTCTCTTTGTACTCTTTTTATTTGCCTTGTGTCCATGATTCTAATGTTCCATGATCTCCTAGAGCAGAAAACCTTCCTCCACTATCTCCCATAGATCTTGAGAAATAAAGAGAGTTTTCATTTGAATACTCCAATAACCATAATTTTCTCTATCAAATATGGGTGTTTGATTGGAGGTGTAGTTGAAGGTGGTGGTGTTTGAATTTGGTGCCATGGATAAGGGTTAGAGTAAAGAGTATAAATAGAAAAGGATTTGGCTCTGATACCAAAATTCTGGTTAGTGGAAAGTGAATTTTGAATAAGTAAATAAATTATTCTAGAGAGAGAGAGAGAGAGAGACCCAAAATTCACTAACAAAGAATTTAAAGAGAAAGAGAGCCGAGAGAGAGGGGGACTAAAAGAGCAACTAAAATGCTTTGTATTGCTCTATTTGGTGTGTTCTACAATTGAGAAACTATTGCCTTTATATAGGCATAGTTGCCAACCTTTCTATCCAATGAAACATAGCCACTTATCCACAAGTTGCTAATAAAGGACTTTGCAATTCTTACACATACATGAACTTGAGTAATAGCAAAAATTGTATGCAAGTTGTCAAATTGGCAACTTGCAAAACTTATTTACATACTCACCCAAAACAAAAACTTCATTATAAACTAGTTATTTAATTTTAACACTTTCAACATGAGTTGAGGAACTACTACTCTCTTTTGAAGCTCTAAGAAACAAATAGGCAATGGAGATAATGGATTCGGGCATACTTTATATGCTTAAACTGAATCGAAGGATCATGCGGGTGAATCACATGTTTCTAAGGACAGGACACACTCGAACTTCTTAGTAATGGAGTAACCCTACAGTAATGTGTTTTCTAATGGCTGAGAGTTAGAGGGTGAGAGTTTGATGACTATACTACCTATTAAGTTGTAGCTTATATATATATATATTAGTTAGATCTCACATCTCATTATACGATGGGATAGTAGGCTATCCACACTTATCCCCAAGTTAAGGTGATTTAAATTCTAAGGATTGGTTATTTCTAAATGGGTCTTAGGTCATGCCACCAATGGATGTCCAAACCTGAGCTAGTATTCTAACACGAGCTTTATTTTGGTCCATTGCCACACACACACACACACACAAATGCAAGAAAAGGGAGGCAGGGGTGGGACTACCCAAATAAAGCATTGTTTACACTCGAGATTAGGGTTGTGGGTTTCACCATTGCTCTTAGATGAGTTACAATTTCACTATCCTGATGTTGTATGATTGGCAGTAAAATAAGACACAGTAGGGGTAAACACAAATTTATTACCAGATGCAGTCTGCAGGGAAGCTTATTGAGACAAGAATAATCTCCCACTTCACAATGGAAAGAACTCTTTTTTTTTTTTTAATAATCTATAAAAAAAAAAAACTAATTTCATCCTAGAGGTTTAAACCTAAATTTATAATAAATCACAGAGTGAACCAAGTGTACTAGGAAACAACAATAAAAACCAATTCCTTGCGAATTAAAAAGATAGAAATAGAAAAAAAAATTTAAAAATAAAAAAATTACTAAGAATAACAAATTTGAGTTAAGCTTAACTACAAAATTGAAGGCCTAAACAATGAAAGCTGTTTGGAAAGCATCTTAAATCACTACAAAGAAATGAGTTTTGATTTTTAAGACATTTCCAAATGAAGATATACCTTTCTGAGTTAATTTGTTAACGTCGAGCTTGGAATTTATTCATGATTTTATCCTATTATGATCTAAATGGGACAAATAGGCCAAAGGCATCTGGTCTCCATCATTTGCTTAGGATATTGAGGTGGTCATGGTTTCCAATTTCACATTTACATCCAAAATGTACTCATATTCAACAAAGTCAAATATATGACAATGACAAAATTAAATGAACTTTTGTGTACATCATGATTGTGATAACTCAACCGTATTATGCTTAATTATATATGTGCTTATGTGTTTGATATGAATTTGTAAGTTTAAGTATGTGAATTATGTGATTTTGTAATTATATTTGTTGAACCTAGAAATATCTGTTGCAATTACAACTCTGAACTGAAATTGAAAGCCTTAGAGGCACTAGAAACCAAAACTGACTTCATATCCGTGTTTAGCATGATTTTTAGAGCCTACTATGAAATTTTATGAAATTACGATTCGTAATGATTAATTAAGTTAATTAGCCTATGTATATATGCATATAGCTTCTTGAGTTCATCATTCTTGAGAACTTTTGCTAGAGAGTGAGTTAGAGAGTGAGGAAGAGGAAAGCTAGGAATTGGAAGAGATTCAAGGGGCAAACCTTAGATTGAAGCTAAGGTATGGAAATTACTTAGAATCTTTGTATATAGCTCATCTTTTGCTTGAAATCAAGAGAAAATTGGAAATTTTGAGTTAGGGTTTTGGGTTGTGAAATGGTTTGAACTAGATTCAAGAAACCTCTTCAACTTTGTTTGATTTGAGCTCAATCTTGTGATTAATGCATGAAATAAGCTCTAAATTGTTTAACCAACAAAGATTTGTTGAAAGAACATCCATGTTTACACGTGTTTTGAGCTTGAAAATGTAATTTAAGAATTTATGGAAAAGATGAGACCTTGAATTTGATATTGATGCCAGATTGGTGTGTTTGATGTGAAATTACCCTTGAATCATGTTAGTATATCATGTTTTTGAGTTAGTTTTGCATGAAATTGAACTTGGAAATGAATATGAAAGATCACACTTTGAGCCATTTTCAGACTGGACTGAATTGCCAGAACCGCACGTGTGGTTGGGAGAACCGCACGTGCGGCTGGAAGCCCCGCACATGCGGAACACAGGGTTGAACAGAGGGCTTGCGCATTGGTTTAATTGCACGTGCGGCTGTAGGTGACCTTCCGCACGTGCGGAAAACAAGGGAAAAACCTGTCTTTTTCTGTTAACTTTTCCAACCCTCTAAATTCATTTATGAGCATGTTTTGACCCTCCGTAATGCCTAAAGATGAAAGGAAAATGAATGAATTGTAAAACAAATAAATAGACGAAAAGCGTATGAATTGAAACGGATTATTTATCGAATATGTGTGTGAAATGTTTGTGTAGGTCATGTGCCGGAGGAAACATTGCAAGACCAAACGCATTGTGAGTAATAGTATTGTAAAGCTATGTTGAGTTATGAACAATGATTTAGTCCACTATTGTGTTTTGATCGAAATGAATGGGTTCATGAAAGTTATATGACATATGCAATGTGAACCTAAGGTCGTTATGTTATACTATGATATGTTTGGGCCTGAGGCCGTTCTGTACTAAGTGTGGGTCCGAGGCTGTTTTGTTAATGATATGATATCATATGATTGGACATGAGGTTGTTCTGATCAACTGATAATATGTGGGACTGAGGCTGTTCTGATAAATGTTGGGCCTAAAGCCGTTCTGTTTATATGTTGGGCCCAAGGCCGTTCTATTTATATGTTGGACTTAAGACCATTCTATTTATATGACGGGCCTGAGGTCGTTCCGTATCATGTTGGGCCCGAGACCATTCCGTAATGTGACTATGAACATTATATGAAACTTACGCTCATTCATTTACAACTCTTTACCGTATTATTACTCATTGAGCTTTGCTCACGCTATATTATGTATGCATATGTAGGTGATCGGCAGCATGGAACCCAACCTTAGAGTCTGCTTCAGGAGTTATTTTGTAAACCTGTTGGTTTAGTCTCCAAGATGGAGCTTCTGTCTTTGACTCACATTCTGTTATGACCTTTGATTTGATTTTGCTAAATGGTCTTGGGATATGTAAACTATATGTATGGAGCTTATTGTACATAAGTTTTTGCTTGGACATGTAAGTGTGTGTGATGTGCTGTGATCTAAGCAATGTATATTTTGATTATATGGGCACTACTCAATGGATATTTTTAGTTATGATATGCTTCCGCTTATGGCCCCATTATTATCATTATTCTGTATTTTTTTGTATAAGGTCGTAGGTAATCAAGTGATTGTTGGCCAGTTATTATGTAAACCTCTAGAAACGGGTTTGGGTCGTGACAATGATACCATTAAATAGGGTTACAATCTTAAATGGTGTTGAATGGGTGAATAACAAATCATGGAGCCAATTCAAAAGAAGTTTGTTTATTTTGGTTTCTTGCATGGCATATGGCATCATTACAAGTTACGAAGATGGAAAAAAACAATCTGACCCATCAAAATCTGAATTGTGGCCTATACTATATGCGTCTGAAAATCAATATGCTTTCAAGTCTTTTAACTCCTGTTTTTCATCACTTCCGTCACTATGCAAATGTCCAGAACAAGTGTTAGGAAAATTCATCATTTAAAAGATTTATGATGACACCACAATCGAACTCTGTTTATAGGAACTCTTGACATCTCTCTCTCTCTCTCGTGCTCCTCTTTTGATTTTAATAAAGCTCAATGCTCTGTTTAAAATATGAATAGATAGAAAAAGGTTTAAAATGTAAAGAAATTGAAATCTTTAAGATTTAGGAAGAAAAGCTTCCACTCAACTTTGTTTAGAATTAATTAAGTTACTACTCCTTTGTTTTAATATTAGGAGAAGAAAGCAACTTGAGATGCATGTATCACATTCTTTTATTTATGCATCTTGCAAACAAAATTTCCTTAAAATAATTGGATGATTAATTTGTTAAAATAATTGGTTTAGAAGGTCAATTCTTGTCTAAAACAATTCAGATCTCAGAGAAATTAGTGCCTGGGCCTAGTTCGTTCCTACACTCTTGTCTGTTTCTGCTAGTTCGTTCCTACACTCTTGTCTGTTTCTCCTTCCTTTCCCCCACTTTTGTGTAGATCCAATCACATTCCCTTTATTTTTCCTTGTTTAATCTCTTCAGCTTTTTCTTCAAATCAAGCTTCAGATTTTATGTGATCCATTACATTAATGTGATTGGAATTGTAGAAAAAATAAGAAATCATACACAGCGGAAATAAACAGATTCGGACATACCTTTTACGCTTAAACTGAATCCATGGATCATGTGGGTGAATCACGTGCTTCCATTGATGTCTTCAAATAATTCCCAACAGTGGGTTAGAACTACTTACACTATTCACAATACAAAGTCTATTATGTGTTTCTATGGAGACAAAAAGAAGAGAGAGTCTAGAAGAGAGAGAGAACAGATTACCCATCCGGTTAAAATTATTACTCTCTCAAATATAATACGTATATTATGTGGAAGAATTGTAACCACCTACAACTCTATCTACTTCAAAGCTGAGATAGTGAGTTATATGCACTAATCCTCAGGATAAGCTAATTTAAAATGAATCTCTCTTAACACGGTCTCTCAATGGTTTATGGGCGACCCAATTGGGTATGGATTCTAAACCCGACTCAATTTTCAACAATTATAAAACTGTTGTTCCCTTGTACATATTTTATCCCATTGAAAAATAATATATTATTTCTGCAGTGCTTAGCCAGGTTGGTTGTTTGGTTTTTTTCGTTTCTTTAATTTTTTTTTTTATGCTGGTCCTCAAAGTTGTAACAAACCATTCTGCAAAGTCTCTGTGGATTGTAAGTTTTGTTTTTGCTTGTTGAATGGTCCTTTGCTTTCTTTTCAAATGGAACAAATGAATTCTCTCTCTCTCTCTCTCTCTCTCCACCAAAAAGCACATCCATTGTCTAATATAAAGGGCGTTTGGTTTCCTACTACTCAAAGAACAGTGACTGGAGAAAAATGCAGTTGAATGGACAATTTTAAAAGCAGTTTTTGAGAGACGGTCGAGATAAATCAGCACCGCCCTCTTTAGGTTGTTTCTTGAGAAGGTTCCTCCTTTCTTCCTTCATGGTGAATTATGGAACTACCCCATTTTTGTTTTTGAGTCCAGTCCAAGAAAAGAATAAAATAGAAATAAGTATATATATTAAAAGAAAATAAAGAAAGGACCCAGCTCAAGGAAGAATAGAAAACTATGGGGGGAATGGTCCTCTGGTCAAAAAGAATAAAAGAATACATATAAGTGTTTTTTAAACTGGACTGGTCTTTGAAAGAAAAGTAAATTGGAGCAGCCTCTCTTGCTTTCTGATCAATTCAAAGAACTTTCTTAACTTGTGAAGGATTTTGTGGTCCAGACTTCCAGGCTAAGATTCTGTTAGAACACAAGACTACAATAAAGCAGGGTAGCAGGAAATAACTCGGGAATAAAATTTTGCTCATGAAATGAAATGATAAATAAATAACTAAAGCAGAAAAGTTTTCTACTTCTTTTACAATGTTAGGTATGAATATTGATTTATTTATGCGGTTAATGCATTAATTTTGATTAGTTTTCTTGAAGAGTCTTTAAGATCTAGTTCTTGGGTAAGGTTGCATAGAAGGAAAACATTGACGGACAAAATTAAAATCTTTGAACCACAAAAGACCATAGCTAGGTTCTTAAAAATATTTCTAGCAGGTAGGTCGGTTCATCGACACCCTCTATTTTTGTTTTTGACAATAACTCATTTTTTTGTTTTTTGGCTACACTACTGTCCTTTTTTCTAAGTTTTGGAGGATGGGCCTCAAAGATTATTATTATTATTATATCATCACCTACCTTGCTAGCAACCGAAGGGAAGAAAAACATACTGATCGAAGGAAGAAAACCCAAAAGAACCATATAATTTAGGCAGAGATTCCTTAACTCATTCCTCAACAAACACTAATTATGGTCCTTATTATACATATATTACAATCTTATTTTAGTCACCTAATTGTGGTGGGGGTAGCAATTGCCCATGTTCTTTGGGAGCGTTTTAATCCAGGGTCCATCTCTCTCATCAAGGTTAGCTCAATTTTGTTGCTAGCACAAACATTTTCGATTGAGACAAATAAAAAAGAAAGAAAGATAGAGCAAAGGCTCTAAATTAAAGTGACCAAGGGATTGATTTGGTGGATGAGATGCTTTTTTACTAATTCGGATCCCCCTAAATCTTGCACTTCCTCCATTCTCCTACCCATTTGTAACCAAAAAAAAAAATACAGAAGAATTGCTAGATGGATGCATAACTGTCAAATATGTAAATTCTGTATTTAATGGAATCACATAAAATCTCCTAATTACAATTCACAAACAAGCAAAGATTATAAATAAGAGGAAAAAAGCACAACATTCTGTAGTATCCCTTTGATTACTTTCTATGAATTACACCCAAAACCTTTTAATTATGCCCAAAACCTAAGATTTACACCCCAAACCATTTTAAGACTCAAAACTCTGAAAACCAACTTCAAGATGGATAATAAGGCCTTAATTTGGCCTCTCCTCCTTGCACACTCAAATCTCAGATGACTACTAGCATTGGAGACTCTGAATAAAAAAGAAAGAGTAACCAGTGCTTCATCACTCACAATCCCAAAAACTTTCCTAACACAAGATTTGTAGAATTTTTATCTGTACTTTGTAGTGATCTGTCTCTGGACTCTATAGAGGCTTCCTCCTCTGTCGGAGTCCCAGTAGAGTTCTTGGGAACCCACCAAACCTTAGGCTTTTGTCAAGACTTCCACTATAGAGAATGAACCCACTCCCACTCCCAACACCAACACTATTAGGGATGCTTGCAAACACTTCACTGGCCCTCCATGGCCTCTTATGACCCCAACTCTGCACAATTCACCACTCATCTCTCTCTTCCATATACTTATACTCTTATCTGCTGATCCACCACAGAGATAATCCCCCATTAGGCACATACACAGAACAGCCATTTGATGGGCCTTCACATCACAAACTATCTTCCAACTATCAAGATTCTCATTACCCAACCACCCCATCACATACCCATCTGATCCCCCTCCATAAACCAAGCTTCCATCCTCCGACACAATCACCGAATTCAAGGACACATCCTTATGACCCTCCAAGATTCCCTTCAACGAATGTGAGTCCTTTCTTCCCTCTTTTCCCCATGCTTTGATCTTCCCATCGGCAGAAGCCGAATACACAATCCCTTTGCTAGCAATCAAACCGTTTATCGCGTCGTCGTGAGCTTTAATTGATTCCAAACACTTCAAATCCGAAATCCTCCACACTTTAAGGGTCTTATCCCAAGACCCCGAATAAATCAATCCATTATATACAGCCAAACAAGAGATACTATCCGCGTGTTCAATCCACAAGCGCTTGTGATGCCTTCTAGTCTGCACATAATTGCTTTGCTTCATGAATTTCCCCAAGTAGTCCTTTGTAGTGGGAAGGGTATCAACAAGCCTGAATACATTCTCAGAGCTTCTTGACACCTTCCAAACCCTGATTCTGCTATCTTGGTGTGCTGTGAATACCTTAGTACCAACTGTGACAAGCGCTTTGACTGAGCCATCGCCTTGACCGAACTTTGTGAACCGTCTCAGATCAGGCTGTTGCCAAACAATGATGTCCTTGCCCTGTGAAGCACTGAGTATGAATTCACCACACAAGGCCAAGCAAGAAACTGATCCGATATGACCCGAAAGAACTGCCAATGATCGATATGAGTTGAACCCACAATCGGGTATGCTTGAAATTTGATACTTGTTGAGATGGTGGAGGTCGAACCGACGTGAGGTTGCGGGGCTGTCATCGGCATCACTGCTGGTGTCGCTACAGCTTCTTGTTGTTGTTACTGCAGATAGCAATGGGGTTGACAGTGTTGTGTCTGAAACAGGATGATTCAAAGAGTTAGCCATGTCTTCAATTGTATTATTTTGAAAGTGGGAAGGGAATGAGGAGGATTGGGTGAGAAATAGAGATACTATCTACCAATAGAAAATATATATACAGAGATTGTGTTTAAAGAACAGAGAGAGAGAGAGGGTGTGGAGCGGAGCTGTAAGAAGAAAAGAAGACGAATAAGCCTAGAAAAAAGGATTTTGTAATATTTAAATAGAAAAGGGAGGGGGCGGTGTAACGGCTACTTTGACAGAAATAAGATAGTCATTGAAAAGGTTGGGTGGTTGGTTCAGGACCACCACTCCTCTCCTTTAACAAGCTGTTGGTTTTGATTACTTCGTTCAGTCCGTTGAAAAATCCTAGTCTGCCAGCTAAAGCTACTTCGGCTATTTTCTCGGGGGGCAAAATTGTGAATTTATTTTGAGCCGGCGGTTAAGAGAGAATGGATTCATTTCATGCTTTATTTGGCGCCGTTTTGAAAAGAGCACAAAAAACGCAAGGGTTTTGTTGAGGTGAAAAAAAGCTGAGCTAGCCGAAAACACAATTATTGTATTTGGGATGTGTCAAAAACGCTGTCCTATGAAATTACGTAAATACCTTTCATGTTAACAAATTATCTAAAATTCTAAAATTTGATAAGGGTATTTTGGTCATTTTATTTTAATTTGATGCCATAAACAAATATCAACTCAAAAAGTCAAAAATTAACTTTTTACCAACTTCCCAAATCACTTTATAAAAAAGTCAAAAAAACTTGATAAAAAGTCAAAAGTCAACTTTTTATTAACTTCCCAAAACACCCATTGGTTTGTTAAAATAGTAAACAATAAACCAACTTGGTGAGAACTTGGCTTTTGTTACATTCTTATACAAATTTCTCATCAATCTAACTGGAGGAGGTAAAAATAGTACAAGATATCTCACCTTGACCAACCACAACAATGGCTCTATTTGGTTTCAATATAAAAAAATAAAAATTAAAAAATACTTTTTTACTCTTTAAGCGAAAAATGCCAGAAGTATATAATTTAAATTTTTAAATTTATCCACAATGATATAACATGTGAGTTGCAGAGTTTGTAACAAACTAAAAATTAATATTAATCATACCATATCATTGTGGATCAAATTTTCAAATTCCTATTTAAGGGAGAGGCACTTACCCATCTATCACCCCAATCCTAACCCACTATTTTAAGGGTTTGAGATTAATATTTAAACCAACAAAACCGGGTTGGAATGACTTTTTCGACCAGTTCAACAGATACGTCGAGCTTGAAAATGGTACTTATGTTCCGATCGATTATTAATATATATATATATAATACATGTATAAATATGTGGGAAATTATATAATACATGTATAAATTCTATGTGTAGTTATAATGTTATGGTATTTGGTTATGACTTATTATATTTTATTTTAGTTATGATTAAAAGTGATTTAATTATGACATACGTAAATCACCACCACAATGTCATTGTCATAACTTGCATGTGTATATTCTACGATGACCTTATCATGGCTATGCTTGGCATATAGGATTTGGGCTAAAATAGCCACAAAAAAATAATGTCTTGTTTGGGAAGTTGGCTATTTAAGTAGGCTATTTTAGTAGGTTAAAAATTTTATGTTCGGGAAAATGATTGATTTTTTTGTAGTTGGATGTGACGTTTCTAAGAGAAAAATTAAAATGATTATGTGTTTGATGTAATATTTTGCCTTATTGACTATTTTAGCTATTTTGTTTTTTTGTGGATTTTAGTCTAAAAAGCAAATTAATAGCCTTTCCCAAACAAGATCAAAATAGGTTAAAAAGTTAATAAAATAAAATGTCACATCCAAACCATAGTCATTTTATTTTTTTTCTCACAAATAAAAAAAGCCAAAAAATTTATCCCAAATATGGCTTTTTAGTCCCAGGCTGAAATAGCCAAAAGTTAAAAAGTCAACCCAACGAAGGCTATGTATATACACTAAGGCTGGACAAAGGGTTATTCGACCCTCAAAAATCGCCTAACCTAAACCACTCGCACCTATTCGGGTGGTTTCGCATAATCATTAGGGTTGGATGTAGGTTATGATTTTCTTATTTTGCGGGTTGTGAGTGGATCACGGGTGTAACGCCCCAAATTTCTAGCCCAAATGATAATACAACAATCATGACTCTTTCAAGGAAAACCGAATATAAATTTCTAAACTTATATTACATGATACAATAGTTCTTCATGCAACAATACATTAATCCAACAACAAGTAAATAAACAAATAAATACCCCCAAGGGTTTATAAGTTTCTAAGGCTTGAGCCTGGTTACACAAAGCGGTTATTCAAATTCACACAAACACAACCTTTGGCTTACATACAGAGTCACAGTAAAATGAGAGTATTGTACTCCCAACACACATACTTCCACGCCCCTAGTTTGGTGGGATCACCACATCTTTTCCTGCGCAAAAATCCCGTAAGGTGAGCATAAAACCTAGTAGGAAATTCTTAACAAAGTATATACATTTTATACAAGTCTCAAGAGATGAAATGCACATGCCATGCTATGCCTTTTTTGAAAATAAATCACATTTTTATCTTTTGAAAACCATCATGCTCAATGATATCATGCAATTTCAATTGTTCAAAACTTAATAATTTATTTCAAGGGCGGTAAATACGACTGTGGTAATCCCTAGGTCGGTGTCTGCAAATAGACTATACAAGTACTGCCAAATTCTCATTTTTACCGGTATTAACCGGAAGGCTCGACACCTATTCGCATGGGTTTTCGGTCTTTCACCCCGGACTTTCAAGCCAACTTATTCAATATCATCTACACTACCTATCAAGATTTACAACGTATTTACCCTAAAATCATTCTATGAAAACTTGTTTCTCAACATTCTTTTCTCAATGCAAGTTTTCAAATCAACTTTCAAAGTTTAATGTAATCAAATGAATTGATATGCCAATTTCACAAGATGAATATAAATACTTTTATTCCAATTCATCATCCAAGGAATAACACAATTCCCTTTTCTCAAGTATTCTCAACAATTAATTATTTCAAGACCATTTCAACGTTTTGAACAATAATTTCCAAAATGAACAACAATCCTCATATTCCTTGAAATTCATCATTTATATAAATATAAATAAAATTTTTTCCAAACATCCATTTATTTTAACACACAAAATAAATATAACAATATCATTCATGGATTTTCAGTCTTCTAAAATAAATCTCCAAATTCTAGGTTTTCTCACCAAAACTATACAACTCAAATATTTTGAAAGAAAACTTTCCAAAATCATCTTTTCTTCAATCAACGAAGATCAAAACCCATAAGATCATTTTAAAAGAACAAGAGACAAACCCACTTTCAAAATCGTTCAACTTCTCGAATCAACAATCAATTTTCAAAGCTATCGAAAGATGATTTCAAAAATCATATAGATCTTACAAAAATATATATATAACTCTAAGAAAATTTCTATCTCAAGTTTTGAAGAAGAAATGAGATGAAGCCCCCAAAATCAACGGTGTCGAAACTCAATCTTCACTGCACACAGCAAAGCCCTTGAGAAGTTAACCAACTTTGATGAAGAACCTATGACAGAATTCTAATGGATCTTGAGAAATCAAGATTTTGATCCAATTTGGCGTAGGAAAATGTAGAGAGAAGGGAAAGGAAAAAGTTTTTAGAGAGATATACAAAAGTGATCTGAAATATCAGATTCACGAACTGATATAACATAGTCGGCTCGAGCGTGGAAAGCCCCGCTCAAGCGTCAAATACACTTTCCCAGTACTTTTGTAGACATGTCAAACTTCTAGAATTAAACATTCTCCGCTCGAGCGCATAAACGGCCGCTCGAGTGAAAAAACAACTTCTAATGCATTTTGCATTTTTGTTTCGGGGGTGCTGCCCCTCAACCCCGCCGGGGCGCTGCCCTAGGACCCGCCAAGGGGCACTGCCCCCTGGACCCCCGCGAGCTGACCTGGCAGCTCGATCCCTGCCAAGGCGTTGCCCTAGGGCCTGCCAAGAGGCGCTGCTCCCTGGACCCCCGCGAGCTGATCGGGTAGCTCGATCCTCGACATACTCAGCGAAGTGGCAAAACTGGGATCGCTACAACGGGTTTTACCCATACCCACACTTACCCATCCGCATCTGTATATATGGTTTAGCTTATACCTTTTCTGTAAAATGAATGTGAGTTAATTGACTGATCATGGCCTATGCTTATTTTAATTTATTTGGGATAAATCATTTGAAAATCATGATTTCATGATAAGAAATATGTGATTTTATAACCCAAAATAATATTTAAAAAATGGGGGGAAAAGTCCCAAAAAGAATATTTAAAAAATGAGAAAAAAAAAGCTCCGAAAATAAAATTTTGAAGAAAAAGCCCAATCCGCAAACCACCCGCACATCTGCAAACTCTATTTGTACAAACCGCAATCCTTACTGCAGGTGGTTGCAGGTTCAATTGTCTTCAAACTGCAAACATGTGAGCGGGTCCAGACCGCAAACCGAACCGTCAAAAATTGATCCGCGAGCACCCCTAATATACATATATAATTTGTTTAGTTTCATTTTTTAATATAAAAGATGCACTTAAAAAATAAAACATAATTGCACAAGTCTACAAATACTAAGCTCTTTTTTGTCAATTCAATTACAAACATTTTTAACTTTTATTTTTATAATATTATTTTTTATATAATAATGGATTTGTTGGATTGACTTGGAATTATAATACCATTTTAGGGTTAGGTTTGAAAGCAATTTTCAGACCCAAAGTCAGGCCAGCTGGCCTTGGGCATGAGAATTTATATTTCGTGGCTTAGGTCCGGCCTAGCTTAATGTTTGTTTACTCCTAATTTAAGCCAATTTTTTTATTCCTACTATTTAGGTCAGCTTGTTTAGCTGAAAACTAAAAATACATTCTTTAGTAAGATCCATTATATTTGAGAAGTGTTAAAACAATCATATTTTTTTTTTCATTTTTTTTAATCCTTGTTAAAAAAAAATTAAATTTTCATTAAACTTCACTAAAGAAAAAAAATTCCAAATTCCAACAAAATTTTTTGTCACACCAACGATCTGCCCCCTCTCTCAACTAGTTGGTCTCGCTGATGCTGAGATGCGAGCTAAGAAGCCAAATTCTTCCCTTTGTGTGACTAGGTGTAACACTCCAAATTTTAATAACTGAAATCATTTCTAAATCCTTTATTTATGTCCATTTCAATAATATTAATTGTGGAAGTAATGTAAGATAAATAAACAAATGAGGTTCTCTCGTATAGATACAATGACGAAACATCAATTGCAATGATATATATTTGCCTTTAGGCTTACATTTGAAGAAATTAAAACACAAAAAAATGAAATAAAAGGGTTGTCCCTCTTTACACAATATCGGCATTTCCACTTACAATTAATAGGCCCTGTGGCCAACAATTTAAAAAAAGACTTCAAGTCTTGAAACATGTCTTCCGAAATTCACATCTGAAAAATTATCCACAACATAGGATGAACATATAATTCAGTAGAAATCTCAATAATTCAAATTAATATAGTATAGTATATGTATATGATCATGAATGCTCCACATAAATACATACATCAATAGTGTTCACTTTTCAATATCCAAAATATACATAGACGTAGGTACACCTTTTTCCAAAAATTTATTCTTTATCATTCCAAGAAGAAACCAAAATCCTTAGTTCTCCATTTATTTCCTAGTAGTTTAGGAAAGTCTTCACTCTCATTATTGAAAATCATTTTCCAAAACATTCTCCGTTTCATGTAATAAATCATTTAAAATAATTTAAGAACACACCGACCACGTAGACATAAGTAACTCCCCATACTCTATCACATCATTCAACTCTCTAGGATCATAACTACACCTTCAAAATCACATTTCTTTCAAAGACAAATCCCACATTTTATGGCCGTAGGCACAAGGACAAATGAGACACCCATCGCAACATATACCCAAGTGTAAATAACAGTAACAACAACACATACTTCCATGTTTTACTGGTCACTAGCACGGAAGGCAAATGGTGCACCCTGCATGTCACAACACATGTACACAATTGAAAACAAAACAAAACTAACACATAAGACAACCCGATGTTGTCAAGCCACAACCTTCCACTTTACTAGGTGCTAGCGGGAAGGAACTTGGTACCCATGATTCGAAGCTCAACCACTTTACTAGGCGCTAGCTGCAGGGAACTTGAGACCCATCATTCGAAGCGCATCCCACTTTACTAGGCGCTAGCTGCAGGGAACTTGAGACCCATCATTCGAAGCGCATCCCACTTTACTAGGCGCTAGCTGGAAGGAAATTGATACATCTCATTTGAAACGCAAACCACTTTACTGGGTGCTAACCAGAAGGAACTTGGGACCTCAATATAGAACTTTCATCACATGACTTAACAAAATCATAACACTTCCATTACATACTAGTCAACAAAATTATAAAACATATAAGGGTTCAATTCGCTTAATTCCATAGCCACTCTACAACAACCAATCCAATCCTCTACCGATTGCCAAGGACTAAACCTCTAGACAACGAAAACACAACTCTTATAACCACAACAATAAACTTCTTATAATTTAAGCTATTATAATCCTCATAGTCTTAATGTCATCCATGTCATCCACATTTCAATTATCATTCATGTCACCGCGTAACTCGTTTAATTAATTTCAATAATCCCATTCATCGACATGATCTAAATTCATGCTAAATCATTCATTTCCCATCTCTTCCATGTCATATATTAATTCCAACTAATAAAACATATAATCATTAAGTCTTCTTCCTTCGCATCACATGAATTTCAACTCACAATAAATAACTTGATTTACTTATTATACAATCATCAACTTATTTCATCTCTTAACATTTCAAATAAATAAATTAGGGCTTTTTATTTGGAAGATCATACACATGCTCCATACACATGCTCCACTACCTAGAAATTAATATAATCAACAACAAAACAAGGATTTAACTTTGAAAATTTCAAAACCCTAATCCACTTACATCCTTTTCAAAATCTCATAATCAAAACTCAAGTTTTTCATGCAATAAAATTACCACTTATCCATGTTCAACAACTACATCAAGAAAAAATAGAGAAATCTCCACCTTAAAGAGATAAGAGAAAAAGCTCAAAAACCAACTTCGCCAGAAATCAATCTCCACCTGTCAAAATGTAGCTCTTAGAATGCTATCGTTTTGGTGTAAGGAACTAGTATCAAAATCATAATGGATTTACTTGGATCAAGAAAGATATAGAGTTTTGGTGGTGGTTGTTGAGAAAGATGAGAGAAAAGAGCAAAGGAAAGTTTAGAGAAAGAGAGAGATGAGTTCAAATGAGGAAAAAAGGGTGAGAGGCTCAACTAATGGCTTAAAAACATAGAAATCGAGGCAATTTCAAACGAGTAGGTACATATGGAGCTCCCTAACTGCACGTGTGGAATCACCTTTTGCACGTGCGGGAATATCCCCATTGCATGGGCGATTTCAAGCAGGCCCTAAATCTTCTTCAGCTCCCTCCCCACAAGTGCAACCTAGCTCCTCGTACGTGCGGCCTCAGCCCCTACACACATGGTCTCAACAACCCCACGTGTGGGCCTACCTAATACAACTCAATCCTTCTTAAGGTGATTCCACATCTCCGATTTAGTCCTTACGCCTGAAACTCAAAAATTATAGCTCTCTTACTTATTAAGGAGGTCACACCAAGTTCAGTTCTTAGTCGGCAAAAAACACGACATTTCAGGTTTTGAAAGTACAACAATAGGTCTAAAAAGGCACTCTCAAGTTAGGTTGACAGCCCACGACATCATATTAGGTGAATAATTGTTACGACCCCGAACCTGTCCCTAGAGGTCAAGGTTATGATCGGCCAGTAATCATAGATTACCTACGGCCTCAAAGCTAAATACAAATCATTAAATAAATTACGGGGCTTAGCGGAACCAAGAATCAAAATAATTCAAGTCTATTGAGTTGTGCTCATATGTTAAACTTCATAAGAAATTGAAAACTCATCCATAGTCATATTTACATTAAACTTAAACTTCAACTTTAATATGTACAAACATGTTCTACAAATAATCAAAAACAAAAAGACTACACAAAGGGTTTGACAAAAGCTTGACTTCACTAGAGACCAAACAACGCCTCATCACGGAGGCACTTCACTATCGGCTTCTCAAAAAGGGTGATCTCCCGAAAGCAACTCTAAGCTTGATGATCTATGTGCTCATCTACACATATATAAGGGAAGGGGTGAGTTAAAGCCTAATGTGTAACGCCCCGAAATAAATGCTATAAATCCATCCAAGACCATATGTAAATAACAATATGAATCAGAATATAATGGTCATTCATTTCATAAGAGTTAATGGTACAAAAGAGTTTAACACATGAGATTATACATTCATAAGCTCTGCTTTGAATCTATAGCATGTGGTATCAATTCAATGACATGGAATAAGAGTTCAATCAGCAGCAGAACAAGATTGAATCCATCAAATGCATCTCTTGATCTAATTAAAATTGAATACAAAATCACGAATAGAATTTGAGTATGAGTTCCCAAAAAAGTGGCTCTTTAACCAAATTGCAACTCTGATCTTGATAAGCTCACAGAGCTCCATGAAGTTAGGTTGAGCAATATTGAACACACAATCGTTTCTGAGCTTCCAAATTGACCACAAAAGAGCAAGTGGTAAGGAATTCCATATTTGGAGTTCCTTCCTAATTTTAGTGCCAATCCACCAATCAAATAAGCCCACCATAGAGCCTGGGCATACCCAGTATAAACCCCACCAATCTATGATGTCAGACCAAATTTTCTAGATATAGGGACAAGGAAGCAATACATGATTTAGGATCTCAGGTTATTCTTTGCAAAAGATACACTAAGGCCAAGTTTGGGTACTCCCAAATAATCCAAAAAGTAAAAAAGTTACTCAAAAAGTTAAAAAGTTAACACTATTCACCAAAAGTCAACAATTACGGCTGCACAACTCCCAATTCAAATTTTCCTCTAAAAACCAATTTTCACAATTTTTTATTACATATTTTTCCATAAAAAGTCAAAAAGTTAACCCAAACATCCATTAAGTGACAGCTTTTCCTCCAAGAACACCAATACTTTGAAGGAATACAATACCCCTTTTGGACCATGGACTCTTTAATATCCCACTATGCCATTAAGACCCAATTACTATGTAGGTAATAATTTGTTGAATGCCGAATTATTTGTGAATGCCCCGTGGCCTTATAATACGGGGAATTTTATTTGCATTCAAAAAATATTTAAGTAAACTTAATTTTTTAATATATCATATTAAATTATTTAGGATTATAATTTATTCTTAATATATTTATTTTTTTTCTAAATTATCCTTTTGAGAAGTACTCAAATAAAATAAATTAAAAAATTTAAATTATTTTTAAAAAACCCTTTGAACATTTTTTCTACAACCAAAAGAATGAAAATTTTTACAAAATCAGGAGAGAGAGAGAGAGAGAGAGAGAGAGAGACATCGTTGACTGATAAAGTAAACTAAGATTGAGGATTTGGAGATGAGAAGGTGAGAGCAACAATATATGTAAATTTTTGTTTAAATATGTAACAATATTTGATTTTGTTTAAATATTTTTCTATTTACAAGTAATAATATAATAAAAAATAATGATATTGATTATAATTGTGAGTTTTAGTGGGGTGGATTAGAATTTTGAAGTGAAGAAAAAAAAAAGAAGATAAAATAATTAAAATTTTGGAAAGAAAATGAATAGATTTGAATTGGAACGATACGTATAATTGATTAGAATATACTATGAGAAAAAATTAATATTTTATTTTAAGATTTAATATGTGTTATCTCTATTAATAAATTTACATTAAAATATAATATGAATTAAAATTTTAAAATTTAAATTAAGTGTACTGAGGTAATATTCCCTTTGCACAAGTTCTCATATGATGTGTTTTATTGTTCCAAAAGTGACATCAATAATCATCTCACACTTAGTAAATCTTAAACCCACATCTAATTTTGTGGACCTAGTATTTTTGTTGCCTAAATTAAAAGAACAATGTAGTGGTATAT
This sequence comes from Camellia japonica, assembly GCA_030407325.1. NCBI lineage: Eukaryota > Viridiplantae > Streptophyta > Magnoliopsida > Ericales > Theaceae > Camellia > Camellia japonica. The sequence continues at coordinate 83,594,722 of JAPPVO010000029.1, forward strand.
TATTCATGGGTTTTCTGGTGGAAAGTCCCATCCATATCATTTGTAATAGATTAGAGCTTCGTTTGGGAAGCAAGATTTAAGGTTTTTTTTGGCTATTTTAGTCACAAAAAATAAAATAGGTTTTTAAGCCCAATAAGATAAAACATCACATCCAACCCATAATCATTACATTTTTTCTCTCATAAAAAAACCAAAAAAGCCAAAAAAGCTTCCCAAACCAGGCTTTTTAGCCCCAAGCTAAAATAGTTCAAAAAGTCAAAAAATCAATCCACTTCCCAAACGAAGCTTAAGCTTTTAGTTAATTCAAAAGATTCCATTGAGTTTAGGAATAATGTTAAAAATTTCAAATATTTTACTAAAATTTTCAGTATTCAACCCATTAAGTCCCATTTTAAAATTTCAAGTGAAGATTTGGACGGTTTTGATTAGTGGAGCGCATCTTATGTGCGTAGTAACACAAGCTTGCATTGTTGAGTTATCAAGTTAACTTTTCTTTTTTCTTTTTTCTTTTTGAGTTAATTACTTAAAATCGTATTTATAAATGTATAGTATTTAATAAAATTAAGAATATTATCAGTTTTTTTTAATTTTTAAAATTAGGATCATTATCAATTTTGCATAGTAATGTTCTGGCTAATTATTTTACTAATTGATAAAAAAAAAAAAAATAGAGCATAAGATTAAACGTTTTTGCCTTTCTATTTATTGGTTTGATTCAACTATCCAATAAAACTGACAAGATTATCAATTTTTTCATTTTTAATTTTTTTTTAAAATTTTGCATATCAATGTTCCATCATCATACTTCTTTATAGACACAAAATTTTCAATTTTGCACAAAAAAAAAATAATTCAATTTTTTCAATTTTTTTTTTTGCACATAATTTTTTTAATTTTTTTTTTCAATTTGAAAGGTGATGTTTTAAAGTTTTAAAAATCAAAATAAATTTTAAATTATTATGTTCCTTTATATATAATCATAAATGATGAATAATCATTGTTTGAAGGGCAATTTCGATTATTAAAAATTTAATGGTGCTTGAAAGTCCAAAAAATCTTAATTATGACTTTGGAGTATAAGTTCATAAATTAGGACTTGTGTGTAAATGTTTTTTTTTTTTTTAATTTTAAAATTCAAATTATCATAATTTTTATTGTACAAATTTATTTTTCAATAAAAATTGTAGTTTTGGGAATCTACTTGTTGAGTTTTATCAAACATGATCATTATTGGTTATGAAATCATGTTTTAAAAAATTGAGAAATTTTGCAATTTTTGTGTGTACTAAGAAATTTTACAATTAGGTTCCGTTTGTTTCGACATAAAATATTTATCAAAAAAAATATATTTCTTGTAAATTAAATTGTACATAGAATTTTTTTTATTTTTTTTTAATTTTTCAGCGTTTGGTTGACACTATTTTATTGACTAAAAGAAAATTTTTGATTCAATAAAGTGTTATTTATGACTTTTTAGTGGAGCTAATATATTTTATTTGAAAAGACTAAATATGTTCAAAAGGTAGTGAGTGAGAGTCAACTTTGTAAAAATTGACTTACGAAATTTTTAAAATCATTTTTGGAAAAATGAGGCAAAAATATTTTTCATGAAAAATGTTTTACTTGATTTTTATTCAACCAAATAACGAAAAATGAGTTAAAGTTAAAACAAATGGAGCCTTACTATAACTGATTTTTTTTTTTGTTTGCAATTTATTTATTTTATTTCAAACTATAAAATGTCATAATTTTAATTGTAGATCTTTTCTTTCCACAAAAGTTACATTTTTGGAATCTCCTTGTTGAGATTTATCAAACATTATCAATATTGGCTATGAAATTATGTTAAAAAAATTAGAAATTTCACAATTTTTGTGTGGAATTGAGAAATTCTATAATTTTATTATAATTGAGAAAATTAGCAGTTTTTATGTGCTACCCTATATTTTGCTCAAAGATCTTGCTCTCTCTCTAGAAATTCATTTCCCATTCTGAAAAAAGAGAAGTTTATTCCAATACATGTGAACGAAGTCACACTTTTAAGCGGTTATAAGTACAGAAGAGCTCATGAAATACAAGGACTTTGCATTACATATAATAATAAGGTCTCTTCTATTAACTTCATGGAACTGTGTAACCTGCAACATAGAAAACAAAGTACAAGGAAAGAGGGTTAGAAACTTAGCTGTGTCTCTCTTAGCTGTTTGACTACTTGTGTTCATTATCAGAGTGAGAAAAACCAATTTATTAATGAATATAAAAGAAAAATAGAGCAAGATATATCAATAAAGGAGAAAAACACAAGAAGCATCAAAGCGAAACCAACCCATTCCAACTAAGTTGGCACGAGACGACATGCCACATTCAAAATTTTGGAGATGCGACTGCCACCATGAGATCCATCACTAAACTAGAGAACTAATTAAGAAACATGTACCAACTTAATTGCGAGATGTTTTGTGAATAATGATGCTCTTTATCTAGGCCTTTGTGTTTATTAATGTAATCTAGTTGTACTCCTTATCTCCTCATCCTCCGCTTTATATTAATCGAATTATTAAAAAAAAATTTGTCCAAAAATAAATAAATAAGAAACATAGAAGAAAAAAGGAAAAAAAAGAAAAATGAATGAGAAGAAGTAAATGAAGTAAAGGATAGATGAGAGGGGAAGAGAGGATATAGTGTTTACTTCCACATTTGGAGCCGTGGGCAAGTGGTTTGCCGCAGGACTGAGCAACAAAGACAACTTTCTCCATGCTAATGATCTGTTCAATTTCCTTAGTAATGTACTTGCACACGCATGCTACATCCGCTGTCTTCACTACATCACAGCACTCCTTAGATGGCTCAACCTGAGGCCCTGTCCTGCCTACGTACTTGGGGCATTGTGCCATCAGTCCAGGCAGGTCTCCTTGGCACTGCCCCGACACCACCACTACTCCCCCCTTGTTCCACATTCTCGTCGCAACTACCAACACTATCATACCCACCACTAAATGCATGTTCATCCCCATCTCTCTCTCTCTCTCTCTCTCTCAAGTTGTGTGCTTGCTTGGTAGCTGCAAGCATCTTTATATATTGGTGGCCATAGTGCGTTACGCTTTGGTCCAATGAATTGCATGTGAAATCTATACTTTAACTGTCATCTTGCTCAATGTTCATCCCCTTTATTGTTGCTTTTTGAATGTGGGCTTGCAGTTTCGTGTGTGCACACACTAGAAAACATGATTTGCATTCCTATGTCTAATTAAGCTTTGCCAACTCATGTGAAATCCAAATCAAGTATATTTGATAATTGTAGTCTGTTTATTTAGAGAAAAATTGCTGGTAATTCAAGTTGATGGGTGCGTTAGACATTAGGTCCTAGTTTTGGTTATTGGAAGTTATAAAGACACCCATCGAAGAAGAACAGATTCAAGATTCAAACTGTAGGAGACAAAAACACATTGTTTGGGATAAATTAAAAAAAGTTAAAAAGTCAAAAGTTATTAAAAAAAGTTAAAAAAGTTTATATTATTCAAGGGTAGCTTGTGGGGAAAGCCGTTAGGACAAAATTATTATTTTGTCCTTTGAATTCAACTACCCAAAAAGTTAAAAAGTCAAAAATAGTAAAATTGTCAGTTTGATTTTACTACAATATTTTATTACACATCTTTTCATAAAAAGTTAAAAAATTATCCCAAACATACGTATTTTTTTTTTTTTTACTTTTTTAATCAAAAAGTCAAAAAATGCACTTATATAGTACATCCCAAACAACTAAATTATTTCTCATCTTTTGAAATCATCTTACTAATATTAGTATAATATACATAATTTTTTATAATCTTTTGACATCATCTTACTAATTACTAGATACATCCTATCGCACTCCCTTGTTGATAAGCCCAAACCAACAATTGATCAAAAAAAAATACTAAAAATAAAAAAACTCAATTTTAAAATTATTCCTAACCAACAATTGAATTTAACTGAGCTTCCCTCAAGTATAGGCTCAAGGGATTCACCACATGTCTCGTTTCAATAATATGAAGCATACATTTTGTAAGATTCTTTGTGCATATTATTCACACAAAAAATTTGGTCAATCCGATAATCATACCTATTTAATTTATGATATTTATCACCAAAAAAAAAAAAAAAAGATGTCATATTTTTAAAAATACATTTTGTCATCCATTTTTTTTAGAGATAAGTGCAGTAAATTGAATATGTTACAATTATTGAATCAGCCTAATTTTTTTTTTTTTGTTTGGTCATTTTTGTAGATGATATATATGAAGGATTCGACAAAATAAACAATTTGAATTATCAAAATTATGAAACCCGTAATGAGTTGAATCAAATTGAATTTATACTTTAATCTCAGTTGAAGATTTATTTTAAATTATTAAACTCCATTCATTTTGGACCCAATTGATTGAATTGTTACATGTTAGTAACTGTACGGGGAGCAAATATTCCGGCGAAGCCCGTACTTCTTTCTACCAAGCTCCTTGTCTATCCGATCGTCCTGCGAACACAACGGCGGTGAGCTACCCGGCGGTGTGCGGCCGGAAAACCCCTCCGACGATCAAGTCAGCACACACTCAGGACTGAGAGAGAGAGGAGAGAGTTCAGTGTTTAAGTGTCACTTACCAAATGATCATCTGCCTCGGCATGGGGGGCACAGACTCGCTTATATACCTTCTGCGTCCCAAATCTACTCCCATTAGTCTCTCGACACGTGGTGCTGCTATCCCATCTGTCAGCACAAATCTAGCTGATCATCACCTAACCAAACTGCCAACCCACACTAGTGGGATCTCGGCATCCGGGCTGCATCATCTCGGCTGCCGACGGCCGCGTTGCACAACAAGCTAGAGCGCTCCGCTCGCTGAGCTCAACGACGATCGAGCTCGGTTGAATTCCAGCATAGCCGAGCTGAAAACTGGTCGAGCTGGTAAACCGAGGACCTTTCCAGCCGGGCTGGAAGCGCGAACCATGGGAACAGGACCGACTTCCATTATCTCGGCCAAATTACCCAAATTAGCTCGGTTCCCACATAAACAAGCCAAGTAGCTTGGTCCTAGCATGGTCCTGGGCCATTACCGAGCACAACCCTCTCCGGCTAAGCCCAAGCTACCACGGCCCACAACATGTTCGGCCCATAATTTGCACGGTCATTACCATGGCCCAATCCAGCTCATAAATTTCCCTCTCAATTGCCCCTTAATTCCGTCCGCGCAAGCGTGACTGGGATTACCTGTTTTGACCGGGGTAACTCTTCCTCGGTCCTCAGTTTGCAAGACGATGACCGGGCTAGTTGACATGCATGTCTTCAAAACTAGCCCGATCGACGCCTCGATTTGCCATCCTGCCTCTTCAGTACTGACGCCGCCGTCAATAGGGACACGTGTCGTGCCTGGATTGGCCTCGAACAGCCAACCATCACATCCCTTCACATTCAAATTTGGGTGGCCTTTTCACCTCTATAAACATGCCATATCTCACTTCCTTTCAATCTTACTGACTCTCCTCAAGCTATCGACGTTCCAGAGCTCCAGCACCCTTCCTTTTTTCCATTCCTAAGTTCGTGTCCGAAGGAGAAGCTTCTGCCCTTAACTAGTAAGTCCTTCGGGCCCCTTTTTGCTATTTTCACTTGGCACTTCACATTCTAGGGCACAAAATTCGTAGGTTTTAGGATATACCCCTTCAAAAACCCTTACTTGTCCCTATTCTCTTCGCTGTTCTTCAATCCCAGTGATGAACACATGAACACATGAAGATCTAGAGCGGACCGGGCTCTAGGTCTTCTTTTGATCCCAAATAACATTAAGACCGAGCAACTTACAAGTTTGCCAAAACCTTAGTAGAAACCGAGGTAGACAGAGGACTTGGCTGCTCGACTGGGCTAACAACTGGTCCGCTTGAGTGACCGAGGTCCTTGGCTTTCCTTTGCGACCGAGGTGGTCTGGCACTCTTCATGACCGAGCTAAAGTCAAGCTCGTTTTGCGCGACCGCGCTTCCACTTACACTTACCCTCCTTTTCCTGCAGAGTCCAAGGGGACCACACACCAATACCGAGGCTCTCAAAGACCGAGCAGCCATCAAACACCAGTCTGTGCCTAATCACCTCAGCCGAGCTAAAACCAGCCGGCCACACATGGGGCGCTACCGCTTCCTGGTCGACTCTCCGGCTGCTCTAGCCGCATTCCGGGAAGAATACGGTATCCCGGACGATGTTCATTTAGAGCTCGGCGAGGAGGACACAACCCCATGGGGCAGATTAGACCAGTGTCCCTTCACCGTGCTGTCCATTATAGAAGGGGGCCTCCGCTTCCCGGTTAACCCGCTGATCTGGAAATTCCTGCGGCGCACCGGGCTAGCTCCAACCCAAGTCTCAACCAATACTTACAGAATAATCAACGGGATCCACGAACTGAACAACTGGCTAGGAACCAACCTAGGACTAGCCGAGATACTACGACAGTATACCCTCGGTCATACAGACGATGGCCTTGCATACTATTTAAAAATTAGACCGGGCAAAGAGAAGATAGTGAACGGTACCCCGGACAAGGACTTGCACAATGATGACTTTTTCTGGGTGTCCGGCAACGATGAAGCAGCCAACGTACCGGGCTGGTTCATTTGCAAGAACTTCGGTTCCACATGTAAGCCGTGCTAACTTGCTCGGTCGATTGCCTTTCTTCACTATTCTATACTTACATTTTTCTTTCATTTGCAGCGATCAAAGCCTTGCAAGCCAACTATCACTACCCCAATGAAGCAGCCATCAGGACCGTGCTCCATTACCGCAATCGAGACTGCCACGACCTCCTCGGTTACACACCAACATACCGGTATTTAGCTCCACGCCGGAGTAAGGTCACAGACTTCCTCCGCGCTCCATCTCCGCCTCCAGATCCTACACTTCCTGACGTTCCATTCATCCGTCTGACCGAAGCAGAAGAGATGGCCAAGAGAAGCCGCATCAAGAACCTGATCACTGCCACCTCCACCGAGATACCGAGCGTCACAACCCGCTCTACTACTGCCGGGCAATCTAGCAGAGCCGTGGTTACATTGACGTCTCCCGCCGCCGGGCAATCCAGCCAAGGCACCCGCCGGGCTAGCAAAAGGCCACGTGCAGACCCTTCAGCTGAGCTTGCTATCGAGTTCAACACTGAGCAACATGCCGTCATAGCTGACCCAACTCCACCGTAGAGGCCCCAACTCAAGCACCGAGGTAAAGAGATCCTGGCGACAGCTTCTGTTAAAGGCGACAAGGAACATCTCCTCGCCTTTGATCTCAGCAAAGCCCTCCTCCTACCGAGCGACGTGGTCGGCAGCGACCATGTGCCAGACACCCGATTGGTGAAATCCTTGGTCAAGTCCATGACCAGGGTAAGAACTTGTACACATTTTGCCATAAAATTTTCCAAGTGTTCGCTCGGTTTTCTTTCTAATCAAACCTTCTTCTTGCAGGCCATCCAGAAACAACACTTGGTCATGGATCGCATTCACCGACTCTGGCAGAAGGCCAACAACTCTGCCAACCAGGTGGAACACCTTCAAGCCGAGCTCGGTCGGTCCAAAGCTTCGCTGGAAATGGCAAACTCCGACAATTCTAGGTTGCTCGGCCAGCTTGGAACCGCCGAGAAAGAAAGGGATGCGCTCCGGGCCGAGTTGGAGGCTTTGAAAGAATCAAACAAAAAGGAGCTGGAGGACGCCAACGACGCCGGTTTCAAGGAAGCCGAGGAGAGCTACACCAAGCAAGTCCATGCCACCCAAGACATCTACTTCCAGGCGGGTTGGAAGGCTGCTTGTGAATAGCTTGGCCAAGGACCTGGGACCGACGTGTTCGCCTCTCCCCCAGTTGCCTTCCTGCCGACGTACCTTGTGCCATATGCCAACGACGTCTTCAGCGCGTTGCAGGCTGAGGTCGAGGAAGAAGAGGCGTAGGATGCCGAGGAAGATGCAGAGGGTGGCAACCGCCCGAATCAGGCCGGCCATGAGAAGATGGGCGCCCAGGAGACCACCACCACGGTCGACCTGGAGGTTGCGACCGGGGACGAATTCACAGACCTTTCCCCCTTAGCTTAGTTTTCTTTGTCTTCTCTTTCTTTTTGTTTGAACATGCAACCGGGCTGTCTGCCCCTCCTTTTGTAATTATTATGCATATCAATGAAAAAGTTCAATTTTCATCAAGTGTTTGCACGGTCTTCTCGTTAAATACCTTAAGCCGGACAAAATACTTCGGCAAGACAAACCCTCTTGTTTAACTTATATAACCGGAATAAAACATCTCGGTTTAAGTTCCATGAAAGTTGTATAAATCATCAACTCAGTCAACCGGAGTACAACATCTCGGTTGAAGTTCAAAGAAGAATAAGTCATCAACTTCGTCAACCGCCCTAAAACATCAAAGTTGAAATCATCAACTTCACCAACCGGAGTAAAACATCAAAGTTGAAATCATCAACTTCACCAACCGGAGTAAAACATCTCGGTTGAGAACTCAAGTTGAGCAAATCATCAACTCAATCAACCGGAATAAAACATCTCGGTTGAAATCTCAAGTTGAGCAAATCATCAACTTCGCCAACCGGAATAAAACATCTCGGTTGAGAACTCAAGTTGAGCAAATCATCAACTCAATCAACCGGAATAAAACATCTCGGTTGAAATCTCAAGTTAAGCAAATCATCAACTTCGCCAACCGGAATAAAACATTCGGTTGAGAACTCAAGTTTGAGCAAATCATCAACTCAATCAACCGGAATAAAACATCTCGGTTGAGATCTCAAGTTGAGCAAATCAACTCAATCAACCGGAGTAAAACATCTCGGTTGAGATCTCAAAGTTGAGCAAATCATCAACTCAATCAACCGGAATAAAACATCTCGACTGAGATCTCAAAGTAAAAAACAACAATCAGAATGCTAAAGCAAAGATCAGACACTTCTATATATTGACAAAAAGAATATTACATTCTGAAGTGTGAGGCAAAAAATTCCTTTGCACAAAAAGAACACAAAAGCTAAAAATAATACAGTTTCAGGTTGGCCGCATTCCATGGCCGGGGTATTCCTCTTCCCTTCAAATCCTCCAAGTGATATGCCCCATTGCCCGCCAGACGGTTATCCTGTACGGTCCTTCCCAGTTTGCCCTAGTTTGCCTTCACCTGGCACCAGGGTGTTGCCCATAACCTTCCTCAAGACCCAGTCGGCCCATTTGAACGGTCTAGGGTGCACCGTTTTGTTGTATTTTCTTGAAAGCTCTTGCTGGTAGGCGGCCACATGGATGAGAGCCTTTTCCTGGCGTTCTTTCACTAGGTCTAATTCCAGACGATGGCTTCAGAGTTAGCTCGGGCTCAAAATTTCTCTTCTGAGGGTGGGCATACCAACTTCAAAGGATGACCGCCTCCATGCCATATGCCAAGGCAAAAGGAGTTTCCCCGGTAGATCGCCGCGGGGTCGTTCGGTATGCCCAAAGGACACTTGGGAGTTCCTCGGCCCATTTTCCCTTGGCTTTTGAGTCTTTTCTTCAACCCATCGAGATGATCTTGTTTGATGCTTCGGCTTAACCGTTAGATTGCGGGTAAGCCAGGGTAGAGTTGTAGAATTCAATCTTTAAGTCTTCACAAAATCCTCTGAATAGGCGGCCGTCAAATTGGGTGCCGTTATCAGAGATCAGAATTTGGGGATGCCAAACCGCGTTACCACTTCTAGACAAACCCCGCTTGACGTCTTTTCCTTGATTGTTGCCAAAGGCTCGGCTTCAACCTATTTGGTGAAGTAGTTGTGGCCGCGATGAAGAACCCGTTGCCGGTGCCGTTGGGAGTGGTTCCACTATATCCAGCCCCACATCGCAAAGGCCAAGGGCTGGTGAGGGAAGAAGTTCCCTGGTCGGAGCTGATGGATTTGGTGGGCAAATTTCTGGCTTCTCACATTTGCGACATACTTTTGCGCGTCGCTTGCATGCACGACCACCAATATCCTTGCGAGATAGCCCGGTAGGCTAAAGATCTGCCCCCTATGTGACTTCCGCAGATGCCTTCGTGATTTCGTACAGGAAGCTTCCACGTTGCTTGGTGTCACACACTTTAAATAGGACCGTGAAGACTTCTTGTATAAGCGCCGGAGGAGAGAGCCAAAACCGCTCTGACTTCACCGGACTTATGTGCTTCCTTCTTGTCGGCTGGAAGGGTCCGTTCTTCTGAGAAGAGGATAATAGGGTCCATCAAGAAGGACCTAGCTCGGCGCAGAGTACTTCTGTCGGCTCGGGTTTTCAATGCTGGGCCTCGAGGAACTCAATCAGGAGAGGGTGGGAGATGTGTTATTGACCATGGAAGCGCAAGGCCGACTAATTCATTCTGCTCGGCCGTTATTTTTCACGGCCAATTGTGGACCCTTATTGCCTGGAATCGCTTGATGTGGTCTCTGACCAGAGCTTGGTACTTTGCCATTTGTTATCCTTTGTTTCATAAACACCCAGAAACTTGGTTAACCACAAGTTAGGAATCACTATAACCATTAGCTCGGATGCGTGCATCTGAAGCGCGCTTTGAGCCCAGCCAAAAGCACCTCATACTTAGCCTCGTTGTTTGATGCAGGGAATCCGAGGGTGATAGAGTACTCGATGGTCAGTCCATCTGGCGAAATCAAACTATGCCCAGCCCGGCACAATGTGGCGGTTAGAAGCCCCATCTACAAAAGTTTCCACATTTCGCCTACAAAAGCTTCCAACATTCTGAAGGGTCTTGGGAGGCCTGAAGGTTGATGTTACCACGGTCGCTCAGCTGTTCGGCTTCAGGTTCAATGCTGATTGGTTCCACTTCCTCCCCTTGGTGATGCGGCACCGGACAGAGCAGGTTGGTCGGTAAAACCCAACTCCAGTCGCATCACCGGGTTGTAGCGTCGTTATTGGTTGAAGGTTCTTCGGCGGGGCACGCAAGTTCCGCGTAGCCAACATCGCCGTGCTGTGTTACTTCGGTCGAGCCTGTATTCACCTCCTCGTCCACCGCGGCAAGGTCCACCGCGTATACCAAATGAGTCCCTGGTGAGAATTCAGCAACGAAGTCGGCCAATGTATAGGCTTTTATGGCAGTGCGTGGCTGAAACTTGACGTCAAACTGTCCCAATTCGACCGCCCATTTGAGAATTCGACCGGAGAAATCCGCCTGTTCGAACAAAGCTTTGAGGGGGAACTCGGTCAAAACGATGATGGTATGAGCATGGAAATAGTGCGCCAACTTCCTAGAGGCCATCATCAATGCCAACGCAAGTTTTTCCAGCGGCAAGTATCTCGACTCTGCCGGTAGCAAGGTTTTGCTGACGTAGAAGATGGGGAGGTGCTTGATTCCTTCTGACCGGACAAGCACCGCACTGACAGCGTGCTGAGAAACGGCCAGATAAAGGTAGAGTTCTTCGCTGGGTTTCGGTGTGACCAACAGGGGCGCTGAAGACAGATACTCCTTGAGCTCGGCCAAAGCCCGGTCACATTCTTCATCCCATGAGAACTTTGATTTCAGAGCTTGAAAGAAAGGGCGGCAGCGATCTGATGATCGGCTTATAAATCGGTTAAGCACGGCGGCCATTCCGGCCAGATGCTGCACGTCCTTAGCCGAGCTAGGCTGCTTTAATTCTTGTACGGCTCTGATCTATGAGGGGTCTGCTTCGATGCCTCGGTTTGTGACTAGGAAACCTAAGAATTTTTCGGATCCCACGCTAAAGGCACACTTAGATGCATTCAGGCGTAGCTTGTGTTGTTTGAGAATGGCGAACATCTCGGCCAAGTCGGACAAGTGGTCTGCTTGATGCCGACTCTTAACCACCATATCATCTATATAAGCCTCTATCGTCCGGCCTAGCAGAGGAGCAAACATCTTGGTCACCATCCTTTGAAAAGTTGCCCCAGCATTTTTCAAACCAAAAGGTATGACTCGGTAGCAGAAGAGTCCCCTCGGTGTAGTGAAGGAGGTGATCTCGCGGTCGGGGCCATGCATGGCAATCTGATGATAACCGCGGTAGGCATCCAAGAAACTGAGCCTGTTATGTCCAGCCGTCAAGTCCACAAGCTGGTCTATTCTGTGTAGTGGAAAGCTGTCTTTAGGGCAAGCTTGGTTGACGGTCTTGTAGTCTACACAAAGTCGCCACTTCCCATTCTTCTTGGGTACAACAACTGTGTTTGAAATCCACCGAGGGTAGTGCACTTCCTGAATAGCTCGTGCCTCAAGCAAGTTTTTCACCTCTTCCGCAACTACCTCGGCGTGATGCACGCCGATCTCCTCGTTCTCTGAATGACAGCTTTGCACCGGGAAAACATTCAGGTGATGGCAGATGAAAACTCGGATCATGCCGGGCATTCGTAAGGCGACCATGCGAAGACTTCGATGTTGCCATCAAGAATTCCACCATATCGGTCCTTTCTGGGCGGTAAGGCTTGAACCGAGCAAGAAGAACTTGTTTGGACTTTCTGTGTCAATCCGCTTCCACCAATTCTTCAACGGCCTTGTCCTCAGCCTTGGTGCCCACATCGTCAAGGACTCCCCGGTCTTCTGGTCCCTCGATCATTTGGACGAAGCCTTTGGCAGCTCAGCTCCAATTGACTGCCACGAAGCATTGCTTCGATATGACTTGATCGCCCCAAACTTCTTTGATTGCCCCCATAGCCGAAGGGAATCTCATCACCTGGTGGTAGGTCGACGCTACGGCCTGCATAGCGTGAAGCCATCCCCTTCCAAGGATAAGGTTGTAGATGGACGGCACTTGCAATACCCAGAACTCCACTTGCTTGACCATGGATTCCGCTTTGACTGGCAGAATAATCTTTCCCAAAGGCCACTCCGGTTCTGAGTTGAAACCAACCAGTGGCGAAGTTGCCGGAGCCAAGTCTGTATCCCAGAGCTTGAGCTGTTTGAATGCATCGTAATACATGATCTCGACCGAGCTTCCCTGATCGATCAAGATGCGCTTGACATCGAATTCTTTGATGCGGAGTGTGACCACTAAGGCATCATTGTGCGGTGTCTGAATGCGCTCTAGGTCCCTTGTGGAGAAACTGAACACGTCTTTTTCTTCAGTCTTCCCCCTCTTGATCGTGGGCTGGACCGACAAAACTTCCCTCATGTGTTCTGCCTTCTTGATCATACCTCGGAGCTCGCATACACACGTCGGCTCCACTATGCTGTGGATGACATTAACAACTCCTTGCGGGGGCGCCTCCAGGTCATCCGGTCCACGCGGGTCAACCGGGACTTGGTGTGCGACCTTCACACCCCCATCAATGTATAGGTCCAAGTGTCCGGCCGCGACTAGCTCCTCTAAGTGCTGCTTCAGAGGCAAACAGTCCTCTGTCCGGTGTCGCGCTCCCGGTGGAATGTGCAGCGGTACCGCGAATTGAAGCCTTTTTGCGCATCACCTAACTTAGTGGGAAACCGGACGTAATCCTCGTCCCGGATTTCACTAAGTATGCGATAGATTGGAATCTTAAAGACCGTGGTGATGCCCGTTCGAGCTTTCATCCTTCTGTTTGCATCAGCTACGTCGTCGCGGGGGTATTCATCTCGGTCATTCCGCCGACCCCTACCCCGGTTTCGACGATTTGAACCTCGGTCAGATTCCTCGGCGCGATCATTTGAACGGTTAGACTCCTGTCCGACCGCGTGCACCTTGCCAGCCGATCTCTTGTCTGTTGCTACCAGAGTTGCCTTCGCGGTAGATGCTACCGCATCATCTTCTACTCAGATGTGCTTGTTGATGCGTTGCATGAGTTGGCCCATGGATGTCGGCTGGTGCATAGTAAGCGAGTCCCGCAGTCTATGTCCGACCGGGAGACCACGCTTATATTGTGTGATTGCCAGGTTGACCAGGCAATCTAAGATCTCATTGAAGGTTTCCCAGTATCTGGAGTTGTATGCCTTAAGTGTGTCGCTCGGCTCCATCTTGACACTAAGAAGGTGGTCAACTTCCTTTGGTGTTCTGGTGTTGGTTTTGAAACGCGTCACAAAGGCTTCCGCCAAATGCTGCCACCTTTCGATGCTCCCCTCCGGCAGCCTCTCAAACTATTTCAAGCCCAGCTCGCCCAAACTTGATGGGAAGATAAGGCACATAAGAGCGTCATTCCGCCTATGTCCGGCCATGACCTGTCGGAAGTGGCTTATATGCATGTATGGATCGGTCTTTCCGTCGTAGAGTGTGGACTTTGGCTGGTGGAAACCTGCGGGAAGTAGTGTTGTTTCTATCTCCATGGAGAAAGGTGTGGCGCTTAGCCTTGCCAAGTCTGTGTCTAAAAGGAGTGTCATTGCTGGGCGGGGTGGTGGCATGAGGACCTCTTCACTGGCGTGGCCCCCATAGGACAGCCGCTGGAACGCCGGCACCCTCTGGGCCTCCCGCCGGCGAGCCCTCTCCTTCAACACTGCCCGTAAATCCTCTGAACGAGCGGAGTAGGAGTACCTGGACGTCGTCGCCGGACGTGAGGGTTGGTAAGTGCTATCTTGCGCGCTAGACTTCTCTACGGGCGCGTCGGAATCTCCACCCTTGTAACTTCTGGTGATTAAGAAGGACGGAGTGTGCCGCTGGCTCTGACTGCCTGAACGGCGGGGTTGGGTGCGCTCACTGTGGTCTCCCACTCTAGCTACACCCTTCCCTTTAACATGCCGCTTAAGATCCTCCATCTCCGCTGCCATTCTCTGGATGACGGCGTCTTGGTCCCGTAGCTTGTGTTCCAGACGTCTGGCGTGCGATTCTCTCCGCCGTCGGTGACCGTCTGGACTCCGAGAATGACCAAAGCTTCTTCCGCACTTATCCCGCGCGTCTCTAGAATGTCCTCCTGGAGACGTCTCCAGGTCTGCCATCGGAGGAATGATGGGATGTTCTTCTCTCCGTCTAGCTGACTCCGGGGTAACTCCGTCGATGGTGGACAACGGAATCTCGTCGTTGTTCGCCATAGACGGCGATCAGATGAGTTGGGAAGACAAGGTTTTGTCTATAAGATTCCCACAGATGGCGCCAATTGTACGGGGAGCAAATATTCCGGCGAAGCCCGTACTCCTTTCTACCAAGCTCCTTGTCTATCCGATCGTCCTGCGAACCCAATGACGGTGAGCTACCCGGCGGTGTGCGGCCGGAAAACCTCGCCGACGATCAAGTCAGCACACACTCAGGGATCGAGAGAGAGAGGAGAGAGTTTAGTGTTTAAGTGTCACTTACCAAATGATCATCTGCCTCGGCATGGGGGGCGCAGACTCGCTTATATACCTTCTGGGCCCCAAATCTACTCCCATTAGTCTCTCGACACGTGGTGCTGCTATCCCATCTGTCAGCACAAATCTAGCTGATCATCACCTAACCAAACTGCCAGCCTATACTACCGGGATCTCGGCATCCGGGCTGCATCATCTCGGCTGCCAACGGCTGCGTTGCACAACAAGCTAGAGCGCTCCGCTCACTGAGCTCAACGACGACCGAGCTAGGTTGCATTCCGGCATAGCCGAGCTGAAAACTAGTCGAGCTGGTAAACCGAGGACCTTTCCAGCCGGGCTGGAAGCGCGAACCATGGGAACAGGACCTGCTTCCATTATCTTGGCCAAATTACCCAAATTAGTTCGGTTTCCACATAAACAAGCCAAGTAGCTTGGTCCTAGCATGGTCCTGGGCCATTACCGAGCACAACCCTCTCCGGCTAAGCCCAAGCTACCACGGCCCACAACATGTTCGGCCCATAATCTGTACGGTCATTACCACGGCCCAATCCAGCTCATAAATTTCCCTCTCAGTAACCATGTAATAGTGTTGTGATTTTATTATTATTATTATTTAATTACCATAAAATTGTTAATATTCATGGTGTGTACCATTAAACGAAATATTTTGTGGTGAGAAAATATTATATTTACTTTTTTCATTAAAGATATTGAAATGTATTTTTAATTGATATATATATATATTATAGCTGTATATATATAGTTAGATATTTATTTAGTTAGATATTTGTTTAGGAAATATCTATAAAAGTGACCAAATGAAATTTTTGTCAGACTTTGGGAGTCCTTGCCGTGAGAAGAAGAGAAAAAGGGTTCCAATGTTGGTTTTTCATGGGTTTGATCTAGTATAAGTCATTTTTGACCCCTAGTGCTTTCGATCAAAACGTAGAAAGCGGAAAAGGCGTCATTTGGCTCCAAAAAAAAATTAATTTCTGTTGCCGAAAAATTTGAAAGCTTATTCGCTTGAGGTAGGGATTTTTCCTACACTTCTTTATACACTTTTACTTGATTATATGGAGCTTGGAGTTGTATATAATTTAATTAGAATTTTTGAAATTTTTTTGATGTATTTGCTTGAAAGGGAAATTTTGAGAAAAATAAAAAGTTGATATCCAAATTGTGAATGTGTAAACTCGGAATATATTTGTAAGATTATGAAAGAGCTATGTTTTAAATTTGAACAAAAACGGATTTCCATCCGATTGGTTTTGAAATTTTTACCGGTTTGTGACCAGAAGAGCATTTTTAGGGAAAACAAAGGAATTACGTCTAACTTTTGGGGCTTTTGATCAAAGTAGGATGTCATAGTTGAATAATGCTTGGAGAATGAGTTTGGAAAGAAAATGATATTTTCTTGGGCATTAGCGATATTATTTTGCTTAATATATCTGTTGGACTAAAATCAACATGGTTAGAAATGGTTCTTGAGAGGTTACCGGATGTGATTGTGATATGAAAACTAGTGTAGTTGTTCATATTTAATGAGATGTGGAATAGATTGTATTTATCAAAATTTTTGGAATTTAATTGTTTAAATAGTTGCTTAGAAATATCTGTTTGGGCTATCGGTAGAGGATAGTCATGATTGTTGTAGAAATGTATGAGACTTAAGTAAACTGAATAGCATTTCCTCATTTGTTGCATTGGACATTGCATTACATTCATTTCATTGGAAATGTATTTGTTTTTTAGAAATGTTTGGAAATGTATCTGTTTGCGAAAAGATGAATACTTGGTGAATCTAGGTGGGGGGTGTAGAACCGCGTGATTAGGTGTCGAGCCTTCTAGTTTACTGGTAAAAATGACAGTGGTAGTGCATTAGGGCCTACTTGCAGACACTCAGGTAGAGATTCACAAAACCTGTATTCATGTAACAGATATGGTTTAAAATGGAAATGATTTTATATCTGTTGTTGCTTCTCAACATTGCATGCTTTATAAAAAGAGAGATAAATTGTTTTATCATGAGCATGGCATGAGCATACTCCTCTTTAGTCTTGTCATGGTCCATATGTCTTGTAGTATATCTCTACTGGGTTGTGGCTCACATGTAACGCCGTCGAAATAATTCAACATAACATAACCACATCAAAATGTTCACTAAACAATGACAATAATCCTTCCATCTTTACATAGTTAATAAACGAGTTTATGCAAAAGTTTTCACATGCAGATTATACATTTATTGGCAAGAAAACGCATGAATCTATAGCATATAAAGCATATAGTCCTCAAAACAAATAAATGCCCTTATGGGCTATAACTTTCAAGGCTTAAGCCCGGTTACACAAAAAGTGGCCTCTCGACCCATGCAAAAATAGCCCTTGACTAGTAATTAAATTCAAAACAAAAAAAAAAGAGCTATGTACTCTTCACAATTATCCACGCTCTCACTTGGGGGATCACCACATCATTCCTGCACCAAAATCCCATAGGGGGTAAGTAATAAAAGCCCAGTAGAGAAATCCCTAACAAAGTATATACATTTATGTATGAATCCAATGTTAATACAAGTGCAAATGCCATGCAATCCCTTTCAAAAATAGTCTCATATCATGTCTTCACTACTACAAAAACAGATAAAGATCACACTTTTTTTGTGTGATGTATGTTATTTAATCACACCTTTTAAGTTTTATTAAAAGTGTGATCTTGGGAGTGTGATTAAACGGTCATTTTTAATCACACTTTTAAGTGTGATTAATAAATATTTAGATCATAACTTTTAAGTGTAATTAAAAATATTTAGATCACACTTTTTAAGTGTGATTAATAACATTTAGATTACACATTTTAAGTGTGATTAAAAATATTTAGATCACACCTTTTAAGTGTGACTAATAACATTTAGATCAAATTAAAAATATTTAGATCACACTTTTCAAGTGTGATTAATAACATTTAGATTACACTTTTTAAGTGTGATTAAAAATATTTAGATCACACCATTTAAGTGTGATTAATAACATTTAGATCAAACCTTTTAGTCGCCAAAAGCTCATTCGTGAAAAAAAAAAATTACACTCACTAGCTTCTTATTTGCTCTTGTGGAGATTTGAACCATCAACACTCCCATATCATAAATCTTATACAATACACTCCTTCCACTACACCTCTATAACACCATATGATTACACATGCAACATATATTAGTTATATAGTACATAGACCCGTATTAATATAGTATATATAAAGATAATTATTTTTTATTGAACATAATTTATGTAAAAATAAATTATTAAAAAGAAAAAAAAGAGACCACTTTTGACGACTAAACATAATTTTAGTCGCTAATTCTATACTTTTGGCTACTAATTACTTTTTAGTCATTAAAAAATTTAATTCCCGTGCTAAAATTACCACTTTTGACGACTAAACTTCTTTTTAGTCGCCCAATGCCTCAGTTTTGGCTACTAAACTTTTTTTAGTCGCCAAAAAATCTCACTTTTGGCTACTAAAATTTTTTTAGTCGGTAAAAGCCTCACTTTTGGAGACCAAACATATTTTTAGTCACCCAATACCTCACTTTTAGCTAGTAATTTTTTTTTAGTCGCCAAAAAGCCTTACTTTTGGACACTAAAATTTATTTAGTCGGTAAAAGCTATATATGGGCAACCAAACAGATTTTTAATCGCCAAAACCTATCCTTTTGGCTACTAAATTTTTTTAGTCGCCAAAAATCTTTACTTTTGGTTACTAATGCTTTTTCAGTCGCCAAAATCTATACTTTCAGCAACCAAATGTGTTTTTTTAGTCGCCAAAGATGCTTTTTTCTGTAGTGGAGTGTGATTAATATATATATATATATATATAATTACACTTATTTAAAAGGTGTGATTAAAAAGTAGTAATGTATATATAATCACACTTTAATTAGAAGGTGTGATTAAAAAATATATAAATAATCACACTTTAATTAGAATGTGTGATTAAAAATATATATATAATCACACTTATTTAAAAAGTGTGATTAAAAGTAGTAGTATATATATAATCACACTTTAATTAGAAGGTGTGATTAAAAATATATAAATAATTACACTTTAATTAGAATGTGGATTAAAAATATATATCTAATCACACTTATTTAAAAAGTGTGATTAAAAAGTAGTAGTGTAATATATAATCACACTTTAATTAGAATGTGTGATTAAAATATATATATATATATATAATCACACTTAATTGAAAAGTGACATAAAAAATGAATACTATCACAATCAATCAAATTAAGTGTGATTAAAATATCAATCTAATTTTTTTTTATCACACTTCCAATAAAAGTGAGGTATTTTTTTTTTGTCAAAGTGTGATCTTTAACTATTTTTGTAGTAGTGTTTTCTTGAAAATCACCACGTTTTCGATAACATTTTTATGCAATCTCATTAATACCAAATTTCCAATTTTAACCATAAGGGCGGTAAATACGACGCAGTCCCTAGGTTGGTGTCTGCA
Organism: Camellia japonica; assembly: GCA_030407325.1. NCBI lineage: Eukaryota > Viridiplantae > Streptophyta > Magnoliopsida > Ericales > Theaceae > Camellia > Camellia japonica. The sequence goes on from JAPPVO010000029.1 coordinate 83,614,427, forward strand.
AGTAGGCTCAACAAGCACTACCAATAACCCCACTTTACTGGTTGCTAACCGGAAGGGAAGTGATACCTCCTCCGCGCGTGTTTTTAATCTTTCACCTCGGAAACTCAGGCCAACTTATCAATTCATCCACACTCCCTAATCGGACTCACCAATGTATTTACCCCACTCACATTATCGTTGTCTTCATAACCATATATGTATGTATATATTCCTTTCCTAAATGTAAATGTTTCCAATCTAGATATGCGATGCATAATAATTAATTGAAAGAATATGAAATGCAATGATAATCCATGCCTTGTAGTATTTCTCTAATTCCAAGTTATTCCAACAATATTACCATAACAATTACATTCCTCATTTTCCCTTTTCCATGTTATTTCATAGAATGGTACAAAGTTGCTATCATGGATCTTTATACAACAATGAACCTGCAATTCATATACTTTTATATTCTAAATATTTTCAAAGCTAGAGCAAATGTTTGAACAATAATTTCCTATCACAACATTACTCATATATCATGGAACACAATTGTGTGAGCCGAATAAATAGAAGAGTCGGAAGATGCGAACCCCAGAAGATAGATACAATTCGGCTTCATATTGCGAAATAAGGACGCTAAATGCGTTAGTGGAGCCGAATAGACGGAGGTCAGTAGCTCCGAATGAACCAAAGGTGAATGGGATAAAAGTAGGCTCAGGTCCCGAGGCCCAAAAAGTAAGTATAAATACAAGAGCCACAAATTTAGAAAGGTATGTAAGAATCACTCCACTTTACTTAGACAAGAAGCTATCTTGAGTGTCTGAACTAACTTGTCCGTCGGAGTGCTAATTCCGGCACCCCCGACCGGAGTGTTTCCATCTTTTCAGGTGACTAGCTGAGGATCACCAGCGTCTCCCAGGATCTGAAGAGTATTTCCAAACCACTTCTCCACAATTGGCGCCGTCTGTGGGAATACTCAAATACATCCATGGCAGGCGTGACTGAAGATCCTCCGATAGCCACCGACAAGACCGCACAGAGAGGTGACCTCATTCCAGCAAGCTCGCTTGGCCCAAAAACCATCGCAGCAAGACTTGCCTCGGACCTCCTCTCATCTTCAACCCAACGCCAAAGACAATACAAGCGACCATGGCACAAGCTCGGCAAATAAAACAGAGGTTGGACGACATCATCGCTGAGAACGAGCGCCTTCGTCGCGATCTGGCCTCGGAAGTAGCAAAATCCAAACAAACGGTGCGCCAGGCTTCTGAGCGACCCCCGAGGGCAGATGATCGACGATCTCGGGCCGACAGCAAGAAACTGACGGCCGCTATGCCTCAACAGATCATCCTGAGGAGTTGGCAAAGACGAACGTCTCCACCAATGTCGTCCGCGTGGTCGAAACACCTGCCCCTCCGCAGGATGCATTTCAGCTTGACACCGTCCACATGATATACAGCCTACCAGCAGCCCCCCGCTGTGCATGCGATCCAATCACATCCAGGCCCCCAACAGCAACTCACGCCAGCAAAGCGGCCCCGAGAAACGCCAAGTATCACCTTTGACGATTCTGATTTGATCGGTGTAACACTCCCTCACATCGATCCGTTGGTTGTTGAGCTGCGTGTAAACCGTTTCACCGTCGAACGCGTTCTTATCGACCAGGGCAGTACCTCGGAGGTTATGTATTATAAAACCTTCACCAAACTCGGATTCAACGAGTCAGACCTGACTCCGGCCCCTTATCCACTATTCGGCTTCAATGCCACTCCAGAGTACCCCTTGGGAAAGATCAGCTTACCCGTTCGAGCAGGCTCTAGAACGGTGGATGTGGAATTCTTGGTCGTGAGGCTGCCTTCACCGTACAATCTCATCATGGGCCGATCGTGGTTACATACGTTGCAGGCCGTCCCAAGCACCTATCATCAACTGCTACGTTTCCCAACAGAACACGGCATTGAGCAAATCCGCGGATCCCAGCAATCGGCACAAGCATGTTATCTCCTTGCCGCCAGAACGCCAAAGCAACTGCAAGTAAACTCCATTGAGGTGCCGAATCGGGAGATCCTGGATGACGTTGGGCGGTATCCAAATGAGAAGGCCACGGAAGATTTAGACCGAGTTGACATTGATGGAAGCCCAGAAAAGTTCTTCATGATCGGCGCCTCTCTGAATCAGGCCGACAGGCAGCAGCTGATCTCTTTCTTGCTCAGCAACCTTGATGTCTTTGCGTGGACTCCGTACGAAATGCCGGGAATAGACCCGTCAGTTTCACAGCACCATCTGAATGTCGATCCGACATGTAAGCCGATCATTCAGAAAGGCCGGCGATCAGCCGCGGAGCACACTGCCGCCGTTGTTGAGGAGGTAGACAAACTGCTTGACGCCGGGGCAATTAGAGAAGTCACTTACCCTACGTGGCTCTCCAATACAGTGGTGGTGAAGAAGAAAAATGGGACTTGGCGAGTTTGCGTCGACTTCACGGATCTGAACAAAGCTTGCCCCAAAGACTGTTTTCCTCTACCTAGAATCGACCAGCTCGTCGATGCGACGGCACGTCATCAACGCATGAGCTTCCTCGATGCTTATAGAGGCTACCATCAAATCGCCATGCACCCAGATGACCAGGACAAAACTGCCTTCCTCACCCCAAGAGGAACCTATTGCTACAAAGTTATGCCCTTTGGGCTGAAAAATGCAGGGGCAACCTACCAAAGATTGGTCACCGCCATGTTCAAAGAGCAACTCGGCCACACTATGGAAGTATACATCGACGATATGGTGGTCAAGTCCAAAGAAGAACAAAATCATATAGCGGATCTAGAAAAGACATTCAGCATCTTACGCAAATACAGAATGAAACTGAACGCTTCCAAGTGTGCGTTCGGAATCGGCTCTGGCAAATTTCTGGGTTACATCGTCAATCACCGAGGAATTGAAGCCAACCCGAGGCAAGTCACAGCAATCTTGGAACTCGCCTCCCCCCGTTCAGTAAAAGAAGTCCAAAAGTTGATGGGGATGGCCGCTGCACTTAACAGGTTCATCAGCCGGTCTACAGATCGCTGCCGACAATTCTTTCAGACACTACGGCAGGGTAAGGCTTTTGAATGGTCCGCCGAATGCGAATCAGCCTTCAACGGACTCAAGACCTACCTCCGCTCAGTACCTCTCTTGACAACACCCGCCGCTGGTGACCCGCTCATCCTATATCTGGCAGTTTCCGATAGGGCCGTCAGCGCCGTACTGTTAAAAGAGGAGGAGGGGGCAACGGCCAGTGTATTATGTGAGCAAGGCAATGGTTGACGCCGAAACACGCTACCTTCCGCTGGAAAAACTCATCTTAGCCTAGTCATGGCGGCAAGAAAACTGATGCATTACTTCCAGGGACATAGCATTGGGGTGCTAACAGATTTCCTCCTCCGATCAGTACTGAGGAGTGCAGAAGCATCGGGACGTGTTTCAAAATGGGCTCTTGAACTCGGCCAATACGACATTCGGTTTTTACTTAAAACTACAATCAAGGGGCAGGTGTTGGCCGACTTTGTTGCCGAATTCACCGGCGAGCTTGCCAACCTCAAACCTGATGACGTTCGACCAAAGGCTGAAGTTCTACCAAAGCCGAACAGGAGAATTTATGTCGGGGATATTTGGCAATTATACTGTGATGGATCATCTAACCAAAGGGGCAGTGGCGCCGGAGTTGTAATCATGTCTCCAGACGGCGCAGTAATTGAGCAGGCCGTCAAGCTTGGCTTCGAAGCATCAAATAACGAAGTCGAGTACAAAGCCCTTCTAGCCGGTCTGCGGAATGCGCACCTTCTCGGCGCCTGGCGTCTGCTTGTGTTTTGTGATTCAAAGTTGGTAATCAATCAGCTAAAGGGGGAGTACGCGGCAAGAAACGACCGCATGGCGGCCTACATGAAAACGGCAAATTCCTTGCTGGCAAAATTTGACCATCACGAACTGAACCAAATAACACGCGACCAGAACACACACGCAGATGCCTTGGCGTGCCTAGCCTCCGCCATCAATTCTGAGATCAAACGGACCATCGAAGTAGGTTTCGTCCCGGAGCCGAGTATTGGCCCTTCGGAGGAAATCCATGTCAATGTTATAGAATCCGCACCAAGCTGGATGGACCCCATCGCTGCATTCCTCTCTTCCGAACAACTCCCAGAGGACAAAAAAGAAGCACACAAGCTGCGAAATAAAGCCCTGCGATACTATCTGGATCCGCAAGGGGCTTTACAAAAAGTCCCTCTCTGGTCCATATTTGGAATGCGTGCACCCCGACAAAGTGGAGGAGCTTCTGACAGAGATACATGAGGGCAGTTGCGGTGCCCATTCTGGCGGACGCTCCCTGGCCCATCGAGCTATAACGCAGGGATATTATTGGCCGACAATGAGAGCTGACGCGGAGAGTTATGTAAAAAAATGTGAACAGTGCCAAAAGTTCTCCCCATTAACCCATCTGCCTGCCGAAGAGTTGAACTCTATCACCAGCCCCTGGCCGTTTGCTCAGTGGGGACTTGATATCGTAGGACCATTGCCCAGGGCCCCAGGGAACAAGCGATTCTTAATCGTCGCGACAGACTATTTCACAAAATGGGTCGAAGCGGAGGCTCTAACACATATACGAGATGCCGACATTAAACGCTTTGTATGGAGAAACATCATAACACGATTCGGCATTCCGAGAGCTCTAATCTCAGACAATGGCACCCAGTTCGATTGTGGCGTATATCGAGAGTTATGCAGCAAATATGGCATTCGGCCTTACTTCTCGACACCGGCCTACCCCCAAAGCAATGGTCAGGCCGAAGCCTCTAACAAATCCATCTTGGACGGCATCAAAAAGAGGCTGGAAAAAGCTAAAGGCAAATGGGTCGAAGAATTGCCGAGTGTATTGTGGGCTCATCGTACTACGCCGAGGAGATCCACCGGAGAAACACCGTTTGCTCTATGCTTTGGAACCCAGGCAATCTTACCCCTGGAAATCGGCCTCCCAACTCTGAAATCGCAAGTTTTTGACATAGGCCGAAACGACATGATGCTTGCCCTAGATCTGATTCTAATCGAAGAACGAAGAGACCGCGCCCTGGCATCCATGGCACGCTATCAGCAGCAGCTCGCCAAGTCGTACAATCAGCGAGTTCAGTTGCGCCGATACACGCCAGGAGAGCTTGTCCTAAAGAAGGTACTTCCAGCCGACCGAAAACCGGCCGATGGGAAATTGGGTCCAAACTGGGACGGCCCCTATCAAATTGAATCCATCGCAGGAACAGGGGCATATCGGCTCTCAGACATGACAGGAAGAAGCCTGCCACGGCCTTGGAATTCTACGCATTTACGTAAATTCTATCATTGACCCGACTTGTGGGCTTGATACTTGTACGTGTTCCACCTTTGTAATATAAAGTTTCTCGTTTTCTCAAGCTCGCCCCCAAGCCTTGATTAATAAGGGCCGATTAAGCCTTCCAAGGCCAAAACAAAGACTCCGGATTCGGAGCGCCCTTCGTGGATATCACGATTGGCCAAAATAAAGCCTCCGGATTCGGAGCCCCTTTTGGTGCATGTCACCTTAAGGCCGATTGACTCCGGATTCGGAGCGCCCTTCGTGGATATCACGATTGGCCAAAATAAAGCCTCCGGATTCGGAGCGCCCTTTGGATATCACGATTGGCCAAAATAAAGCCTCCGGATTCGGAGCCCCTTTTGGTGCATGACACCTTAAGGCCGATTGAGACTCCGGATTCGGAGCGCCCTTCGTGGATATCACGATTGGCCAAAATAAAGCCTCCGGATTCGGAGCGCCCTTCGTGGATATCACGATTGGCCAAAATAAAGACTCCGGATTCGGAGCGCCCTTCGTGGATATCACGATTGGCCAAAATAAAGCCTCCGGATTCGGAGCCCCTTTTGGTGCATGACACCTTAAGGCCGATTGAGACTCCGGATTCGGAGCGCCCTTCGTGGATATCACGATTGGCCAAAATAAAGCCTCCGGATTCGGAGCCCCTTTTGGTGCATGACCTTAACCGATTGAGACTCCGGATTCGGAGCGCCCTTCGTGGATATCACGATTGGCCAAAATAAAGCCTCCGGATTCGGAGCGCCCTTCGTAGATATCACGATTGGCCAAAATAAAGCCTCCGGATTCGGAGCGCCCTTCGTGGATATCACGATTGGCCAAATTAAAGCCTCCGGATTCGGAGCCCCTTTTGGTGCATGTCACCTTAAGGCCGATTGAGACTTCGGATTCGGAGCGCCCTTCGTGGATATCACGATTGGCCAAAATAAAGCCTCCGGATTCGGAGCCCCTTTTGGTGCATGTCACCTTAAGGCCGATTGAGACTCCGAATTCGGAGCGCCCTTCGTGGATATCACGATTGGCCAAAGCCAAAATAAAGCCTCCGGATTCGGAGCGCCCTTCGTGGATATCACGATTGGCCAAATTAAAGCCTCTGGATTCAGAGCCCCTTTTGGTGTATGTCACCTTAAGGCCGATTGAGACTCCGGATTCGGAGCGCCCTTCGTGGATATCACGATTAGCCTTTCTGAGATTTGTATTCGGACCACTTGATTGGCGGAATAAATATTCACTAAGAATCATTCTTAACTGAGACCTCAATACATGTCCAACTTTTACGCCATGCAACACAAACTTGCTAGAAAGTTAAAATAATACGATTAATTAAGCACATAACATTTCAAGACCGAATACAAGCGTTGAAAAGAAAAGAAATTCTATTTATTCGGTGCACTGTTTATTCGTTCGGCACCCTCATCGTGCTCTCTCAATTTCGAAATCGGGGTAAGGAAAGTGGTGGCGATGATACAGGGGCAAGGCCGAATCAATTCCCACGGCTTTGAGAGATCCCTCGGTTTGAAGGGCCTTGATCCAGCCGTGCTTGAATCCACGATTTTCACATCGACAGACCTCCTCGGCAAGGTCCTGTTTGGTCTTTTCAATCCCGACCTTCAGGCCATCCTGAAACCCCTTTGCATAACCCGAGGTCCGTTGGGTTCCTTTCTCCGCAACAACCAATTTAGATTGATCGGCCGAAACTGACGCGCTCGCTTGAACATTCTTCAGCTCCCGAAGCTCACGTTCAGCCTTTTCCGCGCGAATCTCCAAACTGCAATTCCTTTCGTCCTTTTTCTCGCTCTCACGTCGCACTTCCCGCAGACGCATACCGACTTCGTAAACAGTATATAGTCCTTTCACGGCCCCATGAATGCCGTCTCGAAATACTTCGAAATCTCGACGTTCGACCATCGATTGTTGGACTTCCGGCGAGAATATCTGTAGAGCGAACTCGACTGCCACATCTGGGTCTTTAATGATAGAGTCCGCCTCCGTTATTGGTCTATTCCTCACAGAAACCACAAAACTCAACGGCCGTGACGTCGCTTCAGGCTCGATTCTCGGTTGACTGCCCTTTCAAGGTGATCTGCTTCGATGACCAAGGGGCTGCTGTGTGGCCCGATCCTTGGACGTTCTTCTTCCTAAACGCGTAGGCTCGCTACTACGACTCATTACGACGTCTGATTCAGTCAATCTTCGTCCCTCCCCAGTTGCCGCGATGGAAATAAGTAGGGCCTCTGGCGTGCACCCGCTCCATTTATCCTTCAATGTTTGCAGCTTTCCTGAGGCAACGTCAGCAATCCCAAACGTCAACAGTCGAATGACAATTGTCCAACCCGCGAGCTAGGACCATTCGGCTTCCCAAGCTTCCGCCCTGGCGAAGGCAAGGACAGATTTATTAATCTGATCGGCCGAGTTTTTAAGCGCAAGCGTCGATCAATATGTGCCTTAGCTAGCCCGCGAGCTAGGACCATTCGGCTTCCCAAGCTCGCGCCTTGGCGAAGGCAAGGGCAGATTTATTAATCTGATCGGCCGAGTGGTCGAGCGCAAGCGCCGATCAATATGTGCCTTAGCTAGCCCGCGAGCTAGGACCATTCGGCTTCCCAAGCTCGCGCCCTGGCGAAGGCAAGGGCAAATTTATTAATCTAATCGGCCCAGTGGTCAAGCGCAAGCGCCGATCAATAGGTGTCTTAGCTAGCTCGCGAGCTAGGACCATTCGGCTTCCCAAGCTCGCGCCCTGGCGAAAGCAAGGGCAGATTTATTAATCTGATCGGCCGAGTGGTCAAGCACAAGCGCCGATCAATAGGTGCCTTAGCTAGCCCGCGAGCTAGGACCATTTGGCTTCCCAAGCTCGCGCCCTGGCGAAGGCAAGGACAGATTTATTAATCTGATCGGCCGAGTGGTCAAGCGCAAGCGCTGATCAATAGGTGCCTTAGCTAGCCCGCGAGCTAGGACCATTTGGCTTCCCAAGCTCGCGCCCTGGCGAAGGCAATGACAGATTTATTAATCTGATCGGCCGAGTGGTCAAGCGCAAGCGCCGATCAATATGTGCCTTAGCTAGCCCGCGAGTTAGGACCATTCGGCTTCCCAAGCTCGCGCCCTGGCGAAGGCAAGGGCAGATTTATTAATCTGATCGGCCAAGTGGTCAAGTGCAAGCGCCGATCAATATGTGTCTTAGCTAGCCTACGAGCTAGGACCATTCGGCTTCCCAAGCTCGCGCCCTGGCGAAGGCAAGGGCAAATTTATTAATCTGATCAGCCCAGTGGTCAAGCGCAAGCGCCGATCAATAGGTGCCTTAGCTAGCCCGCGAGGCTAGGACCAATCGGCTTCCCAAGCTCGCGCCCTGGCGAAGGCAAGGGCATATTTATTAATCTGATCGGCCGAGTGGTCAAGCGCAAGCGCCGATCAATAGGTGCCTTAGCTAGCCCGCGAGCTAGGATCATTCGGCTTCCCAAGCTCGCGCCCTGGCGAAGGCAATGGCAAATTTATTAATCTGATCGGTCAAGTGGTCAAGCGTAAGCGCCAATCAATACCTGCCTTAACTAGCCCACGAGCTAGGCCCATTCGGTTTCCCAAGCTCGCGACCTGTCTAAGGCAAGGGCAGATTTACTTGATTAATCCGATCTAAACCATAACCGAAAGCAATATCATTGATCAACATTTTCCTTAGCCAGTTGAACGCAACTCATGAAATTGTGTATATATACTCAAGTTACAAAACGAAAAGCTACAAGCCCGATTTTATATATACTCATGACAAGCCCGATTTTATATATACTCATGACAAGTTACTCATGAAATTTTTCATATATACGCAAGTTACTAAGCAAAAAGATTTACTCATGATTGTAGCAACAGATGAAAAATACCAAATAAAAAACTGTAAAATACATTCGACACCCTAAAACTGCCAGTCGGCCGCTCAGCCATCGGAATCAGACTCCAATGGCTCAACATCCACTTGCTCATATGGTATTGGCGTAATCAACGAGGCGTTAGCAGCAGCAAGGGCTTTGTGCCAGCCATGTTTGAATCCTCGATTTTCAAACTTGGGGACTTGGTCAACGTACTCGGCGAGTCCAGCATTTTTCCTAGCCTCGAATACTTTGGAAGACTCCGAGTCGGCTGCTTCCTTCGCCGCCTTCATTTCAGCCAACTCTTCTTCCAGTTTGGAGATCGCCTTCTGGGCCAATTTGAGCGCATCTTCGCTCGCATCCGCCTTCTTCTCGGCATCCGATTTCAGTTGATCCGTGCTACGAGCCCTCTCCATCTCGGCGTCGGCCCTTGAGGCTTCCTTGTTCGCCCTCAAAGCCTCGACCTTGGCCCTTCTCCTCTGGCCTTCAACTTCCTCGCGTAAATGACCAATCTCTTAGATGGCGTCGCGATGGCGACGGCCCACATCGGTTATCCATCCGACGGTCTACAAGACAAGAATTTAAAACCATAACTTCAATAGTATTCGGATTAAGTGAAGCTAAGTTTGAATATACCAAAAGCGCCGATTGGGCAGCTAGTGCTGTCGCTTTCAGATCCGTCTCCACCCGGAAAGCCTCCTTGTCAGACGGCAATGACACGGACGTAGCCAAGCTGAATGCGACTTCTGGATCTTTAAGCGCCGAAGCATCAGAAGAAACCGGCATGTTTCTTATCATCGGCTGAATGACAAAAGGAACGACCACGTCCGATCCCTCTAATCGAGGACGTTTCCCGCCATGTTCTCCTGAGCCGACCTCAAACTCGGCAGGGCGTTTCTCTGCCTCAACTTCTTGGCCGGCCTGCATGTCCAAAGCAGATTCGGCATTCCGATCTGCTACCGTTTCCACGACAACAACGCGCACAGACTCTGATTCGCTAACAGGCAGGGAGAATTGCGATTCGGGTGGCGGGTGGTACTTCAGACGGAGGGCCTGCGCTCTTCGCCGCGCCAGCCTTTCCTCATTCGCCTTCCTGGCAAGTTGTGTCAGACTTAACCCGGCCATGTCTTCGGGTCTGCGGTGGGAATACCCTCCAAGCCGTGAACAACGCCGTCAATGAAAGATCCCCTCGACCCGATGTGGATGTAGGATCAGCCGAATTCAATACCTCCTCGGACTCGGTTTCGACTGATCTGATTCGATAACATTAGCTACATCCCCCTCCGAATCGGACCCTCCAAAACCAACCTGCCTCAAATTTTTGAAGTCGGACAAAATAAGGGCGATAAGAAAATCTTCACCTTCAGGAACAGGGATATTTTTCGCTGCCGAGAAGGTCGTGTATGTCGGCTCGTAACGAAGCAGAATATGTGCCGACCTCCCTTGTTTCTGAAGACTTCGACGGCCGAAATATTTGAGCGCGACTTCGATATCCGAAAGAACGGCGCCGTCAGTTGAAGACAGAACTTTCTTCAAACTTCTTCCTGCACAGCCAAGCCGTCACATTTCAAAGAAGAGGCTTTACAACAAAAACGAACAAATAATAAAAGCGAGAAGGCAATCAGCCCCCACCTGGCTCACCCCTCCGTCTAGGAATAGGTCGATGTGATCCTCCCCTTCGCCAAATTCCCAGTTACCCTGGACAACGACCATCACATCATCAACTCGTTTTCTAGAACTGGAAAGCATAGTAATCAGCTGATGTCGATATCCTTGGCCCTAAGGAAGAAACGCTCGTGCCGACCAGAAGACTTAGCCAAGGCATAATAATGCCGGATGGCTGGAATGCCAAGGTTAATTCTTAGGCGACGGTTGAGCGCTATAACCCCCATTATGATTCTAAAGAAATTCACATTAGGTTGAGAAGGGATTAAACCCCAGTAGCGAAGCATAGCCCTAAGAAACGGGTGAAGGGGGAAACAGACTCCACCATCTGCAATTGACAAAAGAGGAAAGACAATCATGGTTTCGTCCTCCCTCTCCATATCAAGAGTGCCGTCTGCCACAAGCGACAGACGGACATCATCAGGAATGGATAAATGGCGTTTAAAGCCAGCGATTCGATCTGACGAGAGGAGGTCTTTTAAATGTTTCGCCATACTCTATAGTTTATGAGAATATGCCAAGGAAGGAATAAACCAGAAAAAGTCTCCAAAACAAAGGAGGAGAGAACTTACAAAGGACGAAGGGGATATCGGAAAACAGAGTTGCAGGGACTATCCAAAAAGGCAATCCAGCGATGAGCATCACGAAAAACATACTTGAAAGGACGCCAAAATTTCAAATCGCAATAAATAGACACGTGCGTGAAGGGGGAAGGTCGACACGACAACCGAAAGGGGTGCGCTTAGATATCTGCATGACGATGAGGCCAATCATCGAATTTTGGCTCTGACTTTTCGAAATTCAAAACCAAGCACTCCAGCCAACTGTCGTTGGTGAAGCGCTTGGGGGCAATTGTGGAAGCCGAATAAATATAGAGTCGGAACGCGAACCCCAGAAGATAGATACTATTCGGCTTCATATTACGAAATAAGGACGCCGAATGCGTTAGTGGAGCCGAATAGACGGAGGTCAGTAGCTCTGAATGAACCAAAGGTGAATGGGATAAAAGTAGGCTCAGGCCCGAGGCCCAAAAGCAAGTATAAATACAAGAGCCGCAAATTTAGAAAGGTATGTAAGAATCACTCCACTTTACTTAGACAAGAAGCTATCTTGAGTGTCTGAACTAACTTGTCCGTCGGAGTGCTAATTCCGGCACCCCGACCGGAGTGTTTCCATCTTTTCAGGTGACTAGCTGAGATCACTAGCGTCTCCCAGGATCTGAAGAGTATTTCCAAACCACTTCTCCACAACAATAATGTGCAATTTACAATCACATGTGTATATGTAAGTGACCAAATAAAAATTAAGTGAGGTTTCCAATCTTTATACATCTAGAATTCATCACATAATATCAACATTATGAAATTCTCACTCACCCTTTTATTCATTTCAAGAAAAATCCCTTGATCTCACCCATTATTCCCAAAACCCCTAAGCTTCTAGATTTTTCACCAAAAACCCTAACATTTCCTCATCTCATTTCAAAAACCCCTCTAAACACATCAATCTCAACATCATGATTCCACATTTCAAAATTTAGAACTTACAAAAGACAAGGATAGGTTTCTCCTACAAAACCATCCATTTCTTGAAAGAAAAACCCATTTTCGAAATACCAAAGGAAAGCTCACAAATCAATCACAAACTTACATGAACATATATATAACTCAAGAAAATCCCCTACCTCAATGTTTGATGAAGAAATGGAGATGAAACCCTAGCTTTGATGGAAGATTCTTCAACTTTCCACAACACCAAGAGGAGCCCTAGCTCTAGATCTCCAAAGCTTGAGATGGATGATGATGGATTTGGACCCAATGGATTACAAGAATCAAAGAGCTTTAGGGTTTTGATGAAGGTTTCTAGAGAGAAGGAAGAAAAAATATGAGGTTTAGAGTGAGAATAAAAAGCCCCAAATGTGTTACAAATTCGGCCAAAAGAGAAAAAAAAAAAAAACAGGGATTCGGCTGCCTAGATTGCCACACGTGCGGCGCCCTTCCCGTACGTGCGGAGCGCCCCTCCCATATGTGCGGCCTTTACCCCCGCACGTGCGGGGCTCCTCACCCGCACCTCACTCTGCTCGTGCATATTAGACAGAATACAACCCCAAACTTCCCTTGCATTCCGCACGTGCGACCTAGCCCCCCGCACGTGCGGCCCCTTTCCCGCACGTACGGCCTGTGGCCCCTGCACGTGCGGCTAAGCCAAACAGCCCAGAAAATTCCCAGCTCAAGCCTCGGCACTCCGGACCTAACCTCGCACTCCCGGGAACAAGTGAAATTCAACACGGAACACAACAAGAACAAGGATTTTATTTAGAGAACCATTTCCGGGCCTTTCAAACCCAACAAAAGAAAAAGAAGAACAGAGGGAAGAAAAGAAAACACAATAGACCCGGTCATCACAACCTCCCCACCATAAGAAATTTCGTCCCCAAAATTTGAACAAACTCACCAAACAAGGGTGCCCTAGCAACTATGATCATTTAGACAACATTACCAAGTTGCAGCATCTATGTTCAACCAACATTTACCATTTTCTTCCTCATCATTCCATCAAAACAACAATTGTTTATACAAGGCATATGAAATAAAAACATCTTTAGCAAAATACCTTTCTTTCACAATTTCTGTTTAGATTAACAATACATATAGCAACATGTGACCCCCAATTCAACACTTTGCCCCTTAAACGCTAGGGAAACTTTACAATTAAAACAAAACAACTAAGCATGCTCAAATAAATCCGGATACTTGGAGCGGACCTCCACTTCCCGTTCCCAAGTTGCCTCCTCAATCCCATGGTGTCTCCACAACACCTTCACTAGTGGTATGGTTTTGCCTCGTAGCACTTGTTCTTGGGTATCTAAGATTTGAACCGGTCGCTCTTCATAAGAAGCATCCTCATCTACCTCCAAATCAACCCAATCTAACACATGAGAAGGGTCGGGTTCGTACTTCCTAAGCATTGACACATGAAACACATTGTGGACTCCCCGAAAGTTGTTGCGGTAAAGCTAACCGGTAGGCCACCTCCCCAATTCTCTCCAATATCTCAAAAGGCCTAATAAACCTCGGAGACAACTTACCACTCTTACCGAATCTCATTAAACTCCGCCTAGGTGAGATCTTAAGAAACACATGGTCACCCACTTCAAAGGACAAAGGTCGTCTCCTCTTGTCTGCATAATTTTTCTGTCGGCTTTGGGCCGTAGCTAACCTCTTCCAAATGAGAGCTACTTTCTCAGTTGTCTCCCTAACAATTTTGACCCAACAATGGTGTATCCCCCACCTCGGCCCAACAAACAGGTGATCTACAAGGTCGGCCATACAAGGCCTCAAACGGTGCCATCTCAATACTAGCTTGGTAACTATTGTTGTAAGCAAACTCAATCAACGGTAAATGCCTTTCCCAAGACCCCTTGAAATCTAGGACACAAGCTCTAAGCATGTTGTAGACACCTCATTTTTTATCGTCCTCAAGACTTGGATGTGCTTGTAGGTACATCCAGCAACAAGGTTGATTGCTCGTCGAATGTTCAACTTTTGTGACGGAATGCTCCAGGTTTGATCCTTCCAAATGCTATTTCCATTCTATCTCATTTTTAGACCATGTGTTGGCTATTTTAGTCACAAAAAACAAAATAGGCTTTTTAGCCCAATCAGACAAAACATCACATCCAACACATAATCATTACATTATTTTTCTCACAAAAAAGTCAAAAACTCTTCCCAAATCAGGCTTTTTAACCCCAGACTAAAATAGTTCAAAAAGCTAAAAAGTCAATCCACTTCCCAAACGAAGCTTAAGCTTTTAGTTAATTCAAAAGATTCCATTGAGTTTAGGAATAATGTTAAAAATTTCAAATATTTTACTAAAATTTTCAGTATTCAACACATTAAAGTCCCATTTTAAAATTTCAAGTGAAGATTTGGACGGTTTTGATTAGTGGAGCGCATCTTATGTGCGTAGTAACACAACTTGCATTGTTGAGTTATCAAGTTAATTTTTCTTTTTTCTTTTTTCTTTTTGAGTTAATTACTTAAAATCGTATTTATAAATGTATAGCAGTTCAAGTTCTATTTAAGATTTTTTGAACTAATAAATCCTATTTAATAAAATTAAGAATATTATCAATTTTTTTCAATTTTTAAAATTACGATCATTATCAATTTTGCATAGTAATGTTCTGGACAATTGTTTCACTAATTGATAAAAAAAAAAATAGAGCATAAGATTAAACGTTTTTGCCTTTCTATTTATTGGTTTGATTCAACTATCCAATAAAACTGACAAGATTATCAATTTTTTCATTTTAAATTTTTTTTTAAAATTTTGCATATCAATGTTCCATCATCATACTTCTTTATAGACACAAAATTTTCAATTTTGCACCAAAAAAAAAAATTTCAATTTTTTCAAATTTTTTTTTGGTACATAATTTTTTTTTTTTTTTTTCAATTTGAAAGGTGATGTTTTAAAGTTTTAAAAATCAAAATAAATTTTAAATTATTATGTTCCTTTATATATAATCATAAATGATGAACAATAATTGTTTAAAGGGTAATTTCGACTATTAAAAATTTAATGGTGCTTGAAAATCCAAAAAATCTTAATTATGACTTTGGAGTATAAGTTCATAAATTAGGACTTGTATGTAAATGTTTTTTTTTTAAATTTTAAAATTGAAATTATCATAATTTTTATTGTACAAATTTATTTTTCAATAAAAATTGTAGTTTTGGGAATCTACTGGTTGAGTTTTATCAAACATGACCATTATTGGTTATGAAATCATGTTTTAAAAAATTGAGAAATTTTGCAATTTTTGTGTGTACTAAGAAATTTTACAATTAGGTTCCGTTTGTTTCGACATAAAATATTTATCAAAAAATATATATTTCTTGTAAATTAAATTGTACATAGAATTTGTTATTTTTTATTTTTATTTTTTTTATTTTTCAGCGTTTGGTTGACACTATTTTATTGACTAAAAGAAAATTTTTGATTCAATAAAGTGTTATTTATGACTTTTTAGCGGAGCTAATATATTTTATTTGAAAAGACTAAATATGTTTTAAAGGTAGTGAGTGAGAGTCAATTTTGTAAAAATTGACTTACGAAATTTTTAAAATCATTTTTGGAAAAATGAGGAAAAAATATTTTTCTTGAAAAATGTTTTACTTTTTTTTTGTTCAACCAAATAACGAAAAATGAGTTAAAGTTAAAACAAATGGAGCCTTACTGTAACTGATTTTTTTTTTTTTTTTTTTGCATTTTATTTATTTTATTTCAAACTATAAAATGTCATAATTTTAATTGTAGATCTTTTCTTTCCACAAAAGTTACATTTTTGGAATCTACTTGTTGAGATTTATCAAACATTATCAATATTGGCTATGAAATTATGTTAAAAAAATTAGAAATTTCACAATTTTTGTGTGGAATTGAGAAATTCTATAATTTTTGTATAATTGAGAAAATTAGCAGTTTTTATGTGCTACCCTATATTTTGATCAAAGATCTTGCTCTCTCTCTCTAGAAATTCATTTCTCATTCTGAAAAAAGAGAAGTTTATTCCAATACATGTGAACGAAGTCACACTTTTAAGCGGTTATAAGTACAGAAGAGCTCATGAATTGGGCTCGTTTGGTTTGATTTTCCTGAAAATTTTTGAGAAAATTTTCTCTACAAATAAGTTTTCAAAAGTAATCAAACCAAAGAAATTTTTTCCAAAAAAATTTCCCAACTTAAACCAAACAAGTTTCCAAACAATCTCTCTCTCAAACACACATCAAATCATCACTTTTTCCAAAACTCTCTCTCAAAATAATTTTCCAAAACATTTTTTGAAAAAAACCAAACCAAAATGTTTCGTACTTTTTATCTCTAAAAACACATCTCTCAAACACAAACCAAACATACCCTAGGGCAGTCGCATTACATATATAATAAGGTCTCTTCTATTAACTTCATGGAACTGTGTTAACCTGCAACATAGAAAACAAAGTACAAGGAAGAGGGTTAGAATTTAGCTTGTGTTCTCTTAGTTAGCTGTTTGACTACTAGTGTTCATTATCAGAGTGAGAAAAACCAATTTATTAATGAATATAAGAAATAGAGCCAGATTATCAATAAAGGGAAAACACAAGAAGCATCAAAGGAAACCAACCCATTCAACTAAGTTGGCACGAGACGACATGCCACATCAAAATTTTGGAGATGCGACTGCCACCATGAGATCCCATCACTGAACTACTAGAGAACTAATTAAGAAACATGTACCACTTAATTGCGAGATGTTTTGTGAATAATGATGCTCTTTATCTAGGCCTTTGTGTTTATTAATGTAATCTAGTTGTACTCCTTATCTATCCTCATCCTCCGCTTTATATTAATCGAATTATTAAAAGAAAAATTTTTCCAAAAATAAATAAATAAGAAACATAGAAGAAAAAAAGAAAAAAAAGAAAAATGAATGAGAAGAAGTAAATGAAGTAAAGGATAGATGAGAGGGGAACAGAGGATATAGTGTTTACTTCCACATTTGGAGCCGTGGGCAAGTGGTTTGCCGCAGGACTGAGCAACAAAGACACTTTCTCCATGCTAATGATCTGTTCAATTTCCTTAGTAATGTACTTGCACACGCATGCTACATCCGCTGTCTTCACTACATCACAGCACTCCATAGATGGCTCACCTGAGGCCCTGTCCTGCCTACGTACTTGGGGCATTGTGCCATCAGTCCAGGCAGGTCTCCTTGGCACTGCCCCGACACCACCACTACTCCCCCTTTGTTCCACATTCTCGTCGCAACTACCAACACTATCATACCTACCACTAAATGCATGTTCATCCCCATCTCTCTCTCTCTCTCTCTCTCTCTCTCTCTCTCTCTCTTAAGTTGTGTGCTTGCTTGGTAGCTGCAAGCATCTATATATATATGGTGGCCATGGCGCGTTACGCTTTGGTTCAATGAATTGCATGTGAAATCTATACTTTAACTGTCGTCTTGCTCAATGTTCATCCCTCTATTGTTGCTTTTTGAATTTGGGCTTGCAGTTTCATGTGTGCACACACCAGAAAACATGATTTGCATTCCTATGTCTAATTAGCTTTGCCAACTCATGTGAAATCCAAATCAAGTATATTTGATAATTTGTAGTCTGTTTATTTAGAGAAAAATTGTTGGTAATTCAAGTTGATGGGTGCGTTAGACATTAGGTCCTAGTTTTGGTTATTGGAAGTTATAAAAGACACCATCCCCATCCCACGAAGAACGGATTCAAGATCAAACTTTAGGAGACAAAACAAATGTTGTTTGGGATAAACTAAAAAAAATTAAAAAGTCAAAAGTTATTAAAAAAAGTTTAAAAAGTTTATAATATTCAAGGGTAGCTTGTGGGGAAAGCCATTAGGACAAAATTATTATTTGTCCTTTGAATTCAACTACCCAAAAAGTTAAAAAGTCAAAATAGTAAAATTGTCATTTTGATTTTACTACAATATTTTATTACACATCTTTTATAAAAAGTTAAAAAGTTATCCCAAACATATATATATATTTTTTCTACTTTTTTAATCAAAAAGTCAAAAAGTGCACTTATAATACATCCCAAACAACTAATTATTTCTCATCTTTAGAAATCATCTGACTAATATTAGTATAATATACATAATTTTTATAATCTTTTGACATCATCTTACTAATTACTAGATCCATCCTATCGCACTTCCTTATTTTTTTTGATCAGCAAAAAAAATTTTATTGATGGGAAAACATAACAAGTATGAAAACTTACATCAATAAAGACGAGGGTGCAAAAAGCATCACAGTGAAACATTTAGATCCCAACTAGATTGGCACCTAGATGCACACCAAATCATCTGCTAGCACACAGTCGAAGCTCCAAGAAGGTGAGAAGCCAACATGCAGAGCAAAACAAAAACAAAAGAACAAAGAGCACCAACACTACTACCAATCCTCTGTTATATTACAGGATTGGATGCAAAAGGGGCTAACTACTACTACAACTCCTCAAGCTGAAGCAAACAGGACTACCAAAGCAAGCAAAGCAACATCTACCCCCAACATGGATCAACAACAACCAAGCCAGCAATCAACATTTCCAGATCAGCAAACATATCCCCACGCAAAATCCAGCAGCAACATAGCAACTTGCCCCCAAGATAGAAAAACAACCCAGCAGCTCCTGACTTATATAAACAACCACCACACCAGCAGCCGCAAAACACAGAACTGAGAGCACCCCTGCAGACCCAAGCGAACCCAGCAAAGCAGCATGAACACTTCGCATCACAGCAACCCAACATAACACAGCAGAGAAACCAACTGAACAGATTAATCCCTACTGATACACTTTCTAATCTGCTGGAGATTTAAAACAAAGTCCTGAATAGGATACTGCCACTCTCTAGAAGCTGTTCTAAGCCAAAGAGCCACTCTAAACTTAATCAGATCAGAGATAATCTCAGCATCTGCTACTGCGTTATTAAATACATAGTCCAAACCAAGAAGCACTTCCTTGTTGATAAGCCCAAACCAACAATTGATCAAAAAAAATACTGAAAATAAAAAAACTCAATTTTAAAATTATTCCTAACCAACAATTGAATTTAACTGAGCTTCCCTCAAGTATAGGCTCAAGGGATTCACCACATGTCTCGTTTCAATAATATGAAGCATACATTTTGTAAGATTCTTTGTGCGTATTATTCACACAAAAAATTTGGTCAATCCGATAATCATAGCCTATTTAATTTAGATATTTATCACCAAAAAAAAAAAAAGATGTCATATTTTTAAAAATACATTTGTCATCCATTTTTTTTAAAGATAAGGTGCAGTAAATTGAATATGTTACAATTATTGAATCAGCTAATTTTTTTTTTTTTATTTGGTCGTTTTTGTAGATGATATATATGAAGGATTCGACAAAATAAACAATTTGAATTATCAAAATTATGAAACTTATAACGAGTTGAATCAAATTGAATTTATATTTTAATCTCAGTTGGAGATTTATTTTAAATTATTAAACTCTATTCATTTTGGACCCAATTGATTGAATTGTTACATGTTAGTAACCATGTAATAGTGTTGTGCTTTTATTATTATTATTTAATTACCATAAAATAGTTGTTAATATTCATGGTGTGTACCATTAAACGAAATATATTTTGTGGTGAGAAAATATTATATTTACTTTTTCCATTAAAGATGTTGAAATGTATTTTTAATTGATATATATATATATATATATAGGTGTATATATATAGTTAGATATTTGTTTAGGAAATATCTATAAAAGTGACCAAATGAAATTTTTGTCAAACTTTGGGAGTCCTTGCCGTGAGAAGAAGAGAAAAAGGGTTTCAATATTGGTTTTTCATGGGTTTGATCTAGTATAAGTCATTTTTGACCCCTAGTGCTTTGGATCAAAACGTAGAGGGCGGAAAAGGCGTCGTTTGGCTCAAAAAAAAAAATAATTTCTATTGCCGAAAAATTTGAAAGCTTCTTGGCTTGAGGTAGGGATTTTTCCTACACTTCTTTATACACTTTTACTTGATTATATGGAGCTTGGAGTTGTATATAATTTAATTAGAATTTTTGAAAAATTTGTGATTTATTTGCTTGAAAGGGAAATTTTGAGAAAAATAAAAAGTTGATATCCAAATTGCGAAAGTGTAAACTTGGAATATGTTTGTAAGGTTATGAAAGAGTTATGTTTTAAATTTGAACAAAAACGGACTTCGACCCGATTGGTTTTGAAATTTTTACCGGTTTGTGACCAAAAGAGCATTTTTAGGGAAAACAAAGGAATTACGTCTAACTTTTGGGGCTTTTGATCAAAATAGGATGTCATAGTTGAATAATGCTTGGAGAATGAGTTTGGAAAGAAAATGATATTTTCTTGGGCATTAGCGATATTATTTTGCTTAATGTATCTATTGGAATAAAATCAACACAGTTAGAAATGGTTCTCGAGAGGTTACCGGATGTGATTGTGGTATGAAAACTAGTGTAGTTGTTCATATTTAATGAGATGTGGAATAGATTGTATTTATCGAAATTTTTAGAATTTAATTGTTTAAATATCTGTTTGGGTTATCGGTAGAGGATATCCATGATTGTTGTAGAAATGCATGAGACTTAGGTAAATTGAACAGCATTTCCTCATTTGTTGCATTGGACATTGTATTACATTCATTTCATTGGAAATGTATTTGTTTTTGAGAAATGTTTGGAAATGTATCTGTTTGCGAAAAGATGAATACTTGGTGAATTTTGGTGGGGGGTGTAGAGCAGCGCAATTAGGTGTCAAGCCTTCCAGTTTACTGGTAAAAATGACAGTGGTAGTACATTAGGGCCTACTTGCAGACACTCAGCTAGAGATTCACAAAACCTGTATTCATGTAACAGATATGGTTTAAAATGGAAATGATTTTATATCTGTTGTTGCATCTCAACATTGCATGCTTCATAAAAAGAGAGATAAACTGTTTTATCATGAACATGGCATGAGCATACTCCTCTTTAGTCTTGTCATGGTCCATATGTTGTGTAGTATATCTCTACTGAGCTGTGGCTCACATGTAACGCCCTCGAAATAATTCAACATAAACTAACTACATCAACTAACGTTTACTAAACAATGACAATAATCCTTCCATCTTTACATAGTTAATAAACGAGTTTATGCAAAAGTTTTCATATGCAGATTATACATTCATTGGTAAGAAAACACATGAATCTATAGCATGTAAAGCATATAGTTCTCAAAACAAATAAATGCCCTTATGGGCTATAACTTTCAAGGCTTAAGCCCGGTTACACAAAAGTGGCCTCTCAGACCCATACAAAAATAGCCCTTGGCTAGTAATTAAATCACAACAAAAAAAAAAAAGTTATGTACTCTTCACAATTATCCACGCCCTCAACTTGACGGGATCACCACGTCATTTCCTGCACTAAAATCCCATAGGGATGAGCATAAAGCCCAGTAGAGAAATCCCTAACAAAGTATATACATTTATGCAAGATATCCAATGTTAAATACAAGTGCAAATGCCATGCAATCCCTTTTAAAAAATAGTCTCATGTCATGTCTTGTTTAAAATCACCACGTTTTCGATAACATTTTTATGCAATCTCATTAATACCAAATTTCCAATTTTAACCATAAGGGGTGGTAAATACGACACAGGTAGTCCCTAGATTGGTGTCTGCAAGTAGGCTCAACAAGCACTACCAATAACCCCACTTTACCGGTTGCTAATCGGAAGGGAAGTGGTGCCTCCTCCGCGCGTATTTTTAGTCTTTCACCTCGGACACTCAGGCCAACTTATCAATTCATCCACACCCCCTAATCGGACTCACTAATGTATTTACCCCACTCACATTATCGTTGTCTTCATAACCATATATGTATGTAAATATTCCTTTCCTGAATGTAAATGTTTCCAATCTAGATACGCGATGCATAATAATTAATTGAAAGAATATGAAATGCAATGATAATCCATGCCTCGTAGTATTTCTCTAATTCCAAGTTATTCCAACAATATTACCATAACAATTACATTCCTCATTTTCCCTTTTCCATGTTATTTCATAGAATGGTACAAAGTTGCTATCATGGATCTTTATACAACAATGAACCTACAATTCATATACTTTTATATTCTAAATATTTTCAAAGCTAGAGCAAATGTTTGAACAATAATTTCCTTTCACAACATTACTCATATATCATGGAACACAATAATGTGCAATTTACAATCACATGTGTATATGTAAGTGACCAAATAAAAATTAAGTGAGGTTTCCAATCTTTATACATCTAGAATTTATCACATAATATCAACATTATGAAATTCTCACTCACCCTTTTATTCATTTCAAGAAAATCCCTTGATCTCACCCATTATTCCCAAAACCCCTAAGCTTCTAGATTTTTTCACCAAAAACCCTAACCTTTCCTCATCTCATTTCAAAAACCCCTCTAAACACATCAATCTCAACATCATGATTCCACATTTCAAAATTAAGAACTTACAAAAGAAAAGGATAGGTTTCTCCTACAAAACCATCCATTTCTTGAAAGAAAAACCCATTTTCGAAATACCAAAGGAAAGCTCACAAATCAATCACAAACTTACATGAACATATATATAACTCAAGGAAATCCCCTACCGTAATGTTTGATGAAGAAATGGTGATGAAACCCTAGCTTTGATGGAAGATTCTTCAACTTTTCACAACACCAAGAGGAGCCCTAGCTCTAGATCTCCAAAGCTTGAGATGGATGATGATGGATTTGGACCCAATGGATTACAAGAATCAAAGAGCTTTAGGGTTTTGATGAAGGTTTCTAGAGAGAAGGAGGAGAAAATATGAGGTTTAGAGTGAGAATAAAAAGCCCCAAATGTGTTACAAATTCGGCCAAAAGAGAAAAAAAAAAACAGGGATTCGGCTGCCTAGATTGCGGCATGTGCGGCGCCCTTCCCGCACGTGCGGAGCGCCCCTCCCGTACGTGCAACCTTCACCCCCGCACGTGCGGGGCTCCTCACCCGCACCTCACTCCGCTCGTGCATATTAGACAGAATGTAACCCCAAACCTCCCCTGCATTCCGCACGTGCGGCCTAGCCCCCCGTACGTGCGGCCTGTGGCCCCTGCACGTGCGACTAGGCCAAACAGCCTAGAAAATTCCCAGCTCAAGCCTCGGCACTCCGGACCTGACCTCGCACTCCCCGGAACAAGTGAAATTCAACATCGAACACAACAAGAACAAGGACTTTATTTAGAGAACTATTTCTGGGCCTTTCAAACCCAATGAAAGAAAAAGAAGAACAGAGGGAAGAAAAGAAAACACAATAGACCCGGTCATCACAACCTCCCCACCATAAGAAATTTCGTCCCCAAAATTTGAACAAACTCACTAAACAAGGGTGCCCTAGCAACTATGATCATTTAGACAACATTACCAATTGCAGCATCTATGTTCAACCAACATTTACCATTTTCTTCCTCATCATTCCATCAAAACAACAATTGTTTATACAAGGCATATGAAATAAACATCTTTAGCAAAATACCTTTCTTTCACAATTTCTGTTTAGATTAACAATACATATAGCAACATGTGACCCCCAATTCAACACTTTGTCCCTTCAACGCTAGGGAAACTTTACAATTAAAACAAAATAACTAAGCATGCTCAAATAAATCCGGATACTTGGAGCGGACGTCCGCTTCCCGTTCCCAAGTTGCCTCCTCAATCCCATGGTGTCTCCACAACGCCAAAAAGTCAATCCACTTTCCAAACGAAGCTTAAGCTTTTAATTAATTCAAAAGATTCCATAGAGTTTAGGAATAATGTTAAAAATTTCAAATATTTTACTAAAATTTTCAGTATTCAACCCATTAAGTCCCATTTTAAAATTTCAAGTGAAGATTTGGACGGTTTTGATTAGTGGAGCGCATCTTATGTGCGTAGTAACACAACTTGCATTGTTGAGTTATCAAGTTAATTTTTCTTTTTTCTTTTTTCTTTTTTCTTTTTTCTTTTTGAGTTAATTACTTAAAATCGTATTTATAAATGTATAGCAGTTCAAGTTCTATTTAAGATTTTTTAAGCCAATAAGTCCTATTTAATAAAATTAAGAATATTATCAGTTTTTCTCAATTTTTAAAATTAGAATCATTATCAATTTCGCATAGTAATGTTTTGGACAATTGTTTTACTAATTGATAAAAAAAAAAAAATAGAGCATAAGATTAAACGTTTTTGCCTTTCTATTTATTGGTTTGATTCAACTATCCAATAAAACTGACAAAATTATCAATTTTTTCATTTTTAATTTTTTTTTTTTAATTTTGCATATCAATGTTCCATTATCATACTTCTTTATAGACACAAAATTTTCAATTTTGCACAAAAAAAAAAATCAATTTTTTCAATTTTTTTTTTTGCACATAATTTTTTTATTATTTTTTTTTCAATTTGAAAGGTGATGTTTTAAAGTTTTAAAAATCAAAATAAATTTTAAATTATTATGTTCCTTTATATGTAATCATAAATGATGAATAATCATTGTTTGAAGGGTAATTTCGACTATTAAAAATTTAATGGTATTTGAAAGTTCAAAAAATCTTTAATTATGACTTTGGAGTATAAGTTCATAAATTTGGACTTGTGTTTAAATGTTTTTTTTTTAATTTTAAAATTCAAATTATCATAATTTTTATTGTACAAATTTATTTTTCAATAAAAATTGTAGTTTTGGGAATCTACTTGTTGAGTTTTATCAAACATGATCATTATTGGTTATGAAATCATGTTTTAAAAAATTGAGAAATTTTGCAATTTTTGTGTGTACTAAGAAATTTTACAATTAGGTTCCGTTTGTTTCGACATAAAATATTTATCAAAAAAAATATATTTCTTGTAAATTAAATTGTACATAGAATTTTTAAATTTTTTATTTTTATTTTTCAGCGTTTGGTTGACATTATTTTATTGACTAAAAGAAAATTTTTGATTCAATAAAGTGTTATTTATGACTTTTTAGTGGAGCTAATATATTTTATTTGAAAAGGCTAAATATGTTCAAAAGGTAGTGAGTGAGAGTCAACTTTGTAAAAATTGACTTACGAAATTTTTAAAATCAGTTTTGGAAAAATGAGGCAAAAATATTTTTCATGAAAAATGTTTTACTTGATTTTTATTCAACCAAATAACGAAAAATGAGTTAAAGTTAAAACAAATGGAGCCTTACTGTAACTGATTTTTTTTTTGTTTGCAATTTATTTATTTTATTTCAAACTATAAAATGTCATAATTTTAATTGTAGATCTTTTCTTTCCACAAAAGTTACATTTTTGGAATCTCCTTGTTGAGATTTATCAAACATTATCAATATTGGCTATGAAATTATGTTAAAAAAATTAGAAATTTCACAATTTTTGTGTGGAATTGAGAAATTCTATAATTTTTTATAATTGAGAAAATTAGCAGTTTTATGTGCTACCCTATATTTTGCTCAAAGATCTTGCTCTCTCTCTAGAAATTCATTTCCCATTCTGAAAAAAGAGAAGTTTATTCCAATACATGTGAACGAAGTCACACTTTTAAGCGGTTATAAGTACAGAAGAGCTCATGAAATACAAGGACTTTGCATTACATATAATAATAAGGTATCTTCTATTAACTTCATGGAACTGTGTAACCTGCAACATAGAAAACAAAGTACAAGGAAAGAGGGTTTAGAAACTTAGCTGTGTCTCTCTTAGCTGTTTGACTACTTGTGTTCATTATTCAAGTGAGAAAAACCAATTTATTAATGAATATAAAAGAAAAATAGAGCAAGATATATCAATAAAGGAGAAAAACACAGGAAGCATCAAAGCGAAACCAACCCATTCCAACTAAGTTGGCACGAGACGACATGCCACATTCAAAATTGGAGATGCGACTGCCACCATGAGATCCATCACTAAACTAGAGAACTAATTAAGAAACATGTACCAACTTAATTGCGAGATGTTTTGTGAATAATGATGCTCTTTATCTAGGCCTTTGTGTTTATTAATGTAATCTAGTTGTACTCCTTATCTCCTCATCCTCCGCTTTATATTAATCGAATTATTAAAAAAAAAAAATTTCCAAAAATAAATAAATAAGAAACATAGAAGAAAAAAAGAAAAAAAAGAAAAATGAATGAGAAGAAGTAAATGAAGTAAAGGATAGATGAGAGGGAAGAGAGGATATAGTGTTTACTTCCACATTTGGAGCCGTGGGCAAGTGGGTTTGCCGCAGGACTGAAGCAACAAAGACAACTTTCTCCATGCTAATGATCTGTTCAATTTCCTTAGTAATGTACTTGCACACGCATGCTACATCCGCTGTCTTCACTACATCACAGCACTCCTAGATGGCTCAACCTGAGGCCCTGTCCTGCCTACGTACTTGGGCATTGTGCCATCATCCAGGCAGGTCTCCTTGGCACTGCCCCGACCGACCACCACACTACCTCCCTTGTTCCACATTCTCGTCGCAACTACCAACACTATCATACCCACCACTAAATGCATGTTCATCCCATCTCTCTCGCTCTCTCTCTCTCTCTCTCTCTCTCTCAAGTTGTGTGCTTGCTTGGTAGCTGCAAGCTTCTCTATATATTGGTGGCCATAGTGCGTTATGCTTTGGTCCAATGAATTGCATGTGAAATCTATACTTTAACTGTCATCTTGCTCAATGTTCATCCCCTTTATTGTTGCTTTTTGAATGTGGGCTTGCAGTTTCGTGTGTGCACACACTAGAAAACATGATTTGCATTCCTATGTCTAATTAAGCTTTGCCAACTCATGTGAAATCCAAATCAAGTATATTTGATAATTGCAGTCTGTTTATTTAGAGAAAAATTGCCGGTAATTCAAGTTGATGGGTGTGTTAGACATTAGGTCCAAGTTTTGGTTTTGGTTAGTTATAAAGACACCCATCGAAGAACGGATTCAAGATTTAAACTTTAGCGGGCAAAATCATATATAGTTTCTCATCTTTTGAAATCATCTTACTAATATTAGTATAACATACATAATTTTTAAACCCCAAGGGTTGGCCTAGTGGTGGAGGCTTGGGACTTAAGAGTTTGCTCCTCTTTAGGTCTCTGGTTCAAAACCTCTTAGGTGCTATCAACTCTTGTGTTGGGCCAGTCCATACGGAGCTCTGCTCTGGCTTTAAATGGGCCCCCGCTAGTGGACGGTGGAATTGGTCTTCCAGGGATTAGTCGAGGTGCGCGCAAACTAACCCGGACACTCTGAATTATCAAAAAAAAAACATACATAATTTTTATATTCTTTTGACATCATCTTACGAATTACTAGATCCGTCCTATCGTACTTCCTTGTTGATAAGTCCAAACATAATATGTTCAAATCGTTTATAATATCAAAACTTCAACCTAACTTTATGCTTGGTAATTTGTTTTGAGTGAATTTTTTATTTTTATTTTTGTGGCTTTCTTGTTATTTTATTTATTTATTTATTTTGTTGAGAATTATCCATTTGAAACTGCTAAAGGCGGTCGCAATCACTTATCTTTGCAAAAAATACTATTTTGCTAGTTTAATTGATCAAAAACATTATTTTAAAACAATTCCAAACCAACAATTAATCATCAAAAATATAGAAAAAAAAAAAAACTCAATTTTAAAACTATTCCAAACCAACAATTGAATTTGACTGAGCTTCTCTCATATACAGGCTCAGGCCCCGTTTGTTTCCAGAGATAGAATGGAGGGGATTGATATGAGGATTAATAGTGAGGGATTGTTAGTGAGGGTCGTTGTTTTCAGAGATAGAATGGAGGGATTGATAGTGAGGGGATTAATAGTGAGGGATTGTTAGTGAGGGATTAATAGTGGAGGATTGATAGTGAGGGGATTAATATGAGAATTGTTAAATTATTTTTATATAAAAATAAAACAAATAAAAAATATAAAAATTAAACATTAATATTTAAAAAAAAAATCCCAATTATATAAAAAATAAAAAAAATAAAAAATTCTAATCCCCTCACTATTTTTCTAATACCATCTACCTCTCACTATGAATCCCCTCCCAAGGGTATTAGTAATACCAAGGTATTAGTAGTACCCTCACCTATCTCTCAAAACAAACACGGTATTAGTAATACAAGTATTAGTTAGTCCCAAGTATAGTAGTCCCAAGGCTACCTCTCAAAACAAACACTCCATATACTAGTCCCAAGGTATTAGCAATCCCAATACCCTCCCTAAACCCAAAACAAACGGGGCCTCAAGTACTCATTATAAGTCTCTTTCAATGATCTAAAGTGTACATTTTGTAAGATTCTTTGTGCATATTATTCACACAAAAAATTTGGTAAATCTGATAATCATAGCCTATTCAATTTAGGGAAAATTATTTATAAGTCCTATTAAGGAGACTTATGCTACATATGGTCATACTAAAAAACTTATGTTCCCATAAGTCCTGGAGGAAGTTTGTTGACACATTTACCCTCAATATTAGTTGTTAATATCATAAATAATAGTAAAACCACATATAGGAAATTGAATGTTACCATAGATCATATCTATATAAACGTAACGTAACGTGACACCTACATAAACATAACGTGACACCTACATAAACGTAACGTGACACCTGTACATAACGTGACACCTACATAAACGTAATATGACACCTACATAAACGTAACGTAACACCTATGATCTATGGCAACATTCAATTTCCTATATAGGAAATTGAATATTGCCATAGATCATATTTATATAAAATGTAACGTGCACCAACATAAGCCAGCAACATTTTCACATTCAATTTAAAAAAATAAAAACTCATTAAGTTTGCGAAACGTAACGTGACACGCACTACAACAAAATTAACTATTCACGGCATCATGTTACGACATGCATTAAATGCATTCGTAGTTAACATCTACGACATTTTTTTTTGCAAGCCGTTAATGTTTTGTCAATAAACAGCATACATACCATGTAAGTCGTTGATTCATATATTTATAGCATGCAAAAGTATGCGTAAAAAATGTATGTTTTTACGACTTACAAATATGTCGTAAATTATTTGCACTTAAGACGACATACATTTCATGTTATAAAATATTATAACTTTATACGGCATGCATTAACATGTCGTGAAAACTTTTGCCAAAAAAAAAAAATTCAATCTAAAATTTTTAATGGCATGCAAAAGCATGCCGTAAAAATTGTATATTTTCACGGCATACAAAAAATATGTCATAAAATATTT
Source organism: Camellia japonica (assembly GCA_030407325.1). Taxonomy (NCBI): domain Eukaryota; kingdom Viridiplantae; phylum Streptophyta; class Magnoliopsida; order Ericales; family Theaceae; genus Camellia; species Camellia japonica. Next base: position 83,644,142 of record JAPPVO010000029.1, read on the forward strand.
ATACTTAAGACGACATACATTTTATATTATAAATATATTAAACTTTACACGACATGCATTAGCATGTCGTGAAAACTTTTATTAAAAAAAATTTCATCCGATTTTTTTTTTTTAATTAAAAAAACTAACAATTTCCAACCAAGCTTCTCACCTTACATTTTCTAATTGAGGACGATGTAAAAAACGTTATTTTATAATTTAGTGTCTCTTTTAAGGATAATTGCACCCAGTGGGATTTTGAGAAAAAAAATTATGGGTATGTTTGGTTTGTGTTTGAGAGATGTGTTTTAGAGATAAAAAGTACGAAAACATGTTTGGTTTGGTTTTTTGGGAAATTTGTTTTGGAAAATTGTTTTGAGAGAGAGTTTTGGAAAAAGTGATTGATTTGATGTGTGTGTGAGAGAGATTTGTTTGGAAACTTGTTTGGTGTGGTTTTGGGAAATTTTTTTGGGAAAATTTGTTGGTAGAGAAATTTCTGAAATTTGTTTGTAGAGAAAATTTCTGAAATTTTTTTCAGAAACACATATATTCATGAAAAGTTTATAATTTTAATAATTAATATTTATATGGCTTCTCATTAATTTGTAATTATTTTTTTAAAATTACCTTGATTTGGTATTTTTCCTTCTTTTAATAATTTATTTATTTTTACTTTTTAGATGTGCCTAATCTGAATACAATTAAAAATAAAATATTGTAAAAAAATATAATAAAATAATATATATAAAATGTATTAATTATATATATCGTTTGAATTTAGTGATTTTTAAAAAAATTAAAAAATATTTTCCTTTTAATATATGTAAATTATTTGAATTTAAAAAGTAAAAAAAAATTTATTTAAAATATTTAAAACTTACTCCATTAAATTGAAAAACATTGCCCCGTTACTCTCTCACACACTCTCTGGGTCTCGATCTCTCTCTCTCAACCCTCTCTAAACCCTAATCTCTCTCAACCGATTGAATCAACATTCTTCAGTCCCGTTTGATCTAATCTCAGAGCAATTGGTGATTCATCTCAGATAAAATCTCAGAGCGATTGGTGATTCATCTCGGATCCAATCTCCGAGCGATTGGCCATTTCGATTTTGAGATTTCGAAGCTCCACCGCCTCCACCATCTGCACCGGCGAGGGGAGCGAGCACCATCTTCTACTAAGGTGAGCACTACTGTCTCTCTCTCTCAACCGATTGAAAAATGATTGTGTATTAATAATATAATTATATATTAAATATTATCTCTGTATATGCGTATATTTGTATGTCTTAGTCTCGATTGATTGATTTGCGATCGGTAGATATGATGAGTTTTGAAGCGTATGATCGATTCTTTGTTGTGGAAATGAATTTTGGACTGTTTGTTTGAGTTTTTAGGGTTTTGATGAGATATGAAGTGATTTGACTATTGATCTGAACTTGAATTGAGTTTTCTTCGGTGTTTTGATCGAGTTAGGGTTGGGTTATGTGGCCCGATGACTATGTTTTGACTTAAAAACTATATGATTGTTATCTATATATGCTTATATTTGTATCTTAATCTGATGAACTCCTGTGATATATCTGTATGAAATGAGTCTGGGACTATTTAAATCAACTGATTGATTAGTTCTGGTCTTCTGAATGTTTGCACTTTTCTGCATTGACGGCAGTTCCCTGTTCTAAATTGCTAGGCTTTTTCCTGGTTGCCCAACAGAAATATCACTTTTGAATACATATGCAGATGCATACATCAAGAAGGTTATTAATATACAGAAATCACTGGGGAAAAATCATGTTGAAATTAGTTGTAATTTGTCAAATGTTGTGTTGGCTTAGGTTCTTCTATATTTTCCTGTTGTTTTCTTCAGGTTGTTCTTAAAAGAAAAAAAAAAAGATTTAGTGTGAATCTCTCTTGAGAATTTATTCATCTTTGATATGTAATCTCTATTGGAAAATTTACTATGTCTTGTGTCAACTTTGAGGAGAGAGGCCCAATAACTATTCATAATTCTAACACATAGACTTTTGCTAATTGAAGATTTGTACAAAACTGAAGACAGTTCACAGTTTAATTCTTGTTTTATCAATGTTTTCATTAATTTTTATCCACACTCCAAATCCCTTTTTCTCAAATTTGATAAAAAAATAATCATCCACAATCTAGCTACCAAGTCCCAAATGGTAGGCAAGTTCTTTTGAGTAGCTTGTACTAACACTCTTTGGATATGTTTTGAAAATTAATACTCAAGCAAGTGAACAAATGTATTAATGAACCTGATATATTAAAACAAACACAATGGTTGATCCGGACTTGCATTTGGGAATTTCCTTAGCTTTGTTCAAACTTAAGAAGTAACTAGTGAATGTCAAGGTCACAAGTGACCTCACACTTGCATTCTATACCTTTTGAGGATGGTTAATCATTGGGTAATTGTGATACGTGTGAGGTTGATCATTGGATCAAGTTAGGATCGATCAAACTGGAGTCAAGCTTGGCAATATCACTTTTTGGAATATAAGTTTTAGAACCCAGAAACTGTATGTCCTATGTAGAGACGACAGCAAGTCATGAATTCGACAGTAGCAACTAAGCTGTGTATTCGTTGTCCGAAATAATGTTGTTGGGATTGAAAATACATTGAAATTTTGTTATCTAAAACTTGTTTGTAGTAACGTTAGGTACATAAAGATAGCTCTGATAGAGCTATTTTGTTAGTTCATCTCCTTGTTAGGAGATAAAATTGGATGGTGTTTCATAATGATTAGAATCTATTAGTTAACTACAATTTGCAGCTAAAACAAAAAATTGTTTGATAGTGATAATGATTAAAAATGCTGTGTTTGACTTGGTTCTTTTTCACTATGGATCAAATGTTGAAATTTTAGCTGTCAAAAGTGTTTTGCCTCTGCAATATCTTCTTTAATGTTGTGTAGGTGACTCAAAATTTGCTAGTAGTTCTCAAATAAACCTATTAATTATTCTACCAAGTTGATAAGTTCTAATTCCAGTCATTGATAAATAGGTAACTAACTGAGTATCACTTGGCAGATGACGACAACAATATCAATTGAAGATGTTTGTAGCAAATTGAAGATATTAAAATCCTTGTCTGGGCATAAGAATCTAGTCAAGTTCTATGATGCCTTTGAGGATGCCCAAAATGTCTACATCGTAATGGAGTATGTGTTTCCTGTTGTAATATTCTTTTCAAGTTGCATATGGAATCATGGTTCAACCTGTCCTGGGACTTGACATATTGGTTTTCTGCTCAATTGTGTATGTGTAGATGTATTTGCATGGCTTTGTGGTTCATCAATGTCTTTAGAGATTGATTCAGTTTTAGTCCAAATTATACTGACTTCTTTTTTGTCAGTACTTTGGATCTCAAGAAATTTCCATTGCTGTTCCTCTGGTTTAGAGTTTTCAAATCTAATAAATTCAATTGATGAAGATGGTCTCTTATGATATTCTCACTTATGCCAGTTTTACTCCTGGGTTTGTATACATGAATTTTCAACAATGTTGTGAAAATTTAAAGTGTGTTCTAAAGCATTTATGATTTTGTCTTCAACAGATTGTGTGAAGGTAGAGAATTACTAACAGAATTTTATCAAGGTAGAAATGGAAATACGAATCTGTACCACTTGTGGTGGTGTTTAGTTTTCCTATCAGATTTAATGTGTTTTTTTTTTTTAAGGAAAGTTTACTATGTTGTTCCAGAGGTGGAAGATATCCAGAGGAGGATGCTAAAACTATTGTCATCCAGATATTAAGTGTAGTTGCTTTTTGTCATCTTCAAGGTGTTGTACACTGTGATCTAAAACCAGCGGTAGTTATTATGTGCATATCTTTTTCAATAATTTACTTGATTTGCTTTATTTGGAAATTAATATTTGTTTAGGAAATCAAAGCAGTGTCCATAGGCACATAGAAGTTGGTTGTTGTATGCCCATTTCTCTTTCCATTGTTAACCAATTACTTGTATGATTTGATTGCTTGACATAATTTTCTTTTTACTACTAGAGATGAGGATGCTCCCATGAAGGTTATTGATTTTGGTCTATCTGATTATATTAGGCCAGGTAATGTCTGAACAACAACGTTGAATTATCTTTCTTATCTTTCTGCTTCCTTGTATAGGTGACATATTTTTGCTCAATCAGTATCCGGTAACGAGTAATATATGTTATATTAAATCCAGTTTAACTATATGTAGTCGCACTATCTATGCTGTTTTTTGTCTATATCTTTCTTGTTGTCAGTACTATTCAAAAAATCATTTGGAGGCTTTGATGTCATCAATCTTTGTGGTCTTTGTTAAGGAAAGCCCTTCATTTCAGATGTACATTTTTCACAATATTAAACAAATAACAAAACCCTAAACCAATAAACATTGAACAAAATCTATAACCAAAAAAGAAAAAAAGAAAAAAAAAATCCTAAATCAATAATAATTCAATAAAATCTAATAAACATCCTTATACTCTACATATAGTAAGTAATAATGTTTCATAATCCAAAAAATTACTATACTTGATTAAAAACTAATTTGAACAGATAAACATTTAATTTGAACATATAGACAAATTGAATCAATTCAATAAATTTTAGCAAAACAAATTCAACCAGTTCCAAAGCTAGCATGATTGAAATGGCCTTGTAAGTTGAACATGATTGAAACTGGGAAGTAGTATCTCTATATCTCCCTCAGATTTCTTCGCCATATATTTCAGCCCCCTTTGCTTTCTTTCACTTGTTGATTCGTGGCATATGGCTACTTCTATTTCTTCTCCCAACTCCTCTCATACCCAACTAGTAATGATGAAATCTATATCGAAGTAAGGATAGTACAGAGAATTAAGTTAGGTGTAGAGTAGATTCTCTCCACCATGCTAGTGTGCAATAACATCGTGCATAATATATCTTTGAACATAATCTTATGCTGCCACATGACTACCCAAATAATTTTCAACTGTGAAAGTCCCCCTTGTGTCTTGTTACTGTCTTCCAGAATTAAAAAATTGCCCTGTTGAAATAGCATTCCAGATCTCTGGTCTGTCAATAGCTTCCCTTGTGAGACAATCTAAGGACCACTAGTGCTTTCATTAAACCATTTGATGATAATCCCGGACTGTCACTTTTGGCCAACGACTGTTGAAATATTGGTATAATTGTATAAGATTATTGAGAATTTGTTAGGGTTCTCCAAACTCTGCTTTTCCTAAATTTCCAAGGTTACGTGGTTTTGGAAAAAGGTGAATATATGTTTCTTTCTGAATTCTTGCCGTTCATCTAATAGCCATTTTGGCTCAAATTTCTTGCTGTAGAAGCATTAAGTTTTCATTTGATCTAATTTCAGGGATAATTGTGGCTTCTTGTGGTTGTAAATAGCTTAATATTTTCATTAATGTACCTTTGTTTGGTTGTTTTTCTGTTGATACAGTTTCTGATTAGAAGTTTAGTCACTTGAGCAGGAATGGTGATGATGATTCAGTAGCTAAAATGAAGGCCGCTGAAGATGCCCTGCAAGAAAAGGAGAAGGTAATATTTTTTTGGGTCTGCTACCTGCTATAAGTTGTAGCATTATTTGATTACTTGAATAATTTTTCGTCCATAAGATAGGACATCTGCAGGGGCAAAGATTAGCCTTAATTTTTTTTTTATTTTTATTTCATTTCTCTGAGTTTTCAACTTTATCATATTGCATGTATTTGTTTGGATAGATTTGATGTTTCTGCATGCATTCTGTTGCCTTATAAGTTAACTGTGATTTGCAGCAAAAGACTTCATTCGAGCTCTCTGGGAAGCTTGCTGCGGAAACTAACAGAGTCAGAGGTGATAATCTAATTGCCTTCATTTTAGGATAATGAATTTCATTTTGTTATTCACTTGGCTGAAGGGGGCACTCTTAAATAGAGCTGTGAACATGTTGATTTGTTGGTGTTAATAAATGTTATACTGCATTTTGATGATTAAGGGGTGATCTCCTGCTTTCCATCATTTTGAATATGGCTACTTGAATATTGAGATATATCTTTTTGATTTTCTCAATTTGTTGCTTTGCTTGTATTACCACATGCTTTTCCTAGCTTATGACCTCAGTAAATTTCCATGGCAGTGACTGACACGTACTCACACATAGTCCTTCGAACATAGTTATTAATCTGCTGCATCGGAATGGGCTGGCCCTTTCTAAAAGTTTCCCACAAAATTTAGAAAGCTATTTTTGTAATATTTTTTTCAATATTTTGTCTTGGGAAGAAAATTTTCAAATATTGCTCTAAGTGAATAGATTACATTTATGAAAGTTGCTGTTTAATTCTATCATCACTTTATGAACAATGAATTTGTAACTTAATCATGTGATCTTATGTGGTTTGGACTATGCTATGATTTGTTAAACATGTTAGTAATGTTTCAGAATAACTCCATTATTGGTTTTTGGTTAGGCAGCCCTTCTCCCCCCAACCTTTCTATTCTTGTAGATTCACATCGTACCTACAATGTCAATTGAAACAGATTAAATTGCTCAAATGGGGATTTGGAGCATCTGTTGTTAGAAGTGATGGTCACATGAGCTTCTACATATCCTTGTTATGTCTTTTGTTCTTTTCTTAATTAGATGTTACTTTGCATCAGGTGTGACACTGCTGTTCAACGAGCCCCCAGATGCTAGAAAACCAGCTATAAGATGGCAACTGTATGTTTTCAAGGCTGGTGAAGTGCTAAATGGTATTTATTTTAAGGGAAATATTCCTGCATTAATTTATTCTTGCGGATGTATATTTCATCTTTTCATCCATGTTTGAAGTATATATTTATTATGAGAAATTTCTAATTGTTAGATCACCAATTATTTGAAAAGCTTAAGTTATTGATACGTGTGGTTTCTAATTGTTAGATCACCAATTCTTTTTTCCATCTAATTGTTAGATCACCAATTATTTGAAAAGCTTAAGTTATTTCAAAAGCTTAAGCTTAAGTTAAATTTCTACCTACATATAAACATTTCTGTGACACTACTGCCATCAGAATGTTTTTGACACGTGTGGTTTTTTTTTTTCCATCTTCTATTTGTTTGTCATTTGAGATGTGTAAAGTTGTATGTATTGATGTTTGATTTGAAATTTGTGGTTTTTTGAATTTTATATTGGCCATGCCATTTGTAATCTAAGATGTAAAGTTGAATTCTTTTTGTTTTTGTATTTGTCGAGTAATAATAGGGGCAAAATGGCTTCTGGTTGTGTTATCTGCAGCAAGTGAAGATGGTGATGATGATGATAATTCGATGACAGAGACTTGAGATGCCGACACCATGGTGGTTGATAAACAAGAAAGCTGATTGTTACATCTAAGTGATAAGTGTTGCATTGCCAACAGTTGTTAAGGATGGTGATCATAATCATCTCTGGGCACTATTGGATCCCAAAACTTGTACTTGGTCAGTTCTTTTATAGTGTAGATCATGTGATTTAAAACTCTGGATAAATGCATAATCAGATGGGAAAAGTTTGCCATCTTTCATAGTGTAGATCATGTTGATAAATGAATCTTATGATTTGGATATTTTTTTTGATTTGTATGTTTGAGGTTGTTGTCAACTTGATATGATAGAAGTTGAGAATAAAAGTTAGTAGGCAGGTTGTTTGGTGTATGGATATTAGATTTTTTTGCTTACTTCATAGTTGCTGCCTCTGTTTGGTTTGTAACAGGTTACATTTTATAAACTACTGTCTGCATACGGTTAGGCAAGGTCATATTCCTATATAAATATATATATATATATATTATATTAAAAATAACTTTCTACGGCATGCAAAATTATGCCGTGAAAAGTGTAATGATTTATGGCATGTAAGAAAATGTCGTAAAAGACTATATACGGCATACAAAGTATGTCATAAATATATTAAAATGACCTTCTACGGCATACAAAATTATATTGTGAAAAGTGTGATGATTTATGACATGCAAGAAAATGCCGTAAAATATTATATACGGCATATAAAGTATGCCATTAATTTTTTAAAAATAACCTTTTACGGCATGCAAAATTATGCCACGGAAAGTATGATGATTTATGGCATGACAAAAATGTCGTAAAAAGTTATATACGACATACAAAGTATGTCATTAATGTTTAATTTATTACTTTTTACAACTTTACCTGCATGTCGTAAATGATGCTCAACTTTCCACGGCATGTTATATAACGGCATTTGTGTGCATGCCGTGAAAGAGTTTTTACGGCATGCATCGCAAGTCGTAAAAATTCAATTTTGTTGTAGTGACATTACGTTACGTTACGTTTATGTAGGTGTCACGTTACGTAACGTAACGTGACACCTATGATCTATGGCAACATTCAATGTGACACGTTACGTTACGTTACGTTTATGTAGGTGTCACGTTACGTAACGTAACGTGACACCTATAATCTATGGCATAGGAAATTGAATATTATCATAAATCATATTTATATGAAACGTAACGTGACACCAACATAAACCAGCAATATTTTTACATTCAATTTAAAAAAATAAAAACTCATTAAGTTTGCGAAACGTAATGTGACACGTTACGTTACGTTTATGTAGGTGTCACGTTACATTTATGTAGATGTCACGTTACGTTTATGTAGGTGTCACGTTACGTTATGTTTATGTAGGTGTCACGTTACGTTTATGTAGGTGTCACGTTACGTATAGGTGTCACGTTACGTTTATATAGGTGTCATGTTACGTTATGTTTATGTAGGTGTCACGCTACGTTACGTTTATGTAAGTGTCACGTCACGTTATATTTATGTAGGATCTTGTGGAATGCATTCCTATATAAATAGGACTTGAGACTCTATAAGAAATTACACAGAACTTAGCCTAACATAAGTGTCTAAAAAAAGACTTATAAATAAGTCTCCCTTCAATTTATGGCATTTATCACCCAAAAAAAAAAAAAGATGGCATATTTTTAAAAATACATTTTCTCGTCCCTTTTTTTAAAGAAAGGTGTAATAAATTGAATATGTTACAATTATTGAATCAACTTAATTTTTTTTTATTATTATTTTTATATATAATATATATAAAGGATTCGACAAAATAAATAATTTGAATTATTAAAATTATGGAACCCACCAGATTAGACAATACTCTTCAATCCAAATCATGGACTCTTGAGTGCTTTCAAGAAAAGAAATATGAGAGCCAGAAATTGAACTATTTGAACTATTTTTCTATAGTTTCGCTTCTATTACTCAAAGAGACAAATCATGGAAGGTTTTGCTTCTTGAAGTTATATGTAAATATTTGTGAGAAGTAAATTGTACTTAGCTTTGGAAGAAATATCATTTTTAAAATTTGTACTCTTTGTAAAAGAATTAAATAATGTAATTAAAAATCATGTATGTTTCATTTCATATAATTATGTACTACTCCGAATATATTTGAAAATAGACTCAATTAAAGAAATTAATGGTTTCCACAACTCAAAATAAAATTTGCCCCAATTATGACTAGAATCTGACTTGTTTTGTAAGTTAGGCATTTCGTAGTCTATAACTACTAGCTGGTTACTACACTGTTCTGTTTGGAGCGGGATAGGGTCATGACAGTGGGTGCTCTCATAAATCGTATATTATGATTTATTGGATATGAAGCTTTAATTGTGATATGAGGTATCCTAAAACAATTCATGTCTTTTTAATAATTTCATTTGAGGTTATTATTGTAATAAAAGAATAAAGGAAATGGAGGAGTCCAAAGTATTAATTGGGGTGCTAATAATAGTACTCATTTTATTAGGGTGCTAATAAGAATTTGAGATCGACAAATTCTGGGTGATAGTGTGATTTCAAATAAATCCAAGGGTGTCAGTGTCATTTCCCTAAAAACAAAACAGGGAAAGAGATGAAGAATGAAACTAGGATAGGGAAATATAGAGTAAAATTTTCTAAAAAGATCAAAATTAGGAAAGACTAAGAGATAGATAGAGTTGTAAAGTGAAAAAGTTTAATCCATTGGTTGGTACCAGAGCTGCAAAATTGAATCTAAGAATATTGTTAACATGAAAACAAGGTTTTGAAACCTAGACCGGACCGACCGATTCAACTAGTTGAATCGGTGACTGGGTGAGGTTCCAGTTCGGTCGACCCTCTTAACACATTCAATGACAAAAACCGATAATTTTAAAGAGAACTGGATGAACTGGCGGTTTTAAAGAGAACCGGATGAACTGGTGGTTTAATCACCGAACAAGTCAACTCAGTTGCGGGTCAATTAAACCGGAACGGTTTGATTATGATATATATATATATAAATCAGATCTTTTTTTGCTTTTTCGTTTCTGTATCTCGATCTAGGGCTTTTTCATTTCAGTTGGCAGCTCTATCTCTCTCAGTAACTTCTTTTACTCTCTTTAGCAGCTGCCAATCATCATCACCACACACCATTAACCAATTTAAACTTTACACAATTCATCACCAAAGTGTTGGAACATTTTCATAATATATTTAAATATATAATATAGTTATATGAATGATTAAAGAGATGTGACTTTTGGATTTAAACCAAAAGGTGTAACCATTGAGTTTAACCAAAAAAGCGTGTCTTTTGGATTTAAACCATGGGGTGTAACTATTGGATTTAAATCAAAAGAAATGACTCTTGGATTTAAAGGGTGTCTCTTTTGAATTTAAAGGACATGACCTTTGGTCTAAGAGACACAAATTCATGCCTATATCAAGGTAGAACGGGTTGGAAATTATAGAGAAATCATCCATATGAAATCCATGGAATTTCTCTCTAACATTCATATTGTTATTTTCCTCTATACTTGGTGGATTAGAAAAATCCAAAGGTATTCGGGATCTGATTTTGTTAGTGCATACCGCAGTTAGACATTAGTCTTTAGACTAGGCTTCATTGTACCCTGGAGACGGATTCGCGAGTAACCTGATGCACACCATATTTGACAGAATTGGTGGGGGTGAATATTATCTTGAGGAAAGCAATGTTGTAATGCGCCTTGAAACAATACTAATTATTTTCTATTTTATCTCCTTCCATCACATTTACAAAATTTGCACCAACACAAAGCTACTGCCAAAGAATCTCAACCTCAAGGTACTACTTTTCTATAATTTGTAGCATCGCTGCATCTATCATAGTCATAGTGATCTTTGATTTGGTTTCAGAGGGTTTCCAAAATATATATATATATATATACTAGCGTATGCCCGTGCCGGAAGGCACGGTGTAATTAATAATAAGATTAAAATATAAATTAAAATTTGAGAGGGATGTATTCAAATTTTTTGTTTTGTTTTGTTTTATTTTGTTTTTTTCTTTTCAAAGAGTAGGGAGTGAATTCATAAGAAGGAAAAAAAATTCCTAAATGAAGACATGAAACACCAATTTATTAGTAACCCAAACTCCAAATTTAGAAAATTTATTAATCGATAGAAAAAGTTATTTTTAGAAATAGAGCATTGATTTCCCAAGGAAACACCAACTTTACTAGCACTTCAACTAAACCCTCAATTTTGCCAACAGCCCCATTCAAAAACTTCATAGTAAAACAATCCAATTCCAATCCCAAAATAGAACATTTCACAGTAGCAACACTTCAAACATTCTGAGAAAAATAAAAAAATGAAAAATAAAAAATTCATGAATTTGAACAAAGAAAATCATATACGTACAAATAAAATATACCTAAAAGAAGTCAGCGAACTTCATATCAAACTCGACAATTGAACATTAACATGCAAACATTTTTCTAAACATAGCCATTGCAGAAAATGTAAACATGCAAACTTCATACTCCATTACTCAATTACTCAATCTTGTTTTACTCAATTACTCTTCTTTTTTTGGAAAAAATGTGAACATATTTACTCAATTACTCTTCATACTCTTCTTTCTTTTTATTTATTTATTTATTTTTTCAGAAAATGTGAACATAGCTATTCTAGAAAGGAGAGCCAAAAGAAAATAGAGATAGAGAGAAAGGGAGAGAAAGAGAAATCAAATTACCTAGTGGTCGTGTTGATTGAACGGTGGTGGCCACTTACAGCAGTACATTGAGGATGTGGTTGTGGCTGGAACACATAGGTAGACTTTAGAAAGGGAAATAGAGATAACGAGTAAGGGAGAGAAAGAGAAATCAAATTACCTGGTGTGGACTCACCTTTTTCGCGCCCCCTTTCGGAAGGTTTGAAAGAAAGGCCTCACAATTCGGACTCTCGCAGTTCTGAATCTAGTCTCACAAGTGCATTGTGAAATTGATAAACACCAAAGAGTCCAAATCTGGCAAATCATTTTGGAAAATCGATTTTAAATCAAATAATGCCAAAATTGGACTGTTATGCCAGATACAGAATCGCCACCTAAATATTTTATTTTTGAAAAAATTTAGGAAATTCAGACTAGTGCTGAAGGCTACGTGTCCATCATCACCAAAGTTGCCTTAGTTCGGGAACTTAGGTACAAAAGGGGATGGTCGTGAAATGAGCACCCCCGCTCGCCCGATCAAAGAACGACCACTACTAATCATGATATGAACTTTTATAAACATTATGCATTCTTGTTCCGGTTATTTGAACTAGCTTTACTATGTGATGCGCACAAAAGCCAGTGTAGACTAGTTTGCTCAACTTGGAACAATTCAACTCATGTTTGTTTGTGAAAATGGTTTGAATTTGCCACCTCAAGTGGGCTTAAAGATGCGGATTTTCCACCAAACATAGTGGGCTTAAAACATGATTTGCCACTCAACAAAGTGGGCTTAAAACTTACATTCGTTGAATTATTCCAATTCAAACAACAAGCCTTAATCCACAGGCATTCATGCAGTTTAGCAAGTAAGCACATAGCCTTATGGTAAGCATGCTAATCATGGCAACATGGCAATCACACTCATGCAAGTATGCTAAAGCGTAAAAGCTTACCGAGTACTCCAAGCCAAAACAAAAACTAATTAGAAAGATGCATGATCCTAACTATACAAGATGCCTAATGCAACGCATGCGATAATGTAGTTAATAGGCTCGGCTACTAATATGGCATATGAATCGATTTGAACAACATGTATAGTTTGAATGATGCGCCGAGCCTCAGTGCATGCAAGACAAATGAATGGATGCAATCACGCAAGCATAAGGTATGCTAATTGAAAATGTCCCTAATCTAACCATCAAAAGCGATTAAATAAAAGGGAGAAAGACGTGGGGTTGGACGACATACACACATGCACACTTATTACAACATTATGCCTTCGCGAAGGAGGATCTGAATGAATAAGCTAACTAGCTAGCTACGCTAATTAAGCTAATTATTACAAAACTTGAGACTAATTAACTATTCTAAGCTAATTGAATATTACAAATAAACTAACTAGCTAGGTACTTAACAAATTAATTACAAAACAACTAAACTAATTAATTACAACACGAATTAATCAACTAATTAACTAGACAAGTTAACTAAACGGCCTCGGGAAATGAGGGATGCATGCATGCTTGGTTTCTCTACTCGAAAAGCAACCATTTTGTTGCTGCGAGCCTCTGTTTGCACATTTGAACACCAAAAACTCTGCCAACTTCCAGAATACCTTTGCTCCACCTCAGGAACACACTGTGCAAATTTCATTGGTGGCCAACAAGGGGCTTGTCGGCTAACAATGGTGGTCGGTCAGCTACCACTGGTGGCCAGTCGGCCACTGATGATATGAACTCCTCTTTTTGCTGCAACAGAGAGAAGACAGAGCAAAACAATGTATTCTCACAGATTATTTGCACACTTTGCCTCTCCTTTTCATGGGGAGATCAAAGGAGGGACAAATTTTGGGTTTACAAACCATTAATCAAGCAATTTCATTGCATGATGATTTGTGAAACGAATTGTGCAAGTTCAATAAATGCAAAATGAGACCAAAGGACCATCACCCTATCATGCATGATCAAGGGCAATGGAGACCAAGGAAAATGGCACATTTCATCACTTTTGAGTATGAAATGTCTCATTTTCCTTATGTTCAAACTAACATCTGATTTGAACACATGCAATGCAACACAAAGGATGCATATCTTGCCTCTTTTACTTGTCCAATTTTGTTTACGAATTTTAATTACCAAAGCCATTCTTTAATTGATTTGTCGATTAGTGAAAGTCCTCTAATGGAAAGATGACTCAAACAACAAGTTGCCTTGGGCATAAAAGAGGCATTACACTGTTGGTAATGAACCCCCTAAGAGATTAAACCATTAGGTGCAACACCTCTATTTCACACTTAGGCAAACAAGTGGCTTGAAACCACTTTCAAAGCAAACAAGAGAGTGAAGAATGGAGGGAGATTGCAGAGATTATGGTGCTGAAATGAAGTGCCAAACAACACTAAAACATGCTATTAGCTCAAAACAAAGATGATTAAAGCATTAAAACATCAAGCTAGTGAAAGAAATTACACTACAACTATGCAATACAAGACTCAAATGAATTAACCAGCCTAAAACAGAGCCAAAATAGGTCAAAATAGAGTTTAAAATATACTGGACTTAAGCCACAAAAAGCTAAAATAATAAGCTAACATGTAAGGATAACTAGGCATGCAAACAAGACAGAAAGGTGGGGAGGCTAACCCCTCCAATTTTGGACTTCAAAACAAGGTTTTTACCACTAAAAAACCTTTGAAATTCAGTGGTTAAAAGGCCCGAAAAAGTTGGTTTAAAAGTGATGAAAAATGGTATAAAAGTTAAACAAACAAAGGAGCAAGAAGGGTGGACCACTCTCTAACTCAAAGAGACCTCAAACCAACACTTTTAAGTCACAAAAATAGAGTTTTTGATAGTTCAAAATCATCCCAAAAGCAGTTGAAATTGATGGCAAAACCAAGATACAAAACAAGTATAAATAAGGTAAGTGCTACACCTTTGAAGCAAAGCATAAAATAGCCAATAGTCCAAGCTCAACCCAACTTTTAGAGCTCAAACAAGACTCCAAGTAATCTCAGCCCAAAGGTGAGAGTATTTGGTTATGGGTTGGTATGCAAAAGCTAAGAACTTGTGAGTAAATGTGTACAAAATATCAAGAGAGAGAGAGAGAGAGATATTTTTGCTCTAATTTTTCTAACCCTCCAAAATGGGGAAGGAACCCCCCTATTTATAGAAAAACACCCCTTGAGCTTAGAAACATCTCACCATACACGTGTATGGAGATGCAGCTCAGTGTGCAACAGCTGGCACAACTGTCAATAAATATGTGGAAAAAGGCACTGGTGACTGTCGGCCACCATTAATAGCCGACCGGCCACCACTGGTGGCCTACTGGCCACACTCATGGCCGACAAAAACATCCCATGGCCGATAGCCTTGGGTGGTGGCCGACAGCCTTAGGTAGTGGCCGACAGGTCACCAAGAGGTCCAGATACCAAGTTTTGGTCCAAAACAAGGCACAGAAAGAATAAGGTTTAAAGGCTCAAAGACAGGGCATTCCGCCGAGGACTTTGAGCGCTAAAAACGAACACAAACATACACAATCATCGAGTGCACAAGTGATGACGTCCAAGTCCTGAGGACGGTAAAAAATGAGATGTCTACAGTTGTCCCTCTTTGACAGAGCTCAAAGTCATGAAGTGACGTGAGTGAATGTCAAAGCCTAGAGACGACACATTTTGACAAAGCCGTAAGATTTGGGCAAACAAACAAAATGCAGATGCAGTTGATTGAGCCCGAGGGTTGCCTGCGTATCCCTTTACGAGGAGTCAAACCAGCGTAGTTTAGGGACAGAATGCAAAATGATACACGATTGTAATGAAATCATGCAAATGATATACAATGTGACAAAATCATCAAACCACAAGCAGTGCAAAATACATAAATATCATAAAGGATGGCGATACAAATCAAACTACGTTTTATATCGGAAAGGTACCGGAGCACTCTAACCACAATTCTTTTAGTGGAATAGGCGCGTGCACATGCAAAACTATATGTTTCGCAGAAAGAATACAAGTAATTAGGTGGTTTGATATAAGTGAGGAATGATCTGTTGAGGAAAGATCGTGATCCTAAATGCTAAATGCAACAAGACAAAGTACAATGCAATGGATGTGGTGAATAAAGGGACGCAAGCCAAACTACATTTTACTTAGAAAAGGTATAGACACAAAACAAACCACGTCTAACACAGAAAAGGTGACAAAACCCTCAGACCACAACTCTCTTAATGGAATAGGTGCGTAGACATGCATAGCTATGCTTCAACGAAGGAAATGTATGAGCACATGCCAAACTAAGCTTAAAATGGAAAGGATGCAGGCGATAAAATGGTATGATATAATGGATGTAATAGATAGTGCAGTAGATGCAAAGGGTGACATACTCCAACCATGCTGGAATTATGAGAGGAGGAAGAATAAATTCCAAACACGCCGAAATCGTGTGAGGAAAGGAACACTCTAACCATGTTAAAATCGTGAGAAGAGGTCCGAAAACAACTACTCAGTGGCGCGTTATGCAACCTGAGATAAATTCCAAACACGCTGAAATCGTGTGAGGAAAGGAACACTCTAACCACACTGAAATCATGAGAAGAGGTCCGAAAACAACTACTCAGGGGCACATTCCACGCAACCTGAGATAAATTCCAAACACGCTGAATTCGTGTGAGGAAAATGACACTCTAACCACGATGAAATCGTGAGAACAGGTTCGAAAACAACTACTTAGGGGCACGTTCCACGCAATCTGAGATAAATTCCAAACACGCTGAAATCGTGTGAGGAAAGGAACACTCTAACCACGTTGAAATCGTGAAAGAGGTTCGAAAACAACTACTCAGGGGCACGTTCCACGCAACCTAAGATAAATTCCAAACATGTTAAAATCGTGTAAGGAAAAGAACACTCTAACCACGCTGAAATTGTGAGAAGAGGTTCGAAAACAACTACTCAGGGGCGCGTTCCATACAACCTGAGATAAATTCCAAACACGCTGAAATCATGTGAGGAAAGGAACACTCTAACCACGCTGAAATCGTAAGAAGAGGTCTTAAAAAAAGCTAATAAGGGGCGCATTTCACGTGTCCTAAGATAAATTCCAAACACGCTGAAATCGTGTGAGGAAAGGAGCACTCTAACCACGCTGAAATCGTGAGAAGAGGTCCTAAGAAAGGCATACAGAGGCGCGTCCCACGTGTGCTGAGATAAATTCTAAACACGCTGAAATCGTATGAGGAAAGGAACACTCTAACCACGCTAAAATCATGAGAAGACGTCCAAAGAAAAACCAATCAGTAGTGCGTTCCACGCATCCTAAGATAAGTCTCGAGGGATAACGATCCTAAACGCTGCTCAGCGTAAAAGGATCAACGATACAAGATAACACAAGATGCAAATAAATGCAATAAGTGCAATGATATGATACATGTTACAAGAAATGTAGTGCATGATGTTTAGGGAAATGCAATAAACAAACAAAGCGGTGCTTTAGCAAGCACCTCATGGGGTGAGTGGCGATGAACTGCTCTACTCTAACAGGATCTCCCTATTGTGTTTCTTCGAACTCTTACCTTCAACACACAATTCAAAGGTCCTGAAATGCTGACACGAGGTAGCATCTGCACGTAGAAGTGACGGATGCCGTTGATTATATTTGTAACTTTCCTTATTCTCCAACGGGGTGACAGACTAGGTTGGTTCAATATCCAGAATTGAAGCGCACACATGCTATCTCAATCTATGGGGCTGCCATACAGATTTCAAGCCGAGGATACACCCCTAGGTATTTAAACCAGACTTTAGTCTCAGAAATTCCAAACCTTTGTGTTCTAGGCATTGCCATTCGAACTCTAGTTTCCACCGTCGCAGTTGGTCTCCTAGAAACTCATTGTAAACATAGCCAAGATGCCTTTGGCAGGGAATGGTACTTTGGGAGAGCACTTCTGATCGCCATTCTAACTTGAAGCAGGCTTGAGCTTGAGCTTGAGGTACACTCATACTTCGGAGCACTGACAAGGCTTGAAAAGGTGCATTTGGAATGCAATCTCGGAAATAACTGAAGTTGAAACACACTAAGATGTTCCAAATTTTCCCTCTTTTCTTTTGCTTTGCAGTCTGGAACCCATGTAGCTTTAGATAGGTCCTTGTTCTATTGTTCTCACATGACCTGGGTTGAACCCTACCGTTTATGAAAGAAAGAATCCTGTTTTGTACAAATGTGGAGAATGACACAGCACTCTAAGCACAAAATGATTTAAAATTGAAATTGAGAAATGAGTTCTTAACCGGGTATTGAGCCTATCGTTGACCAAAGTCAAAACGACTCAATAAAACAACCTAAACACAGCTATTTACACTCACCGAAATCAAAACTACTCAAAACAAGAATCAAAACAAACAAAAACAACAAACACAACACTCGAATGTGTTACAAAGGCGAGAGACCTTTCGGTTCACAGGAGCCCACAGCTTCTCCAGATAATGTTTCCCACCCTTTTCTCATTTGTGATTCTCACATCACTTTGGCACTCAATCTCTTTTTCTCTGAAAAGCCCTTTTCTCACTTTTTCTCTCAGTGCATATCTCTCTATTCTTTAATCTCTCTTATTTTTTTATCCATCCCTTGGTGGTTGATAGATAAGTAGGAAGTTGTGGGCTCTTCCCCCTAGCATTCTTCTAGATTCTCCTTTTTTCGCTCACAACTAGTGAGCTTTCCCACAAAGAGGGTTATGGTGCGACTGGATGTGCAGCAGATCCGCAACTGACATCGATTGACAATGCCCTTGGCCAGTTTGGATGTGATCAGACCTGTCCAGATGAGGCAGTGGAATATTCTGCTCCATTCCAGTTCATGCTTCGCACTTGGCTTGATACCTCACTGTTTGAAGAATGAGAAAGCTCTTGGCCCCCTGCTGCTAACTTTAGTTGTGCCCTTTCTGGTGAGTACATTGATAATGGGGAAAAGACAGAAAACCTGACTCAACTGTGCCCCTAGTTCATCATTTTGACCATTTTTTGTTTTTTGGCTTTCTGCTAAAACAATTTTGACCAACATGAGAGTTAGATTAACATACTTGTTCGATTTTCTTATTTGAAATCATACAAGTCAGGTTGTGCGCACTGAAAATTTTCCTTGCTTTGGGCCCAAGAAATGGTCCAGTTTTGGAAAAATGGAATAATTTTCAAGAGAATTAGTTAACCTCATTAAAAATCCTCAAAAATTGTTTTTGCAAATGGCCATTGCTCAACCAACGCGGAATCTACTCTCGAGATGCACAATCTCATATCTGAATTTGATTTGCCTTGTTGCTGAATCTTGTAACGGAATAAGGCACCCGAATTTGAACAGAGACAAGCCAATTTGCACATGGATAAGATAGCCAAGTTTGAACAAGGATAAACCAATCAACATGGATGAGCAAAGCAGGCTGAAAATGATTGGGGCCGAACTTCAGGATGAAGTTGCCTACGTATCCCAAAGATGGGAATCAAGCCGTATATAGTTTCGGGGTTTAAGGCGCACTCAGGTATTAACATTCTCCTTTTATGCTCTAACTTTTGTCAAAGCCGCCCTTTTGGGTTTTCAATCTTGCGAGCTATTTTTCTTTCTTCTTCTTTTCTTTTCTCTTTTTCTTTGTTTCTATTTTTTTTCATTTTTGTTCTTTTTTTCCTAGCTCTAACTTTTTCCTGGGTCGCCCTTCCGGGTTTTTCAGCCTAGCGAGCCTCTCAAGGATAGAAAAGTTTAAATTTGTCCATGTTAATTGGTCATAAGATCTCTAAGCCATCTGAATCTAGGAGAATGGCTGTCATTCACTGATGATGTAAGAGCCGATCCAATCAGGTCTGAATTTGCCCCTAGTGTTGTGAATAGGAACTCGATTGTCCTTTAGCAATAAATTTTCTTCTTTTCTCCAATTTCGGGATTTGGCTTTCTTGCCGATCTCCATTGGCTTGAGAAATGATCCAGTTTTGAATCTTCGAGCACATCTGACTTTTTTTCCTCTAGTTCAAGGGATGCTTCTCATCCAACTTTCCAAGCTTCCTTTGATGACATCTGACCTTATTGCCCCTAGTTCAAGAGCTACTTCCAATCCGACCATGCAAACCTCATGTTTTGGTTGATCGTTGAACATTCTGAATCAAAATTCAAGGTTTAAAAGCAAAGGGGTCGAGTCTCGAGACCGGGAGTGATCCTATGTTGTACAAGCTCAAGATCAATTCCAAACATGTCTTTGTAGGACCACGCGAAACATTTTTTGAAATCTTTTAAGAAAGCGACTAGTTACTCGCGTTGAAGATAATGCAGAACCAATCTGGATTAAGCCAGGGTCCTTCTCTGTACTCACATTAACAAACATGATTTCATTCATTAAGGGCTTAGGATACCTCTCTTTCTCTCCATTGATCAAATTTTTGCAAATCCTGAGGAATTCCTTCCTCTTTGTTTTCGTCACAATGTTATAGAAGTTTCGAAAAACTTAGGTCAATGCAATGATTTAAAGGCACAGAAAAAGTAGGTGAAAATATACTGTCGTTTCATTCAGATCTTTTGGCACAACTGGCTCAATGGTAGAAACAGACGCAAAAGAAAGAGTATAAAAGACAAACACAAAACAAGATATTGATGTCCAAGGTAACACCCCCGAAATCACCTGACTCTAACACAACAGGACTGACTCGATACAACAAGATAGATTCAATACAACACAACAGAACTGACTCAATGCCCAAGTCAAAAAGTACAATAAAATGCATTTGCAAAGTGCTAAAACAGTGCGTGCCATCCACCACATCCGGAGTAAAATGAGCGCCATCAGCAGGTTGTTCATCCCCCGATCACATAGTCACATTATCCCCCCAGTTCATTGATCCAGTGCTGATAGACTTTGTTGGACCTGGTGCGGTGATGACCTTGTTGTCAATCAGATCTTGTATTTCATGGCAAAGACGAAAACAACTGTCAGTGTCATGGCCAATTTGTTGATGGAAGGCACAGTACTTGGCCGATTGTGTTTAGGTGGGAGAGGATCGGGTAGTGGGCGTTTTAACAATTTAAGATGCCCTTTTCCGATCAGGACCCCTAGGGCTTTGGATAAGGACATGTAAAATGGGGTGAAGACCCTCTGGCCTCGGGCCTGATGGCTTGAAGTTTGTAAAGTTGAGTTGGATGTACCGGCAAAAGGGTTGGAAGGTGTTGACTGGATTTGATGATCTCTTCCGAGTGTAGGATTGGAGCAGAAAGGGGTGTTTCTGGTACGATAGCCTTTTTCATGGCTTGTCCCTTGATTCGAAATGTCCCGAACCTAAGTGGCAAAAGTGCCATCCACAGTCTTTGCAACAATTGCAAGCACTTGCAGTTTGTTCAGCCCATCGACCATGAAAGCCACAGTAGCCCATTGAAGATGTTCGTAAGGATCGATACTTGCCTCGACCTTGTTCTTACCACTTGCCTCCACTTTGCCAAGAGATTGGGTAGCTATATTAGAGCAGAGCCTAGTTGTTGTCGACATGTCATTGTCCAGACCTGAGATAGCTTTAGGTTAGCCATTTTCAATTGCAGCTCGCCCCAAGATTGGGGAGCCTTTTGGCATGAGATTTCTGGATATGATGTGGTCGATGATGGAGCCAAAACCCCAAAGGCTAAATCTACCACTGTTCTCTGAAGATCTTCAATCATGCTCATTAGCTCAGAAGTAGTGGGTTCATGGGTTTGAGATGATTGGAGTTCGAGTGCATCCATCATGCACAAGTCCATGCTTTCTGGAATAAACACCTCAAGGTTGGGTAAATGGGCCGGGGTGATGTATATGCTGGGATTGTAGGTGGATGGTAGTGTATGGATGAGATTGAGATGTGGAGGTAATAGGTTAGGGGTGGCCTAAGGTTCTTTTGGTAGAGCCATGATCTCTTCGTTAATAAGATCCTGAATCTTATGACAGAGGTGGATGCGATGGTTTGTATCATGACCGTGTTGTTGATGATAGGTACGATATTTAGCTGTGTCATATCTTAGTGGAAGAGGATTTGGAAGGGGTCGGGGTTCTAGGAGTTCTAGGTACCCTTTTTCTCGCAGCATTTTCAAGGCTTGAGAGAGACTCATGTAAAGAGGATGGAAATTTCGAGCTTGGGGCCGAGTCGAGGTGGTTGGTTTTTAGCCATTGAGGGGAGTGGTGACAGTATTTACTTCTGAGCCTTTCGCAGTTGTGCTACCATTAGTAGTAGCATTAGAACTGCAAACAACATTCTTCTTCAAAAGCTTATTATCTTCCACAAAGATCCCTTGTCTGATGGCATCATCGATTTGAACCCCAATTTCATGAAGCTCTGGAAAGGTAAACAGAGGTAGAACAATCATCTTCTGCGGCAACTTGCCATGCAGATTCTGAACAATCATCTTGATTTGATCTTTTTCGGAAGGTCTTGTAGTCATCATCGAGGCCTTCGCTCTCCATCTCGTCATGAACTCTGAGAAACCCTTATGTAGCAATTGGTGGGTGGCTTCAAGATCACGAGTTATGACCTCGATTTGTGTGTTGCAGGAGTATTGAGCAATAAAGGACTCAGCCATCTCTTTCTAGTTCTGTTTCACAAAGTCCTCCAATTTCGCATACCAGATTGCGGCTATCCCAAACATGGTTTGGCCGAAAAGAGACAACTTCTGGGCTGGGGTCAAACCCATTGGCCTCAGGATATCAGAAAACAGGCGGAGGTGCACCATTGGGTCTCCAGAGCCGTCGAAGCGGTTGATATGCGGCATTTTAAATCTCTCCGGTAAGGTAACTGCAGATTCAGTATACCTGTCCTCTAAATCCGGGATGGAGTTCACTCCTTGTGCTTGTTTGAATAACTTCTTCAATTTATTGACCTTGAGTGCAGTTGGGTTAACCTCAAATTCAAACGGAGCTTCGGTTTGATAAACAGGAGCTTTCGAGACCTGTGCTGGGATTGGCTCCGCCGGATTGCCCTAAGTCTCTTGGACATTAGCAGTATGGGTAGTTGCTCCGGGTGTCGAGTTACCTGTGGAAGGTGCATGAGATGTAGAAGCCGCAGCCGGCTGTGGCTGTTGTTGTTGTAGCCGGGTTATCACTTCGGCCTGACGAGCCGTAACTTCAACCTGACGAATTGCGTCCTGCTACAGTGCTTCGACTGTCTGTTGTAGGTGCTGTATCAATTCTTCCACATTGGATGGGGGATATTGTGCCATTTAGAATCGACGTTTGAACTCGTGCTGAGTAAGAAGCAGATGACCATTCCTGAACCTGACTGGACACTGGTGAATCCTGCCTAACTCTCCTCCATCTTGTACCCAGGGGGGAGTGAAGTAAACTTTGGTTGCCTCTGAACAAATTCTGACCTGACAAAGCCTATCGATACAAGTCCAGAGTACTTGGGGGATATAAGAGCCTTATGAAGCTATGGTTCTAGGACTACCTAGCAAAAGAGAAAACAGACAGTACTTCAGCCCAATTTCACTACATCGGATATGATCACAGCTAAGTGACTATGCTCTTTACTAAATTATGTCCCAAAACAAATACCAACTTGGCAACTGATATGCATATCCCTGTACAGTTTCACTGTAAAGCACATACCAGTTAAGTGAGAACCAAAACACCCCTATGAGGGGGATAAGGTTACCCTGTCTTAGTTTCATCAGGAGCTAGTGTTTCACTAGACACAACAAGTGGCTTTACAAAATCCTACATTCGGGTAAGCAATCTGTCCTAGTTTGGAACAATCTCTATGGTTTCCGATATGCAACTAGGCCGATTGGTCAAAAAGGGTAACTCAGCAAGACTACCTAATATACATCTCACACCTAACACCGAGAAGTGAAAGGAGGATCAAACGGCACAGCGGTAGTCCAGATCCAAGGGTTGTGTTCCCAGCGTGGCAGAGCCTACAACCGGTCAGCCTTTTGGCAAACTTTTCCAAGCAAGCCTTCGATAAACCGTTCAGGAATAACAGATGGCAAACACTGTGACTTAAGCGCACCGATGCAAATGCAAATACAAATGCAAATGCAAAGAAACATATAAATGTAGATAAAATAACATATCATGGGTTTGAGTCAAGTTCTCTAAATTCCCAGTGAAGTCGCCAGAAACTGTGGACTCGCCTTTTTCGCTCCCTCTTTCGAAAGGTTTGAAAGAAAGGCCTCATACTTTGGACTCTCGTGGTTCTGAATCTAGTCTCATAATTGCAATGTGAAACTGATAAACATCAAAGAGTCCAAATCCGACAAATCATTTTGGAAAATCGATTTTAAATCAAATAATGCCAAAATTGGACTACTTTACTAGATACAGAGTCGCCACCTAAATATTTTATTTTTGGAAAAATTTAGGAAACCCTGACTCGTGTCAAAGGCCACGTGTCTGTCATCACCAAAGTTGCTTCGGCTCGGGAACTTAGGTACGAAGGGGAAAGGTCATGAAATGAGCACCCCCGCTCGCCAGATCAAAGATCGGCCTCTACTAATCATGATATGAGCTTTTATAAACATTATGCGTTCTTGTTCTGGTTATTTGAACTAGCTTTACTATGTGATGCGCACAAAAGCCAGTGTAGACTAGTTTGCTCAACTTGGAACAATTCAACTCATGTTTGTTTGTGAAAATGGTTTGAATTTGCCACCTCAAGTGGGCTTAAAGATGCGGATTTGCCACCAAACATAGTGGGCTTAAAACATAATTTGCCACTCAACAAAGTGGGCTTAAAACTTTCATTCGTTGAATTATTCCAATTCAAACAACAAGCCTTCATCCACAGACATTCATGCAGTTTACCAAGTGAGCACATAGCCTCATGGCAAGCATGTTAATCATGGCAACATGGCAATCACACTCATGCAAGTATGCTAAAGCGTAAAAGCTTACCGAGTACTCCAAGCCAAAACAAAAACTAATTAGAAAGATGCATGATCCTAACTATACAAGATGCCTAATGCAACGCATGCGATAATGCAGTTAATAGGCTTGGCTACTAATACGGCATATGAATCGATTTGAACAACATGTGATTTAAACACGTATTCAAAGAAGATATTGAAATAACAATGCAGTTTGAATGATGCGCCGAGCCTCAGTGCATGCAAGACAAATGAATTGATGCAATCATGCAAGCATAAGGTATGCTAATTGAAAATGTCCCTAATCTAACCATCAAAAGCAATTAAATAAAAGGGAGAAAGACGTGGGGTTGGAAGACATACACACATGCACACTTATTACAACATTATGCCCTCGCGAAAGAGGATCTGAATGAATAAGCTAACTAGCTAGCTACGCTAATTAAGCTAATTATTACAAAACTTGAGACTAATTAACTATTCTAAGCTAATTGAATATTACAAATAAACTAACTAGCTAGGTGCTTAACAAATTAATTACAAAACAACTAAACTAATTAATTACAACACGAATTAATCAACTAATTAACTAGACAAGTTAACTAAACGGCCTTAGGAAATGAGGGATGCATGCATGCTTGGTTTCTCTACCCGAAAAGCCACCATTTTGTTGCGGCGAGCCTCTGTTTGCACATTTGAACACCAAAAACTCTGCCAACTTCCAGAATACCTCTGCTCCACCTCAGGAACACACTATGCAAATTTCATTGGTGGCCAATAGGGGGCCTGTTGGCTAACAATGGTGGTCAGTCAGCTACCACTGGTGGCCGGTCGGTTGCTAGTGGTGGCCGGTCGGCCACTGATGACATGAACTCCTCTTTTTGCTGCAACAGAGAGAAGACAGAGCAAAACAATGTATTCTCACAGATTATTTGCACACTTTGCCTCTCCTTTTCATGGGGAGATCAAAGGAGGGACAAAATTTGGGTTTACAAACCATCAATCAAGCAATTTCATTGCATGATGATTTGTGAAACGAATTGTGCAAGTTCAATAAATGCAAAATGAGACCAAAGGACCATCACCCTATCATGCATGATCAAGGGCAATGGAGACTAAGGAAAATGGCACATGTCATCACTTTTGAGTATGAAATGTCTCATTTCCCTTGTGTTCAAACTAACGTCTGATTTGAACACATGGAATGCAACACAAAGGATGCATATCTTGCCTCTTTTACTTGTCCAATTTTGTTTACTAATTTTAATTACCAAAGCCATTCTTTAATTGATTTGTCGATTAGTGAGAGTCCTCTAATGGAAAGATAACTCAAACAACACGTTGCCTTGGGCATGAAAGAGGCATTACACTGTTGGTAATGAACCCCCTAAGGGATTAAACCATTAGGTGTAACACCTCCATTTCAAACTCAGGCAAACAAGTGGTTTGAAACCACTTTCAAAGCAAACAAAAGAGTAAAGAATGGAGGGAAATTGTCGAGATTATAGTGTTGAAATGAAGTACAAAACAACACTAAAACATGCTATTAGCTCAAAACAAAGATGATTAAAGCACTAAAACATCAAGCTAGTGAAAGAAATTACACTACAACTATGTAATACAAGACTCAAATGAATTAACCAACCCAAAACAGAGCCAAAATAGGTCAAAACAGAGCTTAAAACATGTTGGACTTAAGCCACAAAAAGCTAAAATAATAAGCTAACATGTGAGTCTAACTAGGCATGCAAACAAGATAGAAGGAGGGGAGGCTAACCCCACCAATTTTTGATTTCAAAACAAGGTTTTTACCACTGAAAAACCTCTGAAATTCAGTGGTTAAAAGGCCCAAAAAAGTTGGTTTAAAAGTGATGAAAAATGATACAAAAGCTTAACAAACAAAGGAGCAAGAAGGGTGGACCACCCCCTAACTCAAAGGGACCTCAAACCAATACTTTTAAGTCACAAAAATAGAGTTTTTGATAGTTCAAAATCATCCCAAAAGTAGTTGAAATTGATGGCAAAACCAAGATACAAAACAAGTATAAATAAGGTAAGTGCTATACCTTTGAAGCAAAGCACAAAATAGCCAATAGTCCAAGCTCAAACCACCTTCTAGAGCTCAAATAAGACTCCAAGTAATCTCAGCCCAAAGGTGAGAGTATTTGGTTATGGGTTGGTATGCAAAAGCTAAGAACTTGTGAGCAAATGTGTACAAAATATCAAGAGAGAGAGAGAGAGAGAGATATTTTTGCTCTAATTTTTCTAACCCTCCAAAATGGGGGAGGAACCCCTCTATTTATAGAAAAACACCCTTTGAGCTTAGAAACATCTCACCCTACATGTGTATGGAGATGCAACTCAGTGTGCAACAACTGGCACAACTGTCAATAAATATGTGGAAAAAGGCACTGGTGGCCGTCGGCCACCACTGATAGCGGACATGCCACCACTGGTGGCCGATTGGCCATACCCATGGCCGACAAAAACATCCCATGGCTGACAGCCTTGGGTGGTGGCTAACAGGTCACCAAGTTTTGGTCCAAAACAAGGCATAGAAAGAATAAGGTTTTAATGCTCAAAGACAAGGCATTCTGCTGAGGACTTCGGGCACTCAAAACGAACACAAACATACACAATCATCGAGTGCACAAGCGATGATGTCCAAGTCCTGAGGACGGTCAAAAATGGGATGTCTACACCTAGTTAACAGGGGTAAAGAATATGGATTCATAAAATATTAAAACAAAGAACTGAAGAAAAGAATCATCCTAGTTAACCTAAACAAAATAATAATAATAATAATAATAATAATTAACATAAGGGAACCAACCAACGGCACACTGGTAGAAGCAACGTAACCCAATGTTTCTAATATGGATCAATGACTTGCAACAAAATCATTCGTTTAAATTCGCTTCAAAAAACCAATAACTATGAAAAATCACATGAAAATGCAGAATTGAACATATTTATTATGGTCAATTGAATTATGTCATTGAATGGCGAAGTGAGAATTGACATATGTATGCATTACTAAAGTAAACAAATGAATGGAAAAGTAATAATAGTATAGATAGACCAATTGAGAATGCCGATAACTCATACAAACCTGCAAATAGAATTAAACTCAAAAGAAAATCAATAGCCATGAAAAATCATTTCTATGAACATATGAAGAAGCAAACCAAGCTGAAAGTAGTAAATAGCAATTAAGCACAATCATTGTTTCAACCTTCCATACTGAGTGACAATTTTTGAACATGAAAAAATTGAAGGGTTATATTTCATGTCTCCTAATTTCCTAAAATTCCAAACCATTATCAAGGACTCATCTAGACATTCTGTCAGACACCTAAACTACAAAACCAAAAATTACTCTTTCAAGCTGGAGAATTGGACAAAAGAATTCAAACAACAAACAACGAGTTCGAAGAGCAGAGAAAGGGAAAAACACAACAGTGATCAAGAGCATCGAGTTCGAAGTCTTACCTTGCGAGAGGATTGGGTTATACAATTTACTGTGACGCTTCTAGAGAAGGTTTAGGGTGCATTTTTGCAAGAAGGTAAAGTTGCAGCATACGGTTCTTGCCAATTAAAAACTCATGAGCAAAATTACCCCACTCATGACCTTGAATTAGCAGCAACAATTTTTGTTTTGAAGCTTTGGAGACATTACCTTTATGGAGAGAAATTTGATGTATTTTCTGATCATAAGAGCCTCAAGTATTTTTTTTTTCCCAGAGAGATTTGAATTTGCACCAAAGAAGATGGATGGAATATTTGGAAGATTATGACTTTGAACTGCATTATCATCTTGGGAGGACCAATGTGGTGGCCGATGCTTTGAGTAGAAAATCGATGACTTTGATTGCTGACCTTGCTGCGAGAGAGTGGAAGATGTTAGGAGAGCTAAGTGAATTTGATGTGCAACTTGGAGAGTCACCTAGTCAAGCTACCTTGTTTTCAATTTTAGTCTAGCCAGCACTAGTCACACGAGTTTTAGAAGCACAACAAAACGATCCATGTAATGCCCCGAATAAAATACAACAACCCATCCACAATAGAGGTTAAAGGACAACATATGAAGAGATAAGCACTTCCATTAATTTAAATTTCTTATACAAAAGAGCAACACATGCAACTATACATTCATAAGCCTAGCCTTAAATCTATAGCATGTGTTATATGGTGAGGAACAAACAAAAGGTAAACAAATAAGAGAATGCCCTAAAGGCCTACAACTTTCCAAGTTAGTACTTGGTTACAACAAAAATGGATTTAAATCCCAGTACATATCAAAGCCTTTGGCTTGTACAAAACAAATACACAATTAAACAAAATGAAGCTCTTGCTCCATGTCCTCCCAAGCTATTGCCTTGGTGGAAACATATTATCTGCACCTGAAATGTTTTTCCCACATAGGGTGAACCAAAGCCCAGTAGAAATAATCCAACACAACATATGAATCTTAACAAAACTATAAGGGTAAATGGCACATGCAATGCTCATGACAAAATATTTTATATCTCTTTCAAATCATGCCATGCTAGGTTTATATTACCATTCATGAAACACTTTCATTTTTGTGGAAAACCAGTTTGTGAATACAACTTTGTGAATCTCTAGGTACGTGTCTGCTAGTAGGGTATACAAGCACTACTCTCTTGTCATTTTTACTGGTATTAACTGGAAGGCTCGACACCTATCCGTGTGGGTTTCTGGTCTTTTACCAAGGACACATAGGCCAACTTATCATAGTAACCACACCACCTACCTAGATTCACCAAGTATTCACCATTTTCTCAAAACTATGTAATTATTGCAAATGTGCAAATGAATGACAATGCTCAATGCAATGGATGAGAAATAGTTTTCATTCTCCTCGTCCTCATGCAATTTCTACAATAATCATAGCTATCCTCCACCGATAGCCCAAAACAGATATCTCTAAACAAATAAAATAATTTTCCTAAAGATAAACTTTCCAAATTTCGAGATGCGAGTGGTAATACATACCCAACTCCACCATCTTAATCAATAACAATTAAATTCCATATTTCCAACATCTATATCATTATTTATACAAAATCAACATTTAGGGCAAAACCCCTCTTCTAAAATTACTTTCAAATTTCAAAACCAACCATGTTGTCACCTCTACACCTCCTTTCCAACCCCACAATCATTCCCATGAAACCATTTGAAAACCCCTCTTTTTAGTTTCGAACCCAAAATCCAAGATTTGTTCAAAAGTCCATTTCTTTCACAAGGTGGTTTTATAAAAACAAATAGCTAAGTTAAAACCCATAAAGAGGTGCGAAGATCCCCTACCTCAAGCTTAGAAGGGTGAAAGAGAAGAACTTGAAAAAACTCGGAGTCAACAAAATCACAAACCACTCGGATCAAAGGAAAGCTCTTGACGCGGTCTACACTTTATCTCAAAGGATCAAGGTGAGAAGACACATGTAGATAAGTAGAACTAAAGATTTAAGTGGGAAAAAGTGAGTTGAGAGAGAGAGAGAGAGAGAGCTACAGGTGAGAGAGAAAAAGAACAACTAATAAGAGAAAGAGGCTTTTGGGTCTATTTATAGTGGCTATTAATAAAATAATAGCTCCAATGTTAAATGAAAAGAACAAATCAAAAATCCCAAAAAGGTAGGGCCCAAGCCAAACAAAATCTAGAAAAAGAGTCACAGGGGTCGACCCCTGCGATAGTGGTGTCAACCCTCAAGAAGAAAAGCTGAGACACTTGTGTTAGGTAGCAGGCAAGGTATCGATCCTTGGACCGAAGGTGTTGACACTGAATTTTAGCAAGCAAACCCTGGATTCTACAACAGACAAGGGTCGACCCTTGAGGCCAACAAAAAGAAGCAAGTGTCGACACCACCAAGGTTGGTGTCAACCCTAAATTTCAGTAGCCACCCAAGGACACAGCAGCAAGAAGGTGTCGATGCCTCCCAGACTGGTGTCAACCCATGGAACAAAACAAGGCAAGGAAAAAGAAAACAGTGTCAACACCAACAAGTGTGGTGTTGACCCCTGAAGCCAAAACCAACATGAGGAGAAAGGAACGACCATCACGAATATGGTTTCCTGGATTCAAAGGTAATAAGTGGGTCGGGTCTAAATCAAGATCGCTATAATCCAGAAGTGGTGGTTATTAGAGAGAAAATCTTACAAGGAAAAGAAGAAAAATGGCTGAAGGTGCATTCCAACTTAGGTATTCGATATGTAGATCGCCTCTTCGTTTCACAATCTTGTAGAGATGGCATACTAAGAGACTTTCATCACTCCCATCTTACTATTCATCCTGGAGGTACAAAAATGTATCGTGACTTATGCCATCAATTTTGGTGGAAGGGTATGAAAAAGGATGTAGCTCTATTTGTGTCTAAATGTGTAACTTGTCAACAAGTTAAGGCGAAACATCAAAGACCGGCCGGGTTGTTATAACCCTTACCTGTAGCTAAATGGAAATGGAAGCACATCACTATGGACTTTGTTTCAGGTCTCCCTAGAACTCAGAAGGGTGATAATGCTGTTTGGGTCAAAGTAGACTGACTAACTAAATCGACACATTTTTTTGCAATGTGTATAGGTGACTCAATTGATTACTTAGAAAAACTTTATGTTATGGAGATTGTTTGACTTCAAGGGGTTCCGATAAGTATTTTTTTGGATAGGGATCTTCACTTCACCGCATAGTTGTGGCAGAGCTTGCAAACTGACATGGGAACTCAATTGACCTTTAGTACCGCTTACCATCCTTAAATCGACGGTCAGTCTGAGCATACAATTCAAATCTTAGAAGACATGTTGAGAGCTTGTGTGCTAGATTTCAAAAAGTCATGGGAGAAATATTTACCACTACCTGAATTTGCATATAACAACAGCTATCAAACTAGTATTGGGATGACGCCTTTTGAGGCTTTGTGTGGGCATCCATGCAGATCACCCGTGTGGTGGGCTGAAGTAGGAGATTCACCCATGCTTGGCCTAGATTTAGTTCGTGAGACCACTAAGAAGATAGCTCTCGTTCGAAAGAGGTTAGTCACAACATAAGGCCGGCAAAAGAGTTATGCAAATAGAAGAAGACAGCCTTTATCCTTTGAAGTAGATGATCATGTGTTTTTGAAGATATCTCCTAGAAAAGGTTTGATGAGATTTGGCCGAAGTGGATAGCTATTACCTAGATTCATCAGTCCTTTTGATATCATTGAATAAGTGGGAGAGGTTGCCTATTGTCTTGCTTTGCCTCCGCAATGATTCGAAATACATTATGTGTTTCATATCTCTATGCTTTGCAAATATGAACCCCGACCCTTGACATGTTTTAGATTGGGCGAACTTAGAAGTGGATGAGAATGTTTCCTATGAGGAAAGACCCGTAAGGATTCTAGACTCCCGAGAGCAAGTATTAACAAGCAAGACTATTTCCTTAGTCACTCATCTGCCTTCAGTGACTCTTTCAGATCTCCCAAATACTCATCCATATTCGACTGGAAGAACTTTCTCTTCAGAAAAGACGACCCTGTCTCAGAAACATGAGCCTGGACTTGATTCTTAGCCCTGAGAATGTCCATAGATTCCCACAAAGCTCCAGACATTTCACGAGCCAAAGCGCCCATGGCTTTCTGACCTGTTGGCTCAGCCATGTTGGCTTGACCAACTCCATCCTCTTGTGTCAGAATATCATCCAGAAACGACACCTCCTGTCGCCTAGACCTACCACGCCTACCACTCCCAAGTCCACATCCACGTCCTGACATCCTAATAAAGGTAACACAACAGATTAGCACATTTACAAATGTGCCGAAACTAATTCACTCACGTCCTAATACGGTGGACAACAATTAATTCGCTCCACATAAGCACCTCATCACATAAACACAAACAAACTTCCTTTCTAGATAATGATCGTCCTACAGCATTGCCAGAGTTCTAATTAGAAATAGCAGTGATCAAGTTCTCTTCTAACAAGACATATAGAAACTCGTAGATCCAATCAATATCTTAAAAATTAAATCACACACTCATTTAGCCACATAAGCATGTTATCACATAGCATACCAGGTCTACTTCTAATATCATCTAGCGAGATAAACCATTGTGATAAAAACCACATCCCATTATCCCAAAGTATTTAAACCCGATATCTCTGATACCAAGTTGTAACGTCCCAAAATAATAACAATAGCCCATCACATAACATTCCTCACAATTGAACAATAACATCATATTTTATATTACATTTATGAGCTTCATGATACAAAAGATGATATATGTAGTATACATTCATAAATCCTAGATGTCGATTCCATAGCATATGACATGGATATATGAATTAAAAAAAAAGAAAAATCCAAGTAATTATATGCCCTAATGGCTACATCTTTCCAAAGCAATGCTTGGTTACATCAAAATGAGTTCAACTCAATACAATTAAAGCCTAAGGCTTGTACCAAAAATAATTACATTAAATAACAAAAAGGAAGCCCTTGGCTTCAAGTCCTCCCAAGCTATGTCCTTAGTGGAGGCATATCATCAACACCTGAATGTTGTTTTCAACATAGGGTGAGCCAAAGCCAAGTAGAGATACTTTAACACAATATATGAATCTTAACAAAGTCATAAGGTGAATGCACACGCATGCCATTTGTCAAGCGTTACACCTTTTCTATCTCAAAATAATGCAATGCAATATTATATATCAATTTATGAAAATAATCCTTGCACAATAGAAAATATGGTAGTGGACACAAAACACTAGGAATCTTTAGGTACATCTCTGCCAGTAGTAGGCTATACAAGCACTACCAAAGCCATTTTACCTGTACTAACCGAAAGGATCAGCACCTAACCGTGCAGGTTTCTGGACTTTCACCAAGGACACATAGGCCAACATAACAACCACATCCCCTAATCATATTCACCAAGGTATTCATCCATTTTTCTCAAAAAAAAAAAAAAATCATTGTTTAAGCATGCAACAATATTCAATGTAAGACGAATGAATTATTAGTTTCAATTCACCTAATCCTCATGCAATTTCTACAACAATCAAAGCTATCATCCACCGATAGCTCAAAACAAATATTTCTAAACAATAGATAATTTCCAATAACAGATATAATCTCTTCATTTTCAAAATAAGAGTGATTATATATCCAACTCCACCATCATCATCAATATATACATTGGTTCATTTATATCAATCCCAACATCATTGTTCATTTTCGTTGACAAAACCAAATATGCATAATATTATAACAAAAACCCCTTTTACTTAAAAAATCAATTTTTAGTAAGGAAATCCACCATTTTAACATATCTCAATCATAAACACATTCCCACAACTTTTCTTAAGAACTCATTTTTTTTTTTTTGGCCAAAGATAGAAGAGTTTTATTCATAAAGATAATTACAATGGGTCTAAATGCCCAATATCAGATTGATGGAAGTGTAAACACCAAGATGGAAAACAAACTTCCCACACCCGAGTCTTATCAATTGACAGTGCATGGTGCGCAATATCATGCGTTACACCATTACAAATACGTGGAACAAAACGAAAACAGACTGAACGGAAAAAAAGACTTAATGTTCGATAGTCTTGC
Source organism: Camellia japonica (assembly GCA_030407325.1). Lineage (NCBI taxonomy): Eukaryota > Viridiplantae > Streptophyta > Magnoliopsida > Ericales > Theaceae > Camellia > Camellia japonica. The sequence goes on from JAPPVO010000029.1 coordinate 83,678,590, forward strand.
ACAATCACAGCAATGTCTTGAGGAGGGTGCATTTCACCATTAAGGCTCTAATATACTGTCTTAGCATCATCTTCAACAATTATATGGCGATGTTGGCCAAACAATACCTGCTGTAAGGCTTCTCGAACTGCCAGAGCTTCAAGCACTCTAGGGGAAGGACAAGTAGATAAAGGGATAGATTTGATGAACAAAATGGCACCCATCGAAGTTCGTCCCACAATGCCAATTCCAGCCCGAAAATCCCTCTCTCTTGTACTTGCATCTACATTCAGTTTGATATAACCAGAAGGAGGACACACCCAACAGTTAATAGGAGGAATGTCATGGGACAGTGCGGTGGTAGAAACACTCGGCAAGGATGATGTTTGCTCATGAGAGTCCAAATCCAAGACATCAGAAAATTCAATCCATTCCGCCACAGCCAAGCTAGAGATGAATGGTGGCATTTGGCGAATTTGGGAGAAAACCCAAGCATTCCGAGACTTTCAAAGGGCCCAACAAATATAACAGGCCAAATGAAGAATCTTATCCCCTTGCTCCGCACTAGCTAGATGATGTTCAAGATAGTGCCACCACTCGGAGAAACAATCCAACGTAATATGTGAGGGCCATTCCAATCGAAGCGGAGAGCATTTCCAAACAAGTTGTGAATCAGGACATCGAAGCAGAAGATGATCCAACGTTTCCAATTCAACACCACAACGAGGACACCATGGATCAGTCAACACCTTACGCTGACAAAGAGCAAGATTAGTAGGGAGAATATTATGGGCACATCGCCAAATAAAATGCTGAATTTTACGCTTAATAGGAATTTTCCAAATAGACTTCCAAACAGGTTGAATGTTGGCCGAAGAACTAGTGTCACTCAGTAGACGAGTAGTATGATGCTTATCCGTGCACACTTGTGAAGCAATATCATATGCAGAGCGAACTATAAAATCACCAGTAGAAGAAAAGTGCCAAATTTGTTTATCCTCAACCCCCGTATAACTGAGGGGAATAGCCATAATCATACGTGCCACATTTTCTTAGAAAGAATGCAACAGAAGAGGTTGATTCCAGGTCATAGAAACAGAGTCAATCAAATCACATACCAAAGTAATGTGGGTATTAGCTAGTCTAGGGACCAAAACTCGAAAGGTAGATTGAGAAGGAAGCCAAGGATCATCCCAAATTAGAATATTTCGACCATTACCCACTTGCCAACGCCAACCTCGTTCCAGCACCTTACGCCCTGCAAGGATACTCTTCCAAGCCCATGAAGTAGTAGTAGAGTCTTTTGCTACCTAAAAGGAAGTATTAGGGAAGTATTTAGCTTTGAAAACCCGTTGAAAGAGAGATGGCGGCCCCGAGACAAGATGCAACCCCTGCTTAGCAAGCAATGCCAAATTCATAGCTTCAAGATCTCGAAAGCCCAGCCCACCTCTTTTCTTACACGCACTTAACTTTGGCCAACTCAACCAATGAACCTTTCTTTCACCACCTTGACTACCCCACCAAAACCTAGCAATAGCAGCATTGATTTTTTTGGACAATGAAACCGGGAGTTTAAAACAGCTCATAGCATAATTCGGCATAGCCATAAGGACTGATTTGAGTAGAACTTCCCTGCCTGCTTGACTAAGAAAACTTTCCTTCCACCCCGCAATGCGAGAGAGAACACGATCTTGAATCAAATGAAACACCTCCATCTTTGAGCGTCCAATAATAGAGAGCAACCCAAGATATTTCCCGCCACCAGCCACAAGAGCAATGTCTAAAGATTGCGAAATGAAGCTACGCCGATCTACCGAAGTATTAGGACTAAAAAATACCTTAGACTTATCTCGATTGATAGCCTGCCCCAAAGTTGTCTCATATGTGTTTAATACATTCCGCACATAAATGCTATTAGCAACCGAGGCCTGGCAAAAAATGATAGAGTCATCCGCAAATAAAAGATGAGATATGGGTGGACAAAAATGACCAATACGAACACCATGAAGTTGACGTTGTGCTTCTGCTTGTTGAAGTAAAAGATGGAAACCTTCCGCACACAAAATAAATAGCATAGAAGATAATGGACAGCCTTGGCGCAGTCCCCTTTTTGGATTAAAGGCAGCTCCATGCTCACCATTAAGTAAAATAGAGAATGACACCGTCGAAATGCACTCCATAATCCATGAGACCCAACAAGGATTAAAACCCATCTTTAGCATAATCGCCTCCAAATAAGTCCAACTCACTCTGTCATAGGCTTTAGTCATGTCGAGCTTGATAGCCATGAGGCCCGATTGACCTTGGCGCCGCTGTTTGATATAGTGCATAACTTCATGTGCTACCAAAATATTATCCGTGATTTGCCTTCCAGTCACAAAACCACTTTGATTTTCACTAACTAAAGAGGGCAGCAACGGAGCTAATCTCTTTGCTAGGATCTTTGAAATGATTTTATACAGAATAATACACAAGCTAATTGGCCGAAACTGCGAAACTTTGGCGGGATGGGGTACTTTTGGAATAAGAGAAATAAGGGTATGGTTAATACTACGAAGCATCTTACCATTATAGAAAAAGGCTTTGATAGCAGAACATACATTAGAACCAACCACATCCCAGTAAGCTTGATAAAAGCCAGCAGTTAAACCATCAATGCCTGGAGCTTTGGACGAGCTCATATCAAATAAGGCAGCTCAAATTTCAGCATCCGAAACTGACCCAGTGAGCTGAGAATTCATAGATGCATTCACTATACATGGAAACAAACCAAGAGTAGGTTCTGGAGAAGACGAACTATCTGGAGAGTAAAGTTGCTGAAAGAAAGAATTAAATTCGAAGGCAACACGATCCATATCACTAATCCAATCCCCTGAAACAGATTCCACGCCAGAGATACGATTCCGGGACCTCCGTTGCATAGTGCACACATGGAAAAACTTGGAATTCTTATCACCAAGGCGAAGCCAGTCAATTCGCGATTTCTAACGCCAAAATGCTTCCTCTTTACCCCAAGCTGTCTGAAGATTGTGTTGCAAAGAATGGATATGGGCTTGATTAGGTCTTAGACTCTGCCTTTCAAGCACAAGCTGGTCTTTGAGGTGGCGAATTTCTCGAGCAGAATTAAAATTGTGAGTCTTACTCCAAATTCATAAATTTGCACGACACTGGCTCAAATTGTGGACCACCTTGAACATGCGAGACCCTGGGACAGCCACTTCCCAGCTACGTTGGATAGTAAATTTGCAGTCCCTTTCCCCAATCCACCGAGAATCAAATTTGAACCGACTACGAGGGCACACTGAATGTGGGTAAAGATCCAAAAGCAAGCTGTTATGATCTGACCCAACACACTCACAGTGCGTGACAATCGTTCGATCAAAAGAAAGTTGCCAATCTGCACTAGCCAAGACTCTGTCCAATCGTTCCATAATACAACTCCCAGCATTTCTGTTATTACGCCAAGTAAACGGGAAACCACTATAGCCCAAGTCTAACAGTCCATAACTATCAACAAAAGAACGAAAACGAAGTAGAGACCAATGAGGACGAGCATGACCACCTCGCTTTTCTGTAGCATGCAAAATTTCATTAAAATCTCCCCAGATTACCCACTGCTGACTGAAGCTAGCACTACGTTCCTGTATATAATGCATCTAAGAAACCCGCACTGAATCAACTAAGCTAAAATACACGCAAATTAATCGCCAAGAATGATTTGAGAGTACATCAACCACTTGAGCTTCAATGAAAAAATTCGTTGTATAAATGACACTCAACTATAGGGTCCACAATACAAGACTGATCCATACGTAAAATTTTTTGGATGTTTCGTAACTTCTTCTTAGAGTTTTTTGTCTCACTTAGGAAAAAAAAACCCCCGGGGAGTAGAGCTTAGAGAGCTCCTTCAGTTGATGAATTGTCAGAAGGCTCCCTACACCCTGACAATTCCATGCCAAAGCTCTCATCTGGCCACTAGGGGCCACTCTTGGCTGGCCACCTCCACCGTAGATACAGAACCACTAGAACCATTCTTCAATTTCTTACCAGGGGCAATGTCCACATCAGAATCAGAAATAGAAAGGAGAGAGGACTTTCTCTTACCCACAAAGGAGCTTGGTGGAATTAGTGCCAAGTTACCATTTGGTCTGCGTGTTCGCTTTTTATACCCCTGAGGACTGGTTTTCTCTGAAGAGGGTAAGAGAGAAGGTAAGGTGGTAGTAGAAGGCAGGGCTGGGCAAGGTGAAGGAAGAATAACAGGTGGGTTTGGGAGTTGGGGATGGAGAGGAGAAAGAGGTAATAAACTAGGCAGAGGAGGCGAAGAAATATCAGAAGGGGTGGGGACAGTAAGTGTGTTATTGGAAGTAGTATAGAATATATTTAATAAGGCTTGACCTACCTCAGCAGCAGTGGGATGGGTGAAGGTCTAGGGTTGGGGTGAGAGCATGGCTGAAAGGCCTTGTTTGGTGAGTTTTGTGAGAGGGGGTAAAGTCTGGGAGATTGTGGGGGTATCCATTAAGCCCAAAGTGTTGATGTTGGGCCTAGTCCGATCCAAAAATAGGGCCCTAGAGGGTCCACCAGTAGCGGGTAGGGAGCTCTCAGAGACAACTTCCGTGATCATCTCAACACGCCCCGGCGATTTGCCTCTCCGGATTTAGTGGGATCAAGAGTAACCTCATCGCGACCATTACAGGAATTTGAAATAAACTTCCCTCCATCAGTGGCTATCTTCTTATCCCGATGGGCGGACACTGCCGGTGCCGAAGAGAGGCCATCTGAACCAGGTAAATGCCGGTGACCTCCAGCTGACTTGACCGGTGATGCCCGTAACCACAACCCATATTGATCTGGACCAACTGCAACCTCTTCATGATCTTCAATCTTCTTTATGCAAGACCGCTTTTCATGACCAATAACACCACAATGACTACAAAAGGTGGGCAAATTTTCATAGTGAAATTCAACCCAATGCGTAGAATCATGCCAAATCTTGGCCCCTCGCTTGAGCAGGGAGAGAATGTCAATAACCACTAAAACTCGTATAAACCTGCCTTCACGACTGCCAGAAGTGGGGATAATTACATCCAAAACCTCACCCATTGGTTGGCAAAGTTTGGTGCCAATGGCCTCTGTAAAATAGTCAAGAGAAAGACCCCAAATCTGAACCCAGACGGGGGAACGATGGAATGATAACAGATGTGGTTGAAGACCGGCCTTCTACCGACGAAAAACCAGAAAACTATTATTGAAAAAGCAGGGCTTTCCATTAAGAACACAAAGTAAATCACGTTCCTCTGTAAAAATGAACTGAAAAAGATTATCCCCAATCTCCAGAATCTTAAACCCTTTAGGGTTCCCCCAAATGAGGGACATGGTGTTCTTAAGGCCATAGAGATTAATGGGTTTGGTAGTGATAACCTTCCCAATTAGAGACAAAGCACACTCAGCCACACTGGATCGAATATCAGTTGGACTCAGGACAACTTCATCTACTTCATCAGTAGTGAGAACAAAAGTCTTGAATCGAATAGAAAGATCATCATCGCAAGATAAAGTGTGTGCCTTTGATGCCATGGGGCGATAGATGAACAAACTCAAGGAGTGGAGAGAGAGAGAAAGAGAGAGAGAGAGAGAAGAAAAGAGGAAAGAAAAGAAGAGGATTGAGAAAAAAAGGGGGTCTGGGAATGAATCTTCACTGTGAACAGAGAAGAAAAAGCTTGCAAAAGCAAGACAACATCCTTACTCTAGAGAGAGAAGGAACTTTTCCTGAAGTTTGGTATCTCTTTTTAAAAAGATAGAAAAAAAAGAACTAAGGTAAAAAAACTCATTTGAAAGCCCTTCTTTTCAATTCAAAGCCAAAAGGTTTAACCCAAAATCCCCAAATCACTGTACTTTATCAATAGACAAATAACTAAGGTAAAAAACATACCAAAGGTTGAAGAAATCCCTACTTGTAAGATTAAAAGATAAGGGAGAGCAAGGTTGAAGTTTGGCGAAGCCGAAAGTAATAACTCCTCCGATTAAAACGAAGCTCTCGACATGCTCTACCTTTTTCTCCAAAGGGCTAGAGTGAGGAAACCAATGGATTAAGAGTATTTTTGGAGCTTGAATGCAAGAACTAGAGAGAGAGTGTGAAAATTTAGCGTTTTTGAAATGTGTAGAGAGAGAGATGAAAAAGTGACATAGAATGCCCTTTTCTCGGACTGATATATGTGCAGATCGTTCGAGCGACCAAAACACCGCTTGAGCATCAGACACAATAAATGAAACAACTCAAGCGACGAAAAACACCGCTCGAGCGCACAATGACCCATTCCTAGAAGTTCAGACATGCAAAACACCATTCAAGCACAAGAAATACCGCTTGAGTGAAGATACCACACTTCCATTAGTTTTGCAGATTGTAAAAGACTGCTCGAGCGCAAGAAAGACCACTCAAGTGAATAAGCAAAAATCTAGGCACCTGCTCTTTTGAAAAACTAACCCTTAACTTGTTTCAAACACAACCATAACTCCCAAATATCTAAACTCAACCAGCATAAGATAAAAATAAAATGAACAAGAGTTAAGGACATAGATTTCGAGATTCAAAAGTAATAAATGTGTCAAGTCTAAACCAGAACCATTATAGTCTCAAACACCCCTAATCTCATGGATTTGAACAAATAGAAAACAAGTCATGCTTTCATAATCATGTCATTAATCTTAAAAGTAAAACTCTAGCATAAAAATATGAGAAGACCCCTACCTTGAAATCAAGATTTAATACTAAAAAATGAAGAGGAGAGATGGTAGGAGATTGAGGCTTCAAGAACACCAAGTTGCTTTTCTAAAATTTCTTCAATCCAATGCTCAAAACCGCTCCAAACACTCTAATAACCTCCCCAAAGTGTTTAATCTATGGCCCAAACTCATTAACTCTCACTAATTTGCAATAATGGTGATCAGAGGGTTAAATAATTCAAACTCTTAAATGTGTAATAATAGAACAAAACAAATGTGAGAGAGAGGGGGGGGGAGGGAGAGAGAGAGAGAGAGAGAGAGAAGGGAGGACATGGACAAGGGCTTGCAAATGGGAGAGGAATTGATTTCTCAAAAATGCAAGAATAAACACCCATCTTCAATTAGACATTAATCTCCATTAACTACTAATCTATTTTCTAATCCAAAGGTCAAAATATCATTTTATAACAACAAAAGCAATCCAAGCCATACAATTCAAACTAAGTGGGCTTATATAGACATTTATACAAAAGTGATGGTACTTTCACAACTATTACAACATTAATTTCCTCTTTGATGTATTGTAAAATATGTAAGAAAGAAAATGCACCCACCAAATTAGAAAAATGATGATTCAAAGGAGACAAAGAAAGGGCTCTACCTCTTAGGCCTTGTATACTCCAAAAAAGTCTCTAAATTATTTTGTTGAGGAATTTTTTGGACCTCCTTCCAAAATCCTAACTCAAATCTATATAGTCTTGGACACAAAAAAAATATACCATTTTTGTGCTAAAATTTAATGAAATTTGTAGGGTCAATAAATAATAACAAATATATAAAATTAACACACAAATAGTAATTATCAAGTCCAAGAGTTCATCTCTCAAATCTCAAGCTAGATCAGGCCTATGTGTGCTCAAAACGAGGCAATCGATGCATTAAAATTTTTAATTCACCAAAATATCTTTAAATTAACCAGTAACACTGCACAAGCATAAAAAAAAATCTTATAAGGGGCCTACTAAATCCATCTCTTGAATCTTGTATCAATATGGACTCAAGTGCATGCAAAACGAGACGATTGTCACATTATTTTTACTAGAAACATGGTGCTTCTAATTTAATAAGATTGACCCCATGATCATGCTAACATCGTACAATGGGCCCAGAGGATCTGCCCCTCAGGTTCAGGGTTGGCTTGAGAATCAATGTACGCAAATCTAGATAATCAGATGCACAAAAAATTAACTAATAGAAGTTCAGACTAATGAATAGGGAACTTACGGCCTTAATTATAATTAATTAAACTTAATTGAGGCTCAGTTACATTAATTAAAAGTTCAAAATTTTCCTGGTTTACATATGGTGACTCCGTATCTGGTGATAGTCTTCATTCGTTTGATAAGTGGATTTCCACAATATTGTCGAGTCTAGACGTTCATTCGATTCACACTAGATATTTTTGTGAACAAGATGGAAGAGTGATTTGTTTGGCCAGGATACCCTTTGGGAAACTTTCCACAGTTATCTAGGATTTTCTGTTGGCACCATATTATTTGAGTTACAACAACGATTAGGGTTATCTAATATTCACATCTTAAAATAAGAGAACTTGACGGGTTCATAGAGCCCACCACATGTCCTGTTTTGATGATCCAAACCGTTTGCTTTTTAGTATTCGTTGAGTAGAATGTTCATGCAAAAAATAAAAAATGATCAGATATCAGTAGCTATATGTTTGAATCATTTTGTATTACAAAAAATGGATGGTTATTCGTGAAATTATATTTGTCGTCCTTTTTTTTTTTTTAAAACAAATATGATTCAAACATATGACTACCGATATCCAATCATCTTATTTTTTGTCTGGATTTTCTACACAATGAGTCCAAAAAAGTGAACAGTTCAGATCACCGAAATCGGTTTCAAAATTGGCCTACCAACCTCAAACGCTGATTCAACTTGAGATGACAATTTAAAAGAATTCAAACTCAATAAATTCCTCAAAAGAGTTCTAACTTCACCAAACTTAGTAGTCATTCATCTACAATGATTCGTCATTCTTGCCAATTATCTCGACCCATGTATAACTCGCACTTATATCTTAGCCAATCATATCCTGATATGTGACACCTTAGCCCATGATCATATCACGTGACCTTACTTGAAATTATGTCACCACACTTAATATAAATAACTAAAAAAACAATAGTTCCATTTGTTTGTAATTTTTTACCATAAATTCTATATTTTTGGAATTTGTCTAATTATATATATATATATATATATATTTTTGCGATGGTCTCAATTATATAAGGGTAATGATACATAACTAATACTAGAATTCTAAATTAAGCTTTAGTGAGATGAAAGAGTAGAGAGAGATAGAGTGAGGAGTGTGAGCCCTACCTTCACATGAGTACTCTTCACATCATTAAAGTAACATTAAAGCTCTCAAATATTATTGATTATATAAATCCTATGGGTATTTTTAGGATATGAGATAAATGTGACAATAGTGGAGTAGATAAGGAATAATAAATAATAGTGATAATTGTTGGAACAATCTTCTGTGTAAAATAAATACTATAAAACCAAATCAAACAAATAAAAATAAATTACTTATAGAATTTATTTACCGAAATGAAAAATACAAAATTAGATCAAGTCAAGTGTGTAACACTCTGTCCTTAAGACAGATTCACCCCGCTCTGGTGCTTATAGATAAATGGCGTCTATCTCCCAGGATATAATGGTGTACACAAATTGTAGTAGCACTCCAAACAATTTATACGGCGAACAAAAAAACTATGTTCTATACTCTCCAAATTTTCCCTAAAATAATATGAAGAATAAGTTGATGCAAAAGAACAAGAACTGGAAGGAAGCAAGTGAATTTCATATATTTGTGATTGTGAAAATCTCCTAGAATGAGACTTATATTTATAGGATAAATGGTGACTGTTTAGAAATTCCGAACAGGTATGAAATCAACGAACATGTACAGATTTGAAACTGAATAGATATAGTTTGAAATGAACAGATACAAACTTCAAACTGAACAGGTACGGACTATTTGCACCTGCTGGACTACTTCAACCTGTTTGAACTTTCTGGACCGCTGGAAATGGACCATAGGAGCACTGTTTTTTGGATAAAAAAAATTTGAATTCAAATTTGAATTAATTTTGTTTAGAAAAATCATTTTGAAAAAAAAAATTCAAATAAATTTTGTCCAAAAATTTAATATTAGGACCCAATCGACAATCTGTACCTCGCACCTAAACTCGGCCTGGCTCGGCTCGGCTGGACGGACGGCGGCGGTGGCGCATGCGTGTGTGTGGTGGTTTGAGCCAAGGCTCACTTTGTCCATAACTCCTCCCTTCTACAAACTTGGGGTGCCCATTGGGGCTCAACCCAAGTTTGTACACCTAGAGCTTATATACTCACAAAAGTTCACTTAAAGTTTCAATGTGGGACAAGCCTTACAAGGAACCCCACATTTTATTCTTTAATTGTCCATTCCATGAACCCAAAAACGACGTCAATTTCCCATTCACTCATAAATAGTTTTGATGAACCGTCTTTACCGTGTGACTTGCCATACAGCAAGAAACACTTCACCTATTTGGACCCACCTTAAAAGACGTGTGGACCCCACTCAAATTTGGGCTCAAAGTTTGCCCAAAATAAGCCTATAAAAAATCATAATTCCAACAATCCTCTACATGAATGGAATTTGACGGAGAGAAAATGCAACAACATGATCTAGTTACAGAGAGTATAGAAATTGGAAATATTCTGCAAAGGATAGGTAACTTTTGGCTTTGAACCTTTCCTTCTGAGACACTATCAGATTTACTAGTTAACCAGTGAACATGATGTCTTAAATTGTTCAGCCATTTGTGTAAACGAAAACAATAGAACTCACACAGTATATTACCTGACACAGTTTAGTTCTCACTATTGTGTTCACTTTGGCCCTTAACAACCTAGTCTTTCATGAGTGCTCTAAAGACTTATAGCCCTTCACAAATCTCATAGAACCGGCCCAGTTCACACTCATATAGGTGATTCTTCTGAAGAGTATCCCGCCATACTCCACTAGGTATTCCTAGATATAAGAATCACTAAAAATTTTACTTAACCTAAAACGCTGTAGACATCACTATTTCATCATAAAAATGGGTAGGAGTTTGACTCCCCAATGATCCTTCTGAGTCATACATAACTCAATTGTCTCTTTGAACCTAGATCTTGGGATCTCCAGTCAACTAGGTTGGGTTTCCATTGTGGTAACTCTTACTTAATAAGCTTAAGTCTCATTTCCCTCGATGAATTTTCAACTAACTCTCTTGCTAACCCTTTGGTTAGTGGATCCGCTATGTTGTCTTTAAACTTCACATATTCAATGGAAATAATTCCATTAGAGAGTAGTTGTCTCACAGTGTTATGTCGACAACAAATGTGTCGTGACTTATCGTTATACATATGACTCTGTGCTCTACCAATTATTGATTGACTATCGCAATGTATGCATATAGCAGGCATCGGTTTTGGCCACATTGGAATATCTTCAAGGAAATGGCGAAGCCATTCTGCTTCTTCCCCAGCTTTATCTAAAGCTATGAATTCTGATTCTATAGTAGACCTAGCAATGCAAGTTTGTTTGGAAGATTTCCAAGATACATCAGCCCCACCAAGAGTAAAGACATACCCACTGGTGGATTTTGAGTCTCTAGTATCCGATATTCAATTTGCATCACAGTATCCTTCAAGTACTACTGGATATCTAGTATAATTAAGCCCAATGTTACGAGTAAATCGGAGATATCTTAGAACCCTTATAATTACTTTCCAGTGTTCTACCCTTGGATTACTCGTATATCTACTTAATTTACTTACTACATAGGCTATATCTGGGCGAGTATAGTTCATCCAATACATTAAGCTTCCAATAATTTGGGCATACTCTAATTGAAAAATACTTTCGTGTACATTCTTAGAAAGAAATAAATTAACATCCATAGGTGTTCTAGCAAGATGATCAGCATCTTTGCTGAATTTGTCAAGTATTTTCTCAATTTAATGTAATTGTGACAAAGCATAACCTTCTGATGTTTTGGTGATTTTCATACCAAGTATTACATCAGCAATCCCCTTGTATTTCATGTCAAAATGTTTATTCACCATTTTCTTTGTAGTTTTAATTATGTTATTATTACTACCTATGATGAGCATATCATCCACATAAAAACATACTATCACATAACCATTGTTTGTGTTTTTAATATAAACACATTTGTCACATTCATTAATTTTAAATCCATTTGACATCATTGCTTTGTCAAATTTTTCATGCCATTGCTTTGGCGCTTGTTTAAAACCATATATTGATTTAACCAATTTACACACTTTCTTTTCTTTTCCTGGAACAGAAAATCCTTCTGGTTGTTCCATGTAAATTTCTTCATCTAACTTACCATTTAAGAAAGCAGTTTTCACATCCATTTGATGAATTTCTAGATTGTACAAAGACGCAATGGCAATTAGCATTCTAATGGATGTTATTCTAGTAACTGGTGAGTATGTGTCAAAGTAATCAAGACCTTCTTTTTGTCTATATCCTTTGACCACAAGTCTTGCCTTATATTTGTCAATTGATCCATCCGCTTTCATTTTCTTTTGAAAATCCACTTGTACCAAAGAGGTTTATAACCTGGTGGCAAATCCACCAATTCCCAAGTGTGATTTTGCAAGATGGATTCAACTTCACTATTTACAACTTCTTTCCATAAAGAAGCCTCTGGACCAGACATAGCTTCTTTAAAAGTTAAAGGCTCATTTTCTAACAAAAAAGTTAGAAAATCTATAATGACCCCAAAATGCGTATCAGAAATTATCTTTATTTAATTATGGGTTAATGTGCTTTAATTTAATGATATCTGTTCGAATTGAAGAATTATTTTTTGAGTTACGACTTTAAAACTGAAATTGACGACCATCATAGGTTCAGAACTCAAAATTGAGTACATGGATATGCTAATGGGAATTTTTAGAACCATTTGGGAAAGTTAATTGAAAATTTATTTCATTTGATTCGTTAAGGTGTGTTTGGGTGGTTAACTTTGCACTGTAAATTGAAGGCCTTAGAGGCTTCAGAAACCAGAACGGAGTACATAATTATAACCAACATGATTTTTAGGATTTAATATGAAGTTCCATAAAATCTAATTCAGAATAAATTAAATTGCTTTTTATTAATATTATATTATATATATGTGTATATGTATATGAGCCTTGCTTGGCTCAACAAAAAGGAGAAGAAGAGACTAAGATATTTTGAGAGAAAGAAAGAGAGAGTTATGGAGACTCAAGAAAGAAAGGAGAAAAGAAGATAAAGGAAGAAGATCAACCATGGAAGCTTTGGGAGATTGAAGAGCTTCAAGGGAAAAACAAGGATTTGAGTTAAGGTATGTGGCCTTAATTATTATCTTTGTAGATAACTCATCTACCACATGGAATCAAGGATTAAATTAAAGATTTAATATGTAAATGAATTAGAGTTTTGGGTTATGAATGAAATGAGCTCTCTTCATCAAATTGAACCTTGATTCCTCAGATTTGCTTGATTGAAGAGTTAAATTCATTATATTTTCTTATATTGAGGTTGATTATGAGAAGTTGAGCCCCAATCTTGAGGTTTTGCATGGTTAATTATATATAAATGAAGATCTATGTGAATATGGAAGAAGAAGTCTTGGAAAAGTTTGAAAAAGAACTAAACAAAGAGATTGATCTTCCTTACTTAAAGATTCATTGTATTTTTGATGTTTTGATTTAGAAAACAATCATAATCTCATGTTTTCTATTAGTTTTACATGTTTTTGAGTGATTAGAATTGAAACCTAGCTTAGAAAATGAAAGAACAAGTGTTAGAACCAATTGGTATTTTCAGACAGCAGTTTTTGCCCAGAGCCGCACGTGCGGCGAGGCTCCTTGCACGTGCGGAAGCCTTCTTCCAGCAACATTTTTTATTCTAAAATAAAAGCATGTGCCCCCGCACGTGCCCTGGATTTCCCGCACGCGCGGATTTCGTCCCGCACGTGTGGCACTCTCCTGTTTTAGCTCAACTTCAAATAAGCATATCTCTCTCATCCGGACTCCGTTTGAAGTGATTCTAGAGCCTAAATTCAAGCCCCGGAAGTCTAGTTTCCAATAGTGGTGGTCTCATATCCAAATTCTAAGTACACAAATAGATATGCTTAAATTAGTGATGGTTGTTCACTTTCTATCTACCGGTTTTATACCATTTCTTCTTCTAACCCATTTTCCTTTCGTTTCCTCCTATTTTCCTAGACACAGATTATGAGCTATTGAGGACTAATGAGTTTAGAACCAACATAACTAATTGAGTAAAGAGCAAAGAGAGGGATCGATTATATTCATATATTGTGTTATGTAATTGTGATTGTAGGTCAAGACGAGGACATCGTCCAACTGCTACCAGAAGCCCATCATTGTGAGTAATAGTATAGTAAAGATATGTTTTTCATTATCTATCTTGATTTATGTATGACATGATTCTCTTAATGTTACATTTTACCTAAATGCACAGGCTTCCAAGAAATGTGAAATAAGTTATGAACTGGAAATATGAATTGTTTATATTATGATATCGTGGGCCCAAGGCCGTTCTGTTTATCTGTTCCGCTTATGCTATGGCATGATATGAATTGTTCGGTCTTTAAGACCTAATTATTTTGGTATGGAACAAAGTGTTGTACGGAACTAAGTGCTACTGTGTGAGTCACTTCTAGGGTCCGTACGAGACACCTCTTGGTTCCATACTTACATGAATTGGGCCCAAGGAGAGGTGGAGACATGTCGATGTTCCATCTGCTCCATGATCAGATACAGTGATACGATATGATACGTTTGGACCTAAGGTCGTTTTGATATATGATTGGGCCCGAGGCCGTTCAGAACATATGATATGAATACAAATGTTTTTACATCACTATATGACTCATGTTACGATGTGCTATCCTATATGCATGAATGGATGTCCTATTTTAAAATGTTCTTTTAACCCTTTTGTATAGGTGGGCGTATCACATACCACGTAAAATGTTTTGTAATCATTTCAAATATGTATTCCATTTGAAAAGACACAGATTATGATACGATAAATGTTTCTTTTGAAATGATTTAAGATACGTGTGATAACCCTGTCCCTTATTATGTTAATTGGTCCTTAATACGAATGTGATTATGTGTTTTGATATTATTGCGTGTGCCATTAGGTGAAAATATGTGGTTTTGAATTTCTATTTATTCACCGTAGGAATATCTGTTTAATTGTTTGTGTTGGAAATTAAATTGAAGGCCATATCGGCCACAGAACCCGGAATTGATTACGCCATTGTGATTGGCATAATTTTTAGAGCCTATGGTGAAATTTAATTAAAAACTGATTCGGATCAAATTAAATTGATTTAATTAGTGACTTAGTGCTCTATTATTTGATATTAAAACAATATATCAAGAGGGGCTTTTAATATGGGCACTACACACCCAATTTCTCTCCTTTAAGCTTTACTTGGCTGATCATAAACACTAAGAAAAGGAGAGGGTCGGTTAGAGGGAGAGAGGGTGAATGAAAATTGAAGTTTTGGCCTCAAAGCTTGGTGATCTTGAAGGCACACTCAAGAATTTACCATAGATTGTAAGGATTAAGCTCCTAGGTGAGTAATCATCCCTTGATTCATAAGTTTGGACTTGTGATTTTGTGTATTCAAGCTAGTTGGGTAATCAAGAGTGAGAATTGACATAATTTGAGTTGTATGTGTTGAATTTAAAGTCAATAGATGCATGCATGTAGAAAATTACTATGAATTTCCATATTTGAACACAATGTGTATAATCTATGTTGAATCTTGTTTGAAATCCATGTACTTGATCATCTCGTCACTAATTAAGTTGTTATGAATGAATATTTCTCACATGCAAGAGTAGATCATGGAGGTATGAGCTTTGCATGTTTGAATTTGATGTATTGGTGATGAGTTTGGGTTAATTTGAGGCATGCATGTAAGTAATTTAAGAAATGGAGCTTCATTGTGTTATGATTTGGGGTTGGTATCATGTGGGTATATGTATGTGTGAAATTGGAGCCATAATATGCAAGAAATGTGGTTGAAATGTCGAAATTGAACTCAAGAAACCATTCTGGAAAACCCAGAATTTATGATGTTCGCTTGAGCGGGGGAACCGACGCTCGAGCGGGGAATTCATGCTCCCAGTATTTTTTTTGCAGGCATGGGTCCACTCGAGCGGGGAAGTCCATGCTCGAGCGGGGAGCTATGTAGACAGACCTTCCGCTCGAGCGCCCGAGTTCACGCTCGAGCGTGAATTTGATGCAACCAGCACTTTTGCAGACCAATTGGGTCCGCTCAAGCGGGGAAGTCCACGCTCGAGCGAGGACCCTGTTTTCTGAAATTTTATTTATGCGTTCTGTGTTTCGTTTTCCGTTCTCCTTCACTTCTAAGTACTCTTAGGCATGCATTGAGCATTGTAATTGAGTTAAAGAGATAAGAATAAAGCCTAAAGAGGAAAATGTGAATTTAAGAACGGATTGAATTGTTGTTGACCCTTTTGTGTTCATGGACTGTGTAGGGTCGAGCTCCAGGGCAAACCAACCAACCGATCACTGTGAGTAATATCAATATTTGGAAGCTTGTCATTTGTCCAATTGCTTATTTTCTTATAAGCCTTATGCCTTATGATTTGCTAGTTTGAATTGTGGACAAGTGTCTGATAAGAATGAATGGGCCAGAGGCTGTTTTGACAAGAAAGAATGGATGGGCCAAAGGCCGTTTTGACAAGAATGAATGGGCCAGAGGCCGTTTTGACAAGAAATAATGGATGGGCCAAAGGCCGTTTGACAAGAATGAGTGGGCCAGAGGCCGTTTTGACATGAATGGATGGGCCAAAGGCCGTTTTGACATGAATGGATGGGCCAAAGGCCGTTTTGACATGAATGGATGGGCCAGAGGCCGTTTTGACATAAATGAGTGGGTCAGAGGCCGTTTTGACAAGAATGAAAGATAAATGGGCCAAAGGCCAGTATGTTTGAAACCACAGTCACTTGACTTAAATTGTGTATATAAATGTTAAATAAAATGTGAATTGGGCCCAAGGCCGTTCGGAATATGTTGTTCTACATATTGTTTGTATCTTCTTATTTGATATTATTCACTGGGCTATCGCTCACACTCATTCATGCGTTTGTAGGTGAGCCAAGAGAGGTCCAGACCCAGCCCCAGTGAAGTCTGTGTGGAACAACCGAGTTTTGGAGAGTCAGCCCTAGTGTCTCACGCACGAGACTCGTCTTCGCTTTTCTGCTATACTATGTTATTTTTGTCATGTTGGTGAGGACTTTGCATATGTCTGTATATAGTTTTCATGGGTTGACCTAGTTTTTGGATGATCCTGTTTGTACAGAACTTATGCTACTGTATTTCTGTTGTGAGTCATTAATTTATATATGTTTGGTTGTTTGGATGTGCCACGTAAGCACAGCTCTATGGACAAAGTTTGAACTGCTTCCATTCGGCCCCCATTAACTTTGTTAAAATACATTTGTTTTGGTTTGAGGCCGTAGGTAATCTCATGATTACTGGCCGGTTATGTCCTTAACCCACGGGGGCGGGTTCGGGTCATGACAATACGTTTCAAAATTGTGAAGTATGTTTTCCTAATGTTAAGGACATCATTCATTAACCTCTTTACTTTAGTATTACTTATTGGGCATTAGTTTACTCTTTTATTTTACATATATGTAGGTGAGCCATCGGGGACCAACACTAGAGTTGTATCGAGGCCCATCTCTTTGTCAAGCCGCTGGGTTACGCCTCGGTGTCGAGGCTTTAAGTTTGTATTAAAGAGTTATGTATTTTATTGAGTTTATGTATATGTGTGTGAGATCTGTATGTAAATATGGAAGGTGTATTTAAATGCTTAAATTAATCTAAGTCTTCATGTATGCACAAGCTCAATGGACATTATCTTTATTTTGGTATTTGCTTCCACTTAAGGCCTCGTATTTGAATAAATATTTGTGAAATTTTGTTTTAAGGCCTATGTACAGGCTGGTTATGGACCAAACTTTTAGGGGCAGGTTTGGGTCGTGACAAAATCTAGACCAAACGATTTTGAGGTTCTACTATGTTTACTGCGCCTAAGTTCCTCTTTCTCATTTTGATCTATCTCTTGCTCTTGTTCTTGATCTTGTTCTTCATCACGACTAGTAATAGCATCATAAGATCTTTTATTAGTACTAGTCTCTTGTTCAGTTTTATTTGAAAATATATGTTCAAAGAATGATGCATTCCGAGATTCAATAATAGTATTTATATGCATTTCGGAATGTTCTGACATATGAATCAAAAACCGATATGCACTACTATTCTTGGCATAACCAACGAAAATGCAATCAATAGTCTTAGGACCTATCTTAGTCTTTTTAGGACTGTGAATAACCACTTTAGCCAAACACCCCCACACTTTTAAGTATTTGTAGAATGGTACTCTCACATGCCACATTTCATAAGATGTTTGATTCACTTTCTTTCGGGGTACTTTATTAAGAATATAATTAGGAGAAAGTATTGCTTCCCCCCACAAGTTCTGAGGTAATCCAGAACTGATTAACATGGCATTCATCATTTCTTTTAAAGTCCTATTTTTCCTTTCAGCAATTGCATTTTGCTGAGGTGAGTAAGGAGCGCTAGTTTGATGAATTATTCCATGTTCTTTACAAAACTCACCAAAAGGTGATTCATATTCACCACCTCTATCACTTCTAAGTTTTTTAATTTTCTTACCAAGTTGATTTTCAACTTCATTCTTATATTGAATGAAAGTTTTCAAAGCTTCATCATTGGTTCAAATTAAATAAACATAACTATATCTAGTATATTCATTTATGAAAGTGATAAAATATTTTTTCTCACCTCTAGTTTGAATTGATTTAAAATCACAAATGTCACTATGATTAATTCAAGTGGCTCTGTACTTCGTTCAATTGAATGAAAAGGAGTTTTAGTTAATTTTGTCTCAACGCAAATTTCACATTTATGATTTAAATCAATGTCAAATTTAGATAAACATTCTATATTAATTAATCTACGCAAAGACCCATAATTAACATATCCTAATCTACCATGCCACAAATTTGAAGACTCAATAAAATAAGAAGAAAATGTATTATTATTAATAACAGAGGGTACAACAGTTATTATATTTAGTTTGAAAAGGTCATTAGACATGTAACCTTTCCCTACATACATCCCGTTTTTGATAAGTACAAACTTGTCACTTTCAAAAACTAGCTATAGCTCGACTTTTCGTGCCCCCTTTTGGAAGACGAATAAGCCCTATAGTATCGGACTCCCGCGGTTCTAAATCTAATCACACAAGTGCAATATGAAATAGATAATCACCAAAGAGTCCAAATCCGGCAAATCTTTTTGAAAAATCGATTTTGAATCAAAATGCCAAAAATAGACTGTTTTGCCAGATATAGAGTCGCCACCTAAATGTTTTTAGGAAATTTAGGAAACCCATGACTCGTGCCAAAGGCCACGTGTCCGTCATCACCAAGATTTTCTTAGCTCGGGAACTTAGGTAAAAGAGGGGAAGGTCATGAATTGAGCACCCCCGCTCGCCCGATCAAAGATCGGCCTCTACTAATCATGATGTGAATTTTATTTACATTATATGCTTTTGTTCCGATTATTAGGCTAACTTAATATGTGATGCGCACACACCAGTATAGACTAATGTGCAAAAATTAGAACACTTGATTCATGTTTGTTTTTGAAAATTGTTTCGAATATGTACCACTTGAAAAAGTAATTGCATATGAACATTACTCAAATTATTCCAATTTAAGCAATTAACCTTCATCCACAAGTATTCTAGGAATTTATCAATTAAGCACTTAGCCTCATGGCAAGCATTGCTAGACATGGCAACAATCACACTTATGCAATTATGCTAAGGCAATAAAATGCTCACCTAGTACTCCAAGGCAAGCCAAAAGAAAAGAGTTAGAAAAATGTATGCTCTAACTAATGCAACATGACTAATGCAACACATGTGATATGCAATTATTAGGCTCGGCTACTAATATGGCATATGAATCAATTTGATAGCATGCAGTTTAAGCACCTTTTTCAAAGAACTATTTAAATGACAATGCAAGTTAGAATGATGTACCAAGCCTCGGTGCATGCAAAACAAGTGGATGCAAATCATGAAAGATGCTAAAAGAAACATGACGCCCTAAACTAACCATCATAAGCAGTTAAATAAAAGAGAGAAAGATGTGGGGTTGGAAGACAAACACATTATTACAAGTTTTGCGCCCTCACTCAGGAGGGTCCAAATAGTTAAGCTAACTAATTAACTAATTATTAAAACAACAAATTAATCAAATATTCTAGCTAATTAACTAATTATTACAAAATAAGATTGAACAACTAGTGTAGCTAACTACTTATTTACAACACTCTACTAAACTAATTAACTACAACAAATATCTAAGCTAAGTAATTAGACTAAAACAACCTCGAGGAGCAAGTAGTGTTCATGCATGCGCTCATATTTCCACTAGAAAAAGATCACTGTTCTGCTATCAAGTGCCTCTGTTGCACAATGGAACACTTGCACTGTTTTTCCTCCTCAAAAACAACTCTGTTTCATTTCAAAAAGCTACTGCTGGATTTTGAAAAGGTGGCTGCAGGCTAGAAGTGGTGGCCTGACGTCCCCAAATGCTGGCCTACCGGCCACTGATGTCTGGTTCTTCCTGCTGCAACAAAGACCAAATAGAGCAAGCACAAGGTATTCTCAAGGGTTGTTTGCACAACTTATCCCTCCTCATCATCAAACAGCTCAAAGGAGTGGTAAAATTTGATTTACAAACCATCAATTGATGCAATTTCATTGCATGATGGCCTATGAATCAAATGGTGCAAGTTCAATAAATGCAACAAATAAGACTTTCAAACCCCCTCCCTATCATGGATTAATCAAGAGAAATGATTGACAATGACTCTTGAACCATTTTCATCACTAATAACTATGAAACATTCAAGACCCAAGGATTCAATTAACATCGATTGAACCCTAACCAAATTATTATCTTGTATCATTTTTAGTCCCCATTTTTATTTCTTCATTTTAATTACCAACCATTCCTTTGTAAATTAAGTCCAAAGGTGAGCTTTAAATCCTCTAATGGAAAGAAGCATCAAATCAAGAGTTATTTTAGGCATGAAAGAAGTGTCATGTTGTCGGTAATGAACCCCGAAAGGGATTAAACCATTAAGCATAAGACCTCAATCTCAAGCTTAAAATAAGCAACTAGTTTGAATCAACTTTCAAAACAAAGCAAAAGCTAAGAAATAAGGGAGATCGCAGAGGTGATTTAAGATGATCATAAGTATGGAAAGCCATAAACAAATGCTATCAACTCAAATAGGATGGTGACTAAGGCCTAGACCACCAAACCTATGAGGACAATTGCACTACAAGCATGTAATACAAGGCTAAAATGCAATGAACACTTAAAAATAGTCCTAAAACAATGCTAAATAAGTCCTAAAACATGCTGGAATTAAGACAAAAATAACTAGAAAAAAAAGCTAAAACATAGAGCATGCTAGGCTAGTAAGCAAGACACAAGGAGGGGAGGCTAGCTCCTCCATTTTTGGACTTCAAAACAACATTTTAGCCACTGAAAAAGCTCTGAAAATCAGTGTTTAAAAGCTCAAAAAAAGATAGTGTAAAGGTGGGAAACACAAGGGTAAAGGCTAAAGAAATGATGTGCAAAGAAAAGTGAACCACCCCTCCACCCCTTTAAGGCCTTAAACCACAAGTTTCAACCCAAAATCACAGAGCTTACACAGCCCAAAAAAATAGTAGAAAAACAGTAAGAAAATAGCAAACAAAATAAGGAAACAAATTAAGCCTTATACCTCTTGAAGAGGAGAGCACTTCCAAGCAACAATTCAACACAAACGCACCCTCAAGAGCTCAAAAAAGGCTCAAAAGTAACTCAACTCAAAGATGGTAAGGTTTGGTTTAGAGTGTATAGGCAAAGGTTCAAGAAATTTGCAAGAGAGAGAGAATTGTAGAGAGAGAAAATAATTTGCTCCAAAATTTTCTAACCTTTAAAGCAAAAAGGGAGGTCCTCTATATATAGAAAAACATCTCACTCCCTTATAAATATCAATTCATACACGTGTAAGAAAGTGCATGCATCTGTGCCAATAGCTGGCACAGCTAGCAGAAAAATATCTGCAAAACACACTTATGGCTGACAGGCCACATCAATGGCCGATAAACAAAATCTGAGGCCGACAGCAAATAGCAGTGGCCGGCAGGCCACCAGAGGTTGTAGGCTTGAAAAACTCTAGTTTTGGTTCAAGAAAAAAAGGCAACAGGTGTGTAGGGTTTGAAGGCTCAAAGTTGTAACATTTCACTGAGGACTTCGAGCACTTAACAAGCATATACACTCATCATTGGGTGTGCAAGTGGTGATGTCCAAGTTGTAAGGACGATCAAAAATGGGGTGTCTATAGTTGCCTCTCTTTGACAGAACTCAGAGTCATGAAATGACGTGAGTGAATATCAAAGCCCGAAGACGACCCATTTTGACAAGGCCGTAAGACTTGGACAAACAATCAAAACAAAATAAATGGTTGCGCTCACAAGCTGCCTACGTATCCCTTTGCAAGGAATCAAACCAGCGTAGTTTTGGGGCAAAATGCAAATGATATGCACAAAGAAAACTTTGAAAACTGGACTCACAAGCTTCGCGCAGTCGGCTATTTTGAAAACTTATGATCATACAAGATGATGCAATAAGAAATAACAGATGCAAGCAATAACAAGATAACAACTTATGAATGAGCAGCTTCAAGCTTAAAACCAACACAGGTTCCATGCAAAAAGATCTAAAACACAGTCTAACCATGCCAAAACGTGAGACAAGGAAAGAAAACACAACTCAGGGTTGCGTTTTATGCGTCCTGAGAAATTGAGAAACGAAAATCGCTCGGAGTCATGTTTCACGCGTCCCAAGGCAAAACCCGCCTAGGGTCGTGCTTCACGCGTCTTAAGATACAACAGAAAAGAAAACTGCTCTGGCTCACGTTTCACGTGTCCCGTGATAAAAGAGAAACAACTCGGACTAGCATTTCACGCGTCCTGAGATAAAACCCGTCCAGGGCCGCGCTTCACGCATCCTGAGATAGAAGCAAAATTGCTCAGGCTCGTGTTTTACGTGTCTCGAGAGAAAACCAGCCCAGGGCCACACTTCACGGGTCCTAAGATAGAATGAAAACCACTCAGGATCGCATTTCACGCGTCCCCAGATAAAACCTACCCAGGGCCACTTCACGCATCCTGAAATAGAAGAAAAATCGCTCGGGCTCACATTTCACGTGTCCCGAGATAAAACCCGCCCAAGGCCATGCTTCACATGTCCTGAGATAGAAAGAAAACCACTCTGGCTCATGTTTCACGTGTCTCAAGATAAAACCCGCCCAAGGTTGCGCTTCACGCGTCCTGAGATACAAGACAAACCGCTCAGGCTCACGTTTCAAGAGTCCCGAGATAAAACTAGCCCAAGGCCGCGCTTCACACATCCTGAGATAAAAGAAACATCGCTCAAGCTCACATTTCACGCGTCTTGAGACAAAACCCATCCACGGCCATGCTTCACGTGTCTTGAGATAGAAGAAACACTGCTCGGGCTCACGTTTCACGTGTCCTGAGACAAAACCTGCCCAGGGTCATGCTTCACGCATCCTGAGATACAAAACAAAAGATGCAAAGAGGAATGAACGTGTGCGATAGATGCATAAAGTGAGAAAGTGCTATAGATGCACAAAGTGAGCAAGTGTGATAGATGCACAAAGTGAATAAGATTACAGATCAAAACAGTGACAATGCATGTTCCATGCAAGATAAACAACCGACGCATGATGTTAATTGAAAGCATATTCTATGCAAGAAACAAAAGCATCTTCTATGCAAAATTGAAAAGCATGCCCTATGCACGAATCATGAATGATGCATGACACGTGTGCAACATAAGTATATGTGAAAATGCACATTCCATACAATAGAAGAGTACAACTATGCGATTTGGACAGAATGAGCAAAAACAATTTTTAGTGACAACCTCCGATTTACCTCTCAGAGACTTTGTAACAAGTTCAAAAAGGACACACCTCATTCATATTGACAAATGGAGATTGTTTGCATGCCAAAACACAGTTTCGAGATCCCTTAGAGTCAATCTGGATCCAACAGTGAACCTCCAAAACTTTTCTCGGGAAACAAAAGCACAAAACAGCATCAGGACAGAAGTGAGGACCACCGGCCACCTGTCAACAATGAGGGGAAGCCGCCAGTCACCTGCCAGCCACCGTCTAAGCTTGCCGACCAACCGTGACAGTGTCGGGGCAGTTTGGTCTTTCCACGCATGGGTCTTTAAGTAGACAACCCCATACTTCATTTCCACACCCCCAAACCTCCGAAAATACTCTCCCTCTCTCTCCTTAGGTTCTTCCTCTCTCTAGATTTGCGCTTTACACACGTTTTCCAACGCCCCACGTAAACTTTTATCATAAAACCCTCTTGATTCTCTGCACTTTGAACCGATCAGATTTTGATTTCATTGATCTTTTTGCATTTTCACCACTTCGGGCTTGTTTCCCTCGAGTTTCTCTCGGGTTTCGCAACCTTCCCGGGTTCTGACTTTTTCTCCTATTTTCTCTCTCTCCTAGGGTTGACTCTTTCCAAGTTTTCCCTATTTTCTCCATTTTTCTTAATTTTTGACCCACTTTTCACCCATTTTCTAGATGGTGGACAATATGCCTCACGACAGAGCTCCTCTCGAGGTTCCACTTGTGTTTCCACCTATAGCCAAGGTAGAGGAGCCAGCAGTTGCCAAGGCCGGCAGGGCAGCGGAGGATATTGAGGCTAACCTTTAGGCGGAGTTCGCTCTAGAGCTTGAGCCAGAGCCATTACCACTGAGGGTGCACTCCTTTGATCCGATGACATACCATCCCCACACTCATATAGTACTGCCCGGAGGCATAAGGCGATTTAGTGAGTTTGCTCGTGGCATGCCAAAGGATCTCATACTAAGGGAGCTAGACTCCCATCTTTCTTTCAGTGCTACCGAGGTATGAACTCTATTGTCATGCATTCATGCCTTTCTTTTAACTGCATTTCTTGCACTGCCTTTCATCTGACTGCTCTTTCATCACTGCCTTTCATCTAATTCTCCTTTTCTTTGCCACAGGGAGACTCCCGTGCTTACAGGGGGTATAGAGCGACGATGGCAAGGGACTAGTACGACGAGCTCCCTGCCGGGATCCGCAATATTGTTGATGAGGCTGGCTTCAACCTTTTCTACTCCGGACTGTCATGCCTCACAGTGAGCTGGGTTATTCTTTGAGCATTGGTGGAGAGGTGGTAGGACACCACCAACTTCTTCCACCTCTCTACTACTGGAGAGATGATGATGACTCCCTAGGACTTCGCTATGCTCATAGGCTTAGAAGTTGGGGGTGATCTGATCCCCTTTGACATGGATATGGGTAAGTGGGAGGTCGCTTGGATCCATCTGTTGGAAGCATGCCCACCCCTATACTGGCCAGGCATGGTGAGATACAGTTGGTTCGCCGAGCAGTTCCGCGGGAGCGGACCCCAAGACACCAAAGGAGATGGAGCAGTACACCCGAGGTTTCTTCATGTTTGTCCTCGGTGCCACCTTGTTTTCGAACAAGTGGAACACCGTAGGCTTATATCTGCTGAGCGCCTTGGTGACCCTTCCCCGGGTGTGATTTTATGACTGGGGCCAGAGCTGGCCTGGCCACACTTTATGGATATATGAGCTGCACTTCCCGCTTGAGGAAAGAGCGGGTCGGAGGCTACTGGCGAGCTTAGAAGGTATGTACCACACTTTTCTGTTTTGCACTTTCTGTTCAACATCTGTTCAACCCCTGTGCTTTCTGCTTTGCACTTTCTATATTTGTTCATGCTCTGTGCCTTCTGCTTTGCACTTTCTATATCTATTCGTGCTCTGTGCTTATTGTATCTATACTTTCTATATTTGTTCATGCTCTGTGCTTTTTCCATCTGTTGCATTTTCTATACACTTTCTGCATCTGTTGCAATTTCTATATCTATTAACATTGTTAATAACATTGCTACCGTTTCCTTACAGTTGTGGATTTACGCATATTTTTTGGCCCTTGCTCCAGAGCCTATGAAGGAGATTCCCCCTGTTCTCCCTTATTCGCAACAGTATGACGGTCGGTATCAGTGCCAGAGTCGTGAGACCTTCGCCTTCTTCCGCCAATACTTTGATATAGTGGTCGCCAACGAGGTAACCCGAAACTCACAGTCATTTTTACTTTAATACTGCTCTAATTCATACTTTGGCAATTGACAGCAACTAACAATCTGTACATTCTCTGTTTGCAGATTACGTGGCAGCCCTGGGCAACGATGCTGGCCGAGGTGAGGAACCAGTATGTAGGAGCTTGGGGCATATCTCGTTTCCGGATTCTGCTGGAGGGCCCAGTCTACCGAGGTTGGTTTCTAAGCGAATAGTTTATATGCCAGACCGTGGGCTCGCTTGATCCAGTCGTTCCCATGCCACCCCCAACGTCTATGAGGACAGCGGATAGCCTGCATGTCATGACCCGAACCCGCCCCCATGGGTTAAGGTCATAACCGGCCAGTAACCAAGAGATTACCTATGGCCTCAGACTAAATTAGATATACTTCAACAGAGTTAAGCGGCCAAAATGGAAGCAACTTAAAACTTTTGTCCATAAAGCTATGCTTACATGGCACATCATAACATTTCACATATATTCATTAATAACCCACACCAAAGAAAGTTAACACATAGCTTTACACAACAGGATCATTCAAGTCATGGTCAGCTAATCAAAAGCTTATATACAACCGTAAACCAAAGTTCTCGCCAACATAACAGAATATAACAAAAGAACAAAAGGGTGAAAACAAGTCTCGTGCGTGAGACGTATGGGCTGACTCCTAAAAACTTGACTATTTCACACCTGCTTCACTGGGGCTGGGTTTGGATATTGCTTGGCTCACTTACAATCACATGAATGAGAGTGAGAGAAAGCCCAATGAATAATATCAAGCGGAGAAGGTACATGAACGGTATTTAGAACAAAATACATCAGACGGCCTTGGGCCCAATTCATATTTATATCTAATATATCAAATGACTAGCGATCCAAACATATCAAACGGCCTCAGGCCCAATTCATTCATGTCAAACAGCCTTTGGCCCAATCATTCATGTCCGACGGCCTTTGGCCCAATTACTTATGTCCGACGGCCTTTGGCCCAATTATTCATGTCCGACGGCCTTCAGCCCATTCATTCATGTCAGACGGCCTTTGGCCCAATCATTCATGTCAGACGGCCTTTGGCCCAATCATTCATATCCGACGGCCTTCGGCCCAACCAATTATGACAAACGGCCTTTGGCCCAATCGTATGGTATAACAAATATTTGTCCACAATTCAAACAAACTTATGAACTCAAATAGGAGTAAGTAATTGGACAAATAACATACTTTAAAATATCTTTATTAAGATATTACTCACAGTGATCTGCCAGATGGTTTGCCCTTGTGCTTGACCCTACACATTTCATGAACATAATGAGTCACAAATGATTCAATCCGTTCTTAATTCATACATCCCTCTTAGGCTTCTTTCTTATTCTTTTAACTCATTTACAATGCTTAATATATGCCTAAGAGTACTTAGAAATGAAAGAGAACAGAAAATGAAACACAACACATCTTTACAAAGTTTCTGAAACAGGGCTCCCCGCTCGAGCGTGGATTTCGCCGCTCGAGCGGACCCCCATGGTCTGCAAAAGTACCAGTTGCCTTATATTCACGCTCGAGTGCGACTTCGGACGCTCGAGCTAAATGTCAAACATGTGCCTTGGATGCTCGAGCGTGATTCTCCGCGCTCGAGCGGACGACATTGTCTGCAAAACTGCTGGGAGCTAGCATTTCACACTCGAACGGACATGCCAATTCTGGGTTTTCCAGAATTCTATTTGAGGCTCAAACTTGCATTCAAACTGATATATCTTGCATTTTATGACCCATAGTTCTCATATACATCTACTAACATGATACAAACACCAATTCATCACATTATTATGAAGCTCAAATCTCATGAATTAATTACATGCATGCTCCAAATTACACCAAACTTATTTCCAACATAACAAATTCATGTATTCAAAACTCATACCTCTATGAATTGTATTTGCATGTGGGATACAACTCCTATTTCCAACTTAAATGATGTAGATGATGATCAAAGGCATGAATTGACATCAAATTCTTCATGGATCATATGTATCATGCTCAATTATACAAATTCATGGCAATTATGCACATGCATGTACATACAAGCTCCGTATTCATCAATTACATTTCAAATTATATTCTCAATTGCCATCTAACTTTGAATCCACAAAATTACAAACTCAAACTTATGAATTTATGCTCAATTACTCACCTATGAGCTCCAATCTTGCGAATTATAGTTGATTCTTGAGATAGTCTTCCAAATTCACAAACTTTGAGCCAAAATGCACAATCTTCCCTCTTCCTCTCTCTCTCTCTCTAGAGTGATTTTCAGATTTTGAGTCTAGGAGGAGTG
Organism: Camellia japonica; assembly: GCA_030407325.1. Taxonomy (NCBI): domain Eukaryota; kingdom Viridiplantae; phylum Streptophyta; class Magnoliopsida; order Ericales; family Theaceae; genus Camellia; species Camellia japonica. The sequence goes on from JAPPVO010000029.1 coordinate 83,707,111, forward strand.
AAGTTAAGTGTAATATGGCCCTTTTTATATGTTTGCCTAATCAAATTTGATTAAGGCTAAGTAATTGAGCTCAATTAATCGTTCTGAATCTAATTATTTTGTTCTGAATCAATTTCTAATTAAATTTACCATAGGCTCTAAAAATTACGCCAATCACAATGGCGTAGTCAATTTCGGTTTCTGACGCCTCTAAGGCCTTCAATTTAAATCCTAAAGCAGAAAATCAAACAGATTTTCCTACGGTGAACAGATAGAAATTCAAAACCACATATAATCATATAAATAGCACTCAAAATCATATTAAACACATAATCACAATCATAAATAAGATCAATTAGCATAATACGGAACAGGGTTATCACACTACCGGTTGATGCGATCATATAGTTCATGGTAGGCCTAGATGTTAACTTCTTCAGAGGAGAGGGCGACTATACGACATTCATTCAGAACCATCTTATGCCTCCTCTGACGAGCGTTCATGCAGGTGTAGCTTGACTTTTTCGCACCCCCTTTCGGAAGCTCGGAAGAAAGTCCCACAGTTCGAACTCCCGCGGTTCTGAATCTAATCTCACAAGTGCAATGTGAAATTGATAAACACCAAAGAGTCCAAATCTAGCAAATCTTTTGGAAAATTAATTTTAGGATCAAATTGCCAAAAATGGTCTGCTTTGCTGGATACAAAGTCGCTATCTAAATATTTTTTGTTTTGGGGTAATTTAGGAAACCCATGACTCGTGCCAAAGGCCACGTGTCCGTCATCACCAAAGTTGCCTCGGCTCGGGAACTTAGGTACGAGAAGGGAAGGTCATAAATTGAGCACCCCTGCTTGCCCGATCAAAGATCAGCCTCTGCTAATCAAGATATGATTTTTATAAACATTATGTGCTCTTGTTCTGGTTATTAAGCTAGCTTTACTATGTGATGCGCACAAGAAAGTATAGACTAGTTTGCCCGAGTTGGAACAATTCAATTTCATGTTTGTTTTGTGAAATGGTTTGAATTTGCCACCTCAAGTGGGCTTAAAGTTTGCAAATTTGCCACTCAACAAAGTGAGCTTAAAACTATGAATTTGCCACTAGACATAATGGGCTTAAACGCACATTCGTTGAATCGTTCCAATTCAAACAACAAGCCTTCATCCACAGGCATTCAAGTAGTTTAGCAAGTAAGCATTTAGTCTCATGGCAAGAATGCTAGTCATGACAACATTCACACACATGCAAGTATGCTAAAGCACTAAAACTCACCTAGTACTCCAAGCTAAGAAGATATGAGCTAGAAAAAAAAATATGCATGATCCCTAACTATACAAGATGTCTAATGCAACACATACAAAGAATGCAATTAATAGGCTCAGCTACTAAGCATGGCATATGAAGTAATTTGATAACATGCGGTATAAGCACGTATTCAAAGAAGGTATTTGAAATGACAATGCAGTTTGAACGATGCGCCGAGCCTCGGAGCATGCAATAAGAATGAATGAATGCAAGCATAAGGTATGCTAATTGAAACATGTCCCTAATCTAACCATCAAAAGCTAGTAAATAAAAGGGAGAAAGACGTAGGATTGGAAGATATATACATTATTACAAAACGCTCTCACGAAGGAGAGTCCAAATGAATAACTAAGCTAACTAGCTAACTAATTAAAGCTAAGCTAAAGCTAATTATTACAAACCAAAATAAATAACTAGCAAAACTAATTAACTAATTATTACAACACTTTTAATTTAATTAACTAGTAAACTAATTAAATTATAACACAAATGCAAATAAGCTAAGTAATTAAGGTATTTAACTACTTTGCCACTACTCTACCTCAGGAAATGGAAGATGTGCATGTGCATGCTCAGATATCACCTAAAAAGACCTCTGTTTTGCTCTCGAAAGCCTCTGTTTGCACAGTTGAACACTTCCAGAATCATTTTGCTCCCCCTTACCAATTCTCTGCTGATATTTGCATCAGTGGCCAGCCAGCCACTGGTAAAGACTGCCAGCCACCTACCGGCCATGGATAGTGGTCTGCCGGCCACTAATGACCTGGATCTTCATGCTGTAACAGAGGACAAATAGAGTAAAGAAAGGGTATTTCCAAGGATTGTTTGCCCAATTCACCCCTTTTTTCACGAACAAATCGATGGAGTTGTTAACTTAAGCCACAAACCACCAATCCAAGCAATTTTATTGCATGATGGCTTGTGATTCAAGATGTGCAAGCTCAATAAATGCAAAATAAGGCACTCAAGAACCATCACCCTATCATGCATGATCAAGGGCAATGGAGACCTAGGAAACTTGACACATTTCAGCATGAAATGTCCCGATTTTCCTTGTGTTCGATTAACGTCCGATTGAACACACAACACACAAGTTATTATCTTGCTCAATTTTAGTCCCAAGTTATTAGTTACTCATTTTAACTTACGAACCATTCTTTAATCCAATTAAGTCCAAAAGTGAATTAAAGTCCTCTAATGGAAAGAAGGCTCAAAACACAAGTTGCTTTAGGCATGAAAGAAGTCTCATACTGCTGGTAATGAACCCCCTAAGGGATTAAACCATTAAGTATGAAACCTCAATTTCACACTTAGGCAAACAAATGACTTGAAACCACTTTCAAAGCAAAATGAAAAGCCAAGAAAGGAGGGAGGTTGGAAAGATAATTAGTGCTGAAATTGAGTATGAAAAGCTCCAAAAACAAGCAATCAACTCAAACAAGTGATGTCTACAGGCCGAAAACATCAAACCTGTGAGGACTATTACACTACAAGCATGCAAAACAAGACTCAAATGCAACAACCAACTCAAAATAGAGTTAAAATAGCCTAAATCAGAGGCTAAAACATGCTAGAATTGAGCCGCAACAAGCTAGAAAAATAAGCTAAAGCATGGCATCAACTAGGCTAGCAAATAAGACACAATGAGGGGAGGCTAACCCCTCCAAATTTGGACTTCTAAACATGATTTTCACCACTGAAAAGCTCTAAAATTCAGTGGTTAAAAGCTTAAAAAAAAGATAGTTTGAAAGTGGGAAACACAAGTGGGAAAGCCTTACAAACAAGGTACAAAGAATAGTGAATCACCCCTACCTTAAAATGGCTTCAAACCACAAATTTCAGCCCACTTTGACAGATTTTTTATAGCCCAAAAAAACCCCAAAAAATAGTAGAAAAAGATAAGAAAACAAGTATGCAAAGTAAGCTAACAAAGAAAATATTATACCTCTTGAAGAGAAGAGTGATTCTAGGCAACAATTCAAGCCAAAACCAACTTGTAGAACTCCAAGAAAGCCTCAAGGAACCTCGGTTCAAAGGTGATCAAGTTTGGTTAAGGAAATATAGGCAAGAGTGTAGTGTAAGTAGGCAAAAGTGTAGAGAATTTGTATAGAGAGAGAGAGAGGAAAATTTTTTAGTCTAAGATTTTCTAACCCCAAAACAAGAGAGAGTGGGTCCCTATATATAGAAAACATGAAATCTATATAAAGAGATCCAGCCCTCCACGTGTGGATAGATGCAAGCATCTGTGCAAACAGCTGGCATAAAATATCTACAGAAAACACTGGTAGCTGGCCGGCCATCAGTGGTGGTCGGCAAGGCACATCAATGGCCGGAAAACAAGAAATGTTGGTCGGTAAACAAGAAGTGCTGGCCGGCAGCCTCCAAGGATGGCCGGCAGGCCACCAGAGATGGCAGGATGGAAAGACCAAGGCATTGTCCAAAAATGAGACAAAATGGATGCAGGATTTGAAAGGCTCAAAACTGTGGCATTCTGCTGAGGACTTTGAGCGCTTGGCGAGCAAACAGACTCATCATCGGATGTACCTACAAGAACACCCGAGTCTTGAAGGACCGTCAAAAATGGCGTGTCTACAGTTGCCCCTCTTTGACAGAACTCGGAGTCATAAAATGACATGAGTGAATGTCAAAGCCCAGAGACGACCCATTTTGACAAGGCCGTAAGACTCAGAAAAACAATCAAAATAGAAATAAATGGTTATGCCCGCAGGCTGCCTACGTATCCCTCTACAAGAAATCAAACCAGTGTAGTTCTGGGGCAAAATGCATGATGTAAGAATATAACTTATGATCATGCAATGAGGCTGTGCAATGAAACATTTAAATGCAAATGCTATGCAAAGAAAATGCCATCTAACTAAAAAAAGATACAGTAATCCCAATCATGAAAAGAAGTAAGTAAATAAACACGCCACGCGTGGGAATCACGAGCCAAGCCGCATTCATGCAAAAGGATGTAAGAAAATTATGCAAGCTTAAATACGCGCACATAGGAAAGGCGAAGGGCAACATAACCGTCGGGCACACCTGAGGTCTCAATCGAGATTCTAACGCGTTGCACACGGAAGGAGAAAAAGGATGGTATGAACATCAGGCGCACCCGAATGTTTTTTAACCGATACAAACAATCCTAACGCGTCTCACGCGAGAGGAGAAGAGGTGGTGTGAACACCGGGACGCACCCGAATGTTTTTAACTGAAGGGATGGTGCGAACACCAGGACACACCTGAATGTTTTTTAACCGAAGGGGTGGTGTGAACACCGGGACGCACCCAAATGTTAACCGAAGGAGGTGGTGTGAACACCAGGACACACCCGAATGTTTTTAACTGGATGGGTAGGGTGAACACTGGGACACACCCGAATGTTTTTAACCGAAAGGGGTGGTGTGAACACCGGGACGCACCCAAATGTTTTTAACCAGGAGGGGTGGTGTGAACACCGGACACACCCAAATGTTTTTAATCAAGAGGGGTGGTGTGTACATCGGGACACACCCGAATGTTTTTAACCGAGGGGGTGTGTAACAGTCCCCGAACGCCCCGGGAGGGTTAAGTCCCGTTCTGTTCATATTGGGTTCACTACAGTTCGGACTCAAATTGTCACGGTTCTTAATCTGAACCAAAGAGTCCAACTCTGGCAAATCGTTTTGAAGAAAAACAAATTTTTGAAAAGTAGTGCCAAACATGGACTGCTTTGCCAGATTACAGAGTCGCCACCTAAATATTTTTAAAATGGGAAATTTAGGAAACCCTGACTCGGTGCCGCAGGCCACGTGTCCGTCATCACCAAATGCCTTGGCTCGAGAGCTTGGGTACGATCGGGGAAGGTCAGCTATGAGCACCCCCTTTCGCCCGGTCCGAAGACCGGCCTCTACTAACCGTGATATCCGATTTTGAAAACATCACATGCTCTTATACCGGTTATTAGCCTAGATTTACTACGTTATGCGCACAGCAAACAAGTATAGACTAGGTTGCCTAATTCGGAAATAATCATTGCATATCCGTTTGTTTTGAAAGCGTTTCGGGTTTTGCTACTCGCAAGTAGGCTAAAATACGGATTTCGATGAGTTTTCCAACTCAAGCAACCCAACCTCCACCCACAGGCATTCAAAACAGTTTATCTCACATAAGCACTTAGCCGCATGGTAAGCATACTGTCATGGCAACATTCACACGCATGTGGTATGCTAAAGCGTAAAATACTTACATCGTACTCCGTGCCAAAACAAGAAAACTAGTTAGCAGACATGCATGTCCTAGATCATGTTAAGTGGCTAATGCAACACAGGCAAGGATGCCAATTTAGAGTAGGCTCGACTAACCCTAAAATGGCACATGAAATGCTACAACTATCACGTATTCAAGTTAGATTTGAAATACACATGCAGCTTGTATGATGTACCGAGCCCGATGATGTCAACAAATGCATGGATGCACGCATGCATTGCATAAGGTATGCTAATTTTAAATATGCCCTAATCTACCATCATAAGCAGGTAAATAAAAGGAAGAAAGAAGTGGGTTGGAAGACATACACCGCACTCACCCACACTTATTACAAATTCACCCTCACACGGAGGGACCAAAAGAATATACAGTCCGAATAATAAATGAATTTAATTATTACAAAATTCTAATTACTTATAAATTAAATGCAGAAAAGGAAAGGCCGCAGCCCCGCCTCGGGATGCGCGAATGATGCATGCTCGATTCCGACTCGCCCGGAAAACCCGCACCATAGCACTGTTGCCTCTATTCTTGCTATCCTGCCTTTCTGAAAACTGCCAAAGTCCCAGAACATGCTCCTGAACACTGAAGATCATCATCGCTGGGTGAAATGTCCACCGGCCGTGTAAAATATCCATCGACTAGAGATGAAGCTATCGGCTACCCATAAAGTGCCGGTCGGCACTCTATACTGCCGGTCGGCACAAAATTCCTGCAGAGGACAGTTTGACAGCAACAGCAGGCAGACAGTGCATGCTATGGATTTTAGAGCAAATGTAAGCATGGTCAATGCTCCCTATCATGTATGGGACTCAAGGAAGCATGACCCTTGGTTCTTGGGCCATCACTTATGCATCTTAATGCATGATGGCCTAAGGAACCAAGATTGCAACTTTAATGTCAATATGCATGCAACACACAAATGAGAACGAAGTCCCTATCACGGTAAATCAAGGGCCTTAGTGACCAAGAGTTGAGACAAGTTGCACCACTTGTAGTGTGAACCCCTCTCAACCCTTACACTTGGTTTGACACCCCAAACCAAGACATGGAATGCATGTATGCAACATGGCTTAAATGATGCAATATGAGGTGAAATGCAAGGCATACCAAATGCAATGCAACATACTATGGCAAGTGTGCAATACTAAGCATGCGAGGTGCAAAGTGTAATACAAACATGGACCATTTATGCAATAGAGTTAGCATGTGACAAGACCTCATTACTCAAGCATGCAACAAACATGATGCAAGCATGCAAAAGTGGGATTAACCACAATGGGGCAGCCTCAAACCAACCCAAAACAGTGGCGAAACATGCCCAAAGTGGTGACCAACACTTGTGCAAGCATGCAAGTCAAATGGCCTAAGATTAAGGCACAAAAAGGGAGCACCCTTTCACCACTACCAAGACCAATCATGGCATGAATTATTTAAGCAAAAACAGAGTTCCATCATGCAAATAAACCCAAAAACCTTGATATGGCAGCCCCAAAAATGCATTAAACATACAAGCATGCACAATGCCCTCTTTAAAGCATAAGAGACCAACACTTCAAGACATGGAAGAGGTGATAAATGGAGACATATGAGCATGGTATAGGACTGAAATAGCATGTTAAATGACTCCAAATCACTTAAATAACCTAACCAATGCATGTTCATGGATCACATACCCAAGGCTAACAAGCCATAATGCAAAGCAACTACATTAAGCATGCCAAAAATGGTAAACCAGTGGCCAACAGACCTAGATATGGCAAAATGATGCTAATATCTTCTATGAAGTGAGCTCATACATGCAAGAAACATGGCCTAAACTCATGGCTCATTTCTAGACAAAGTAGAGCATTACAAAAAAGTGTAAGATGCAAAGCCCAAACAGAAAAACCCTTCTACAACACTGAAGAGGAACACAAAATATGAACATTTGAAGTTTATGACCGCCCCGAAATCAGTATGAAAACATGCTAAGAATGCCATGCAAGAAATAGGCCAACAAGAGGCTATAACATGAGGTACACCAAACATTCATCAAACAAGCAAAGACCCTTAATGAAATATGTCCAAGGGGTCAAAATATGACCCCTTTCAGTTCTGATGATGGCCCAAAAAACAGAAGCAAGATAGGCTAACAAAGCATGCAAGATTACGGTAAATAGAAGAGATTATGAAACAAGTGCAAGATAGGGGTCCCAAACAAGGTTGAGCCCTTCTTCAATGTTGAAGAAGGGCTCAAAATGAGCCTACTTACAGTTTTATTACATGCTCAAAAACAGATTATACACAAGCCAAACATACTATGCAAGATTATGGCATAAAGAGGGCTAATGAAGGAAGTGCTAGCTACTGTCCTCAAACAGCAAGAGGTCCTCAATCAAACATGAAGAGGACCTCAAAATATGATGATTTGAAGTTTAGGTCGGAGCCCAAAGATGCGAGCAAATACGGCTTAGATATGAAGCAAGAAAATGCTAGAAAGGGGAAAGAAAATGACTGCACCCTTGTAGAGTAGCAAACCAGCAGGTTTTGATCCAAGGAAATGAGCTTCTAGCCTCTGCAAAACAGCCCCAAGTTGCTGGAAAGGAGCAAGGGTGCCTTGTGCTATGAGTTGGTGAAGGAAATGGCCAAGAACAAGGGTGTTTGGAGGCTTGGATGGGATAGATATAGAGAGAGATGGAGGGATATATGTATATCAGAATGTATGTATATATCCTCTGGTTTTTTTGTTCAAACTCCAACCCTTGCAATGGAGAGAAGGGCTCTTTATATAGGCAATGGACTAAGCTCCAAGCTTCCAAGAAGCTAAAGCAAAGGGGCAAAGGGTGCAAGGCTTATTTGAGAAGCTTGGACAGCTGGTAGGCTTCTTGAGGAAGCCAAGACAAGGGGTCAAGGCTTCCTCAAGAAGCCTTGAGCAAAGGGTGCACCAAAAAGGGCCAAAAGGTGGTTAAAGGGATAAGTGATAGCTGCGGGTCTCAAATGGCCGAGAGCCCTTCAACAAAGTTGAAGAGGGGCTCAAATAAGACACTTTGTAGTTTACGACCAAGTCCAACACAGCCCACAAGTATGCCTAAAATACGTGCAAAACAGGCCTAAAAAGAGGTAAAGAGACAAGTGACAGATGGAGACGTCAAACAGTAAAAGGTCCTTAATCAAACATGAAAAGGACCTCAAAATATGACTATCTCAAGTTTGGGTCAGGGCCCAAAAATGTAAGATGAGGGTTCGGGAGCCGAAACACGCAGTTCGGGGCCCCGAAAGTGGGCTGTTAGGCACCGGAAGTGTGGTGTCCGACCACGAAGTTGGTCTCTCGGACCACAGTGTCCCTCGAAAGGGAGGAAATAAGATGCATGCCAAAAACCGGGGCAAACGGGGGTGGTTAGACGGTCCCGAACCGAGGCATACGGCTTGACGGCTCTGAAAACCGAGAACCGAGCTCCGAAATGGGAAAAATGGCTGCGACCACAAACGTAGCCTACGGCCACTGAGAGATGATCTACTAGACCTCTCCCTCCCCTCAGGAAGAGAAAACAGAGAAAACGAAAGCCTGGTTCGCGAACCGAGGCAAAGCACAAAAAAGAGTCCGGAAGTCCGGAGGCAAGGCTCGCAGCCGGACTCCGCAACCTCAGAACAAGCACAATATGCAACATCACCAAGCGCTCAATCGGTGACGTCTGAGTCTTAAGGTCGGTCAAAAATGGGGTGTCTACAGAGAGCTGTAATGAAGCACACATGCGACAGTTATAAGCTAGCATACGCCAATCTACACTACAATGCAGAAAGGATGTAAGAGAATTATGCAATTCTCGATACGTCTCACACGGAGGATACAATACCTGTCCGGTTCGTCCGGTTGCACCGACCTCAAATGAACCGTACATACAATATCGTGCCTGAAAAGAAAACAAACTTAACAGGTACAATGTCGTTAGCAATATGCATGACAATGCAGTCGAAAGTGCGTGATAACGCGTGCCATGTGTATGGCAAAATAGTAGGATTGAACACATGTGAGTAAAGCAATGCACGTATGCAAGCAATGTGTATGGAAAGAGAACTTGAACACATGTGAGTAAAGCAATGCACGCATGCATGCAATGTGTATGAAAAGAGACTTGAACACATATAAGTAAAGCAATGCACACATGCACGCAATGTGTATATAAAGGGACTTGAACACATGTAAGTAAAGCAATGCACGCATGTACGCAAGTGTATATAAAAGGAACTTAACACATATCAGTAAAGCAATGCACGCATGCACGCAATGTATAAAAGAGGAACTTGAACACATATCAGTAAAGCAATGCACGCATGCACGCAATGTGTATATAAAGAGGAACTTGAACACATATCAGTAAAGCAATGCACGCATGCACGCAATGGTATATAAAGAGGAACTTGAACACATATAAGTAAAGCAATGCACACATGCACGCAATGTGTAAAAAAGGGGAACTTGAACACATATCAGTAAAGCAATGCACGCATGCACGCAATGTGTATATAAAGAGGAACTTGAACACATATCAGTAAAGCAATGCACGCATGCACGCAATGTGTATATAAAGAGGAACTTGAACACATATAAGTAAAGCAATGCACGCATGCACGCAATATGTATAAAAAGGAACTTGAACACATATAAGTAAAGCAATGCACGCATGCACGCAATGTGTATAAAAGAGGAACTGAGACATGCATGCTAATGCAAATGACGACACGCATGCTAATGCAAATGAGGCACGCATGCGATGCAAATGACGACACGCATGCCAATGGAATGAGGAGGCACACGTGCCGATGTAAATGAGGCACACATGCCAATGGAAATGAGGAGGCACACGTGCCGATGTAAATGAGGCACACGTGCTAATGCAAAAGAGGCACACGTGCCAATGAAAACGAGGCACACGTGCCAATGGGAATGATGAGGCACACGTGCCTATGGAAATGAGGAGGCACACGTGCCTATGGAAATGCTGAGGCACACGTGCCTATGGAAATGAGGAGGCACACGTGCCTATGGAAATGAGGAGGCACACGTGCCTATGGAAATGAGGAGGCACACGTGCCTATGGAAATGAGGCACACGTGCCTATGGAATGAGGAGGCACACGTGCCTATGGAAAATGAGGCACACGTGGCCTATGGAAATGAGGAGACACACGTGCCTATGGAAATATGAGGCACACGTGCCTATGGAAATGAGGAGCACACGTGCCTATGGAAATGAGGCACATGTGCCTATGGAAATGAGGAGGCACACGTGCCTATGGAAATGAGGCACACGTGCCCATGGAAATGAGGAGGCACACGTGCCTATGAAAATGGGGCATACGTGCCAATGAGAATGAGGAGGCACACGTGCCTATGGAAATGATGAGGCACACGTGCCTATGAAAATGGGGCACACGTGCCAATGAGAATGAGGAGGCACACGTGCCTATGGAAATGAGGCACACGTGCCTATGAAAATGGGACACACGTGCCTATGAGAAGCTAAAATGAAGCCAATGAGGTACGCGTGCCTTAAAGGATGCAAAATGATGCAAGTGTGACACACATGCCACACGGAATGTAAAATGATGCAAGTGTGACACACATGCCACACGGAATGTAAAATGATGCAAGTGTGACACACATGCCACACCGAATGTAAAACAATGCCAATGAGGTACGTGTGCCTCAAAGGATGCAAAAAGATGCAAGTGAGGTACGCGTGCCTCACGGAGATGTAAAATGATGCCAATGAGGTACGCGTGCCTCAAAGGATGCAAAATGATGCAAGTGTGACACACATGCCACACGGAATGTAAAATGATGCCAATGAGGTACGCGTGCCTCAAAGGATGCAAAATGATGCAAGTGTGACAACATGCCACACGGAATGTAAAATGATGCCAATGAGGTACGCGTGCCTCAAAGGATGCAAAATGATGCAAGTGAGGTAACGCTTGCCTCACGAGATGTATATATGATGCAAGTGTGACACACATGCCACACGGAATGGAAAATGTAAGTGAGACACGCATGCCTCACGGAATGGAAAACAATGCAAGTGTGACACAGTGCCACACGAATGTAGAACAATGCAAGTGTGCACGCATGCCACACGGAATGGAAAATGTAAGTGAGGACACGCATGCCTCACGGAAATGGAAAACAATGCAAGTGTGACACGCGTGCCACACGAAATGTAGAACAATGCAAGTGTGGCACGCATGCCACACGGAATGGAAAATGTAAGTGAGACACGCATGCCTCACGGAATGGAAAACAATGCAAGTGTGACACGCGTGCCACACGAAATGTAGAACAATGCAAGTGTACTCGAGTGCGCGACAACGCACGTTTTTTGTTTGAAATGCATGATAATGCAAACAAGGAGATGCACGACAACACAAATGACGTGCGAGGCAACGACAACACGGATGATGTGCGAGGCGATGTATGTATTGAGGTGCATGACAATGCATACAACGCTTTAACAAAATGCATGACAATGCATGAGGGATGTGCATGACGGCGCGACGCAACGCACCAGACAACATGATGAATGCATGCAACGCACGAGGGGCAACTTTTGAATCTTGTAAAGGCAAAAGGATACAAAAGGATATAACATTGCATGAATTGAGTGCTACGCATAGAAGACACGGTCCGAGGTCAAAACGGAGGCCGGTTGAGCGTCGGAGATACACTTTCTTGCACTTTCTCGAGCTATGAAGACCAAAAACTACTCATATTGCCTAAACAAGGCTGTGGGAACACCACCGGCTGGGAGGGGAAACCACCAGCTGTCCACCGGCTACAAAACAATTTCATCGGCAGAAAATTCTGCCGGCCGGCACAAAATGTTGCCGATCGGCAAAAAGTTGCTGAGTCGGGGCAGATTCGACTTTTCACCTCGGGTCTTTTAAAATAGGGTTTCTAAACCCTATTTTCTCACTTCTCCTTTGCCGAAAATCACCTCCCTCTCTCTCTAGAGCCTTTTCCTTCCGTGATCCCTCCGTTTTCTCGCGTTTTACACCCGTTCTATCGTTTGATTCGCGAAGTTTATCGCGTTTCGAACATTTTCGACCGATTGAAATTTCATTTCGGCACATCCTTTGCCATTTCCGCCTTTTGAGGCTCATTCCCCTCGAATTTCTCTCGAGTTTCGCGCCTTTTTCCCATCCCGACCTTTCCGGCCATTTTTCACCCTCCCGGGGGTTGACTTTTCGGTTGACTCTTCGTATTCCGACCCGATTTTCATTCATCGACCATTTTCTCATCATTCTCGACATGGCGGACGACATTCCACGCGGTGGGACTCCCTCGGATCACGAGATGGATCCCGGGGTTGAGCTCCTCCCGTTGAGCGAGCGCCCGTTCGACCCGGCGACCTACCGGCCTGCGATTCACGTTCTGCCACCCGACGGACTACGCCAGTTCAGGTGCTTCGACATGGCGTTGGACCCTGAGCTCTTGCTACGCGAGCCTGCCTCCCACCTATCCTCCGGCGCTTCCGAGGTAACCTTCTTTCACTGCTTTACTTTCTGCAATGTAGAATGTTTAACTGCCAATTGTCATAGTTGATTGCATTCTTTAACTGCTTAGTTCCGATACACTGATACACAGTATATTGTAGTCGATTACAGATGCGTTTGCAACTGATTATCTGTTTAAGACTCACACGCGCACACACTGCACTAGCCTTAATGAACCCAAACACACGGCACACACCGTATTTCACTGCAAACTCACCAACACCCAACATTTGCTGGAATCTGAAAATATGCACGCATGCCACATTTGCATTGAACCACTCAAACACACTGACGCATCATATGTTGTAGTTCATCGTGACACAACGGCACCCGGTATCTGTTTGAATCTGATAAACTTGCACGCATGCCAAATTTGCACTGAACCACTTAACAAACACGCTGACGCATCACACGTTGTAGTTCACTGTAAGCACACCGGCACCCGGTATCTGTTTGAATCTGAAAACTTGCACGCATGCCAAATTTGCACTGAACCACTCAAACACGCTGACGCATCACACGTTGTAGTTCACTGTAAGCACACCGGCACCCGGTATCTGTTTGAATCTGAAAATTGCACGCATGCCAAATTTGCACTGAACCACTAAACACGCTGACGCATCACACGTTGTAGTTCACTGTAAGCACACCGGCACCCGGTATCTGTTTGAATCTGAAAACTTGCACGCATGCCAAATTTGCACTGATTTTGACTGTTTCTTCAAAACTGTACATTTTATATTGCTTCGCAACTACTTGTTTGAAAACAGGGAGATTCCCATACCATCCGGGTATGGGAACACTGTCGCTCGTGTGTGGTACGCCGAGCTTCCCGACGCAGTTCGCCATATTGTGGACCAGGCCGGCTTTGGCGCTTTGCAGGGGACTCTTCAGGCTCACGACATGCAGACCCTCTCTCGCCGCTCTGGTGGAGAGGTGGTGGGACACCCGATTCATTTCACTTGTCTGCGACCGGGGACATGACGATGACCCCTTATGACTTCTCGATGCTCACAGGCATCGGGGTAGGGGGTGATCCGATCCCTTTGACATTGATATGGATGAGTGGACGCGGCTCAGGTCTACTTGCTTGGCGCGGCTGCCTCTCGCGCGTCCCGGCTTCGTCCGGTATTCCTGGTTTGAGGTGCAGTTCAGGGTCCAGCCCCTCCTGTTGATGCAGCCCCGATGACCCCAGAGGCGTGGAGAGATACGCACGCGGCTTCCTTATGTTCTGTTTGGGACGACCATCTTCGCCGACGGGCGAACACAGTGCCCTCTGCCTTCTCAGCGCACTGGATGAGTCAGGGACATTTACATTATGACTGGGGTGGTGCCGCTCTGGCCACCCTTTATGGATATATGAGCTCAGCTCTCCCGCAGTAGCGGACAGTTGCTCGGGGGTTACTGGCGTGCTTGGGAGGTACATTTCTTTTTCTGCCTTTTATTTCAGTTCTATACTTTCTGTACTCTGCACATTGCACACACTGTAGTCTGCTTTACACTTGCTGTATACTGTACACACGGCTCACACATACTCTGCTTTACACTGACTGTACACTGCTCACACTGTACACTCTGCACAATATACTGCACAACACACGGCTCTGCTATTTCTGCCTTTTATTCTGTATTCTGCTTTATCTGATAAATGCACTGGTATTTATCTTGCAGTTGTGGTTTATGCCTACTTTCCTAGGCTGCTCCTGTACCCGAGAGGAGACCCCTCTGGTTGTCCCTTTTTCGCGTCGCTTTGACGGGAGATGCACCGGAGGCCGCGAGAGACATTTAGCTTCTTCCGCCGCTACTTCGACACCATCACCCCCGCAGAGGTATGTTTTACTTGCAGTTCATTTAAGCTTCGCCTTTCCACTGCATATTTCAATAACAGTAGATAACAAACTGTATTTTCATTTTCAGATCACCTGGCGGCCGTGGGCTCCACTGCCAGTGATGATGAGGGATCGGTTTGCCGGTGCCGATGAGACCTCGCGTTTACCGGATTCTGCTCGAGGGCCCGGTCTGTCGGGCTTGGTACCTGGGCGAGCGTTTCTGCTCAGACCCTGGGTTTACGGAGCAGATAGTCCCGGTGCACCCTCCTGAGCACATGAGGGATACCGAGCGATTCACTGCCGAGCAGGGGACTACCATTGGCTGGGAGGCAGACGATTTCAGAGGCGAGGGCGATTACTCGGAGTACGTCCGGACCTTCATCATGCGACCTCTGAGTGGCAGCCAGAGTAGAGAGAGAGAGACCACGGCGCCACGGCGAGCAGGAGTAGGAGCGCCGAGGAGAGCTCGATTCGTGGCAGGGGCGGAGTTCAGCGAGGGCGTGGGACGGTTGGCCTGCTCTGCCCGCTGCATTGACTTTCAGAGGGCAGGGTGGGGCGACCTATCAGATCCCCTTGCCCTCCGCCGGCTGATCACGAGTTTGTCGGTGTCCCGACTTGCCTCGGTATGTATTACTTCATTCTTCTTGCACTGTTATTTCATTTCAGTTTATTTGATATTCCACAGAATATTGATGCATCTGATACTTTTGCAGGCGTCTTCGAGTACACCCGGCAGTCATTGGAGATGAATGCCTCCATGATGGGGATGCTACAGCGGACCTTCGACCTCCTAGCCCTTTACAGCATTCCGGTATGTTCTTTCTGACCACAGCCTCAAACCATACATAAACTGCTTTACATAATCTGATGCACAACACGACATCTGATAAACTGCTCACGGCATCTGATGATTGATATACACTGTACTACACACTGTACTGATTACTGCTCACAGCATACATACACTGTACTCATACATGCATTCTGCACTGATAAACTGCTCACGGCACCACACATGTACTCATACATGCATTCTGCACTGATAAACTGCTCACGGCATCACACACTGTACTCATACACTGCATTCTGCACTGATAAACTGCTCACGGCATCCACAGACTGTACTCATACACTGCATTCTGCACTGATAAACTGCTCACGGCATCCACACACTGTACTCATACACTGCATTCTGCACTGATAAACTGCTCACAGTATTCTGATGTATTCGCCTTTCATGCTTTTTCAGCCTCCCTTCCAGATTCCCCCGGTGGGTGGCGCTCCGGCTGGACCTCCCATTTCTACCCGGGATGGCAGAGTATATCCCCGCACCAAAGGGGGGCGCACTCATGTCGGGAGCAGCTCGCGGGCTCCAGTTCCAGATGACGAGTCTGAGGCAGAGACAAAGGCGGAGGAGACCGGTGATGGCTCAGACTCGAGCTCAGACGGCGATGCCCCTGGTGGTGCCCCTGTTGATGACGCTCCTGGACCTTCGTCTAGGAAAGAGGACCAGGACAGATTGATAGCCCCGGGGGCATTTTTGACATTTTGATACAGACTTTGCTGTTTTTCTTTTTTGTTCTTCTTTTTTTTGCCTTTTTCCCTTTTTGTTAGTTGGTTAGGGTACTTTGTACTGCCGTGGGCAGATTTTGTTTCCAAATTTATGTACTTGAAAAGATTATGAAATGAAAACAAACTTTTTGTCTGAAAAAGTGTTTACATTCGCACATTTCATACCCTGCACTGTATTGCATCATATTACACCTCAAATGTAAATGATCTTAATCTGTTGTCTGAAAAGTGAATACTTGTAATTTGAGCACTTGCACTATGATAATCGGATAACCAACCAACTAACAGCAAACAACTCATACAAACCACTACTCAAACTGCATAATACAGCCCATACTCTATTGGGGATTGATCTGCATACAGCCCATAATACAGCACCCGGTTCATTCTGCACACAGCAAACCTTGAACAAATAACCCGATCTGACAAGACGGATCATGAAACTGAAGCAGTTGGAGTTGAAACACGCTCAAATGTCCCAAGTTTTCCCTTTCCTTCTCTTGCTTCGCACGAATGTAGAGAATGGCACAGCATTCTGAGCACAAACGATTTTTTTGAAATAAAGAAGGGTTTTCAACCGGGTGTCGAGCCTACCCACAGAACACAGCGAGACAGACTCAAGCAAAAGAAACAAAAGGCACACGACCTATCACAACGAGACACACTCGAAAAGACTCAAAGCCAAAATCGAGACCGACAAATCAAAAGACACGACACGCGACATGTTTACAAAGAGACCTCAAATCTCGAGGAGCCAATTCCTCCGGGTATTATTTCCCACCCTTTCTGATTTGTGATACTCACATCACTCGGCCCTCAGGCTCGGTTTTTTCTCAAAACCTCTTTGCTCACTTCTCTCTCTGCTTACACTTCTCTATTCTTTATTCTCTCATTTTTTCATCCCTCCCAGGGTGACTAATAGAGAATAGGAAGTGGTAGGTTCACGCCCAGCACTGTTAGCTCACGGCTATTTCCTTCCGGTGGATAGAGTGCCTTTCTGGCAAGTATGTTGGCGGGGGAAAGACAGAAGACCTGACTCAATTGTGCCCCTAGTTCGTCACTTTGACCATTTTTTTGTTTTCTTCCCAAAACAAGTTTTGACCAAAATGAGAGTTGGATTAACATACTTGTTCGATTTTTGATTTGAAAATCATACAAGTCAGGCTGTGAGCACTGAAAATTCTCCTTTTCGGGTCCAAGAAGATGGTCCAATTTTGGAAAATGAAATAGTTTTCGAGAAAATAGTCAACCTCAGTAAAAATTTTCAAAAACTATTTTTGCAAACAGTCAATGCTCAACGAGCACGGAACTTACCCTCGAGATATGCAACCTCGGATCGGAGGCAATGGAAAATTGCCCCTGGCTTAAAGGGGGATAAGGCAACGGAAAGTTGCCCCTGGTTTGGACGGCAACTCAGGGCAACTTATGGCAATGCATGGCAACGGAAAGTTGCCCCTTGTTTGGATGATGCCGCGGCATGCTGTAAGCCAGTCCTTGTTGATGACGATCGGACCCTCGGACGCGGAGGAGACGAAGACGGTTTGAATCAATATATGGACACAGTCACCTGGAAGGTGTTGGTGGTTGGACTTCAAGAGGAAGTTGGTCACATAGTTCCAGGTTGCTGCAATCGAGACATCAGATTCGGAGGAGGCACAAGTGATCAAAACCATGACATGGACTGAGACGCTATGGAAGCGTTGGGGGCTGGACTTCAGGATGAAGTTGCCTACGTATCCCAAACATGGGAATCAAGCCTTACGTAGTTCCGGTTAAGGTACACTCGGGTATTTTAACCTTCACTGTTTAGGCTCTAACTTTTGCCAAGGCGCCCAATGCGGGTTTTCGACCTTGCGAGCTATGTTTTTCTTTTTCTTTCTTTTCTTTTCTTTTCTTTTCTTTTCTTTTTCATTTTCATTTTTTTATTTCTTTTGCTATTTTTTCTCTTTCTTGCTTCTTTTTATTTCTTCTTTTTTTTCTTTTCTTTTTTCTTTGCTCTAACTTTTGCCTGGGTCGCCCTTCCGGGTTTTCGGCCCAGCGAGCCTCTCAAAGGGTAAAAGTGTAGCTTTGTCCATGCCAAATGGTTTTGAGATTGAAGCCTTTTTGTGCCCAGGAGAATGACTGTTGTGTTGATTTGCAGAAAAGTTCATCACGGCTGCTTCACGAGCCTTGCCAGGTGGGATCTGATCTCCTTGATCTGACTTTGATGCCTCTTGCTCGAGGGCTGCCTCAAAATGGGCCACACAGGCGTTTCATGGCACTGTTGAACGTTTTGAACGGATTCCAGTTTGCAACAGATAGGTTGAATCTTGAGGCTGAGAGCGATCCTAGGCTGCACAATCTCAAGAGCAATTCCACACAAGTCTTCACAGGACCGCGCAAAACATTTTGTTTTTGAAGGTTTTTAAGAAAGCGACAAATCGCTCGCGCTGAAGATAGTGTGGAACCAGTCTGGATCAAACCAGGGTCCTTCTCAGTACTCACGCTGACAGGCATGATTTCATTCATTAAAAGCTTAGCATGCCTCTCTTTCTCTCAAAAATGATCAAAGTTTTGCAAAACCCGAGGAATTCCTTCCTCTTTGTTTTCATCACCGCAGTGTTCAAAAAGGGTTTTTATGAAAAGCTTAGGTCATTACGACGATGTTTAAGGCACAAGAGAGTAGGTGGTATGTACTGTCGTTCCATTCACATCCTCTGGCACGGCTGACTCAAATAGCAACAAGTACGGAACGTGATAGCCACAGCTGTTTCATTCAACTTTGTTGATACTGGCTCCTCAACCGAGACAGACTCAAGAGGAAAAACAAAAGGATAATTACAAAACGGCGTTCGAGGCACAACCCCGGAATCACCTGGTATACTATACAAGAGGGACTGACTCATTACAACAAGACAGACCCGTGAGCAAAAAGGACTGACTCAAGACAATGAGACAGACTCAAAAAAACAAAAGACTGACTCGACACCAAGTCCAGAATTTACAAAACTAGTGACCGTAGATGCTCAAAAATGCGTGCCAGACGCCACATCAAAAATACGCCAAGTGTCGCCCGCAGGTGGTTCACTTCCTGATTACATGCTTGCACTATCGGTATCCTCAAAATCCAAGAACTCTGTAGTGACTGACTTGGCCGAGGTAGGCGGGAGGATAACCTCGTTGTCAATCAAATCCTGCACCTCATGACGGAGGCGGAAGCAATTGTCGTAGGTGGCCTGTCTGCTGGTGGTACGCACAGTACTGAGCAGGATCATGCGTAGCAGGGAGATTCTTCGGGAGGGGTCGGGGCTCAAGAGGTGTAAGATGCCCCTTTTTGGCCAAAATCAAAAGTGCCCTAGACAAAGGCATGTAGAGAGGATGGAAGACTCGGCGCCCTCGAGGCAGGTACTTTGGAGCCTGAGCACTCTTGCTAGATGCACTAGCGAACGGATCGGCGGGTGCGGCCTTGGATTTCTGATCCTTTCCGGATGCAGGGTTGGGAGTGGGAAGAACTGTTTTGGCATGACGGGGCCTATCCCGGTTCTCTGATTGACTGGAACTGCCCTCAGGCGGAGTGGGGAAAGCATCCTCCACAGCTTTTGTCACAACTGCAGATATCTGTTGCTTGTTCATCCCCCTGGCTTTCAAAGCCTCTACTGCCCACAGCAGTTGTTCGATAGGGTCGGCATCTGTCTTCATTTTACCTTTGTCTCGGGCCTCAGCCTGATCTAGGATTTGAGTTGGTGTTGACATGTCATTGTTGTAACTGGAGGCCATCTCTGGTTGACTAAGTTCAATAACAATTCGGCCCAACAGCGGGGGCTCCTGGGGTACAAAGCTCCCGGCATACGGTGCGGCTGGCGGTGAAGCTGACATTCCATAGGCGAGATCCGCCACGGATCTTTGAAGATCACCTATCATTCCCATTAGTTCAAATGTAGTAGGCTCGCGAGCCTGATATAGCTGAGGGGCCCAAACTGGGTGCGCAGCCGGCGATCTGGGTGGATGCGGCATATCAACAGTAGTCTCACTGTGTAGGGTGATTCCTTGATCCAACGCGGCCGTCATGACCACGATCTCTTCTGAATTCTGCGTCATGCTAAGTCCTGCCTCAGCAAGGAGAAGACACTAGCTGTTCTGGATCAATTCTCTGAATCTCTGAACTGAAACGGAAAAACAAGCAGTATTTCAGCCCCAAACAGATCAAACACGGGTGTAGCCGAACAACTGCACTCTACTACTGATCGCTGTTCCCTAGAATCACTGTTCAAAACTGAACTGATACCCGCAGACATAACTGATTCTCAACAACATTGATACTAATGCCCTCAGGCCTGATGCTCAAACTTTGCCAAACTGAATATATGCGTTTCCTGCAGAGATACACTCTAAAAAGCATATAGCAGGTAAATGAGAGCCAATACACCCCTATGTTAGGGTAGGGTTTCCTGTCCTATTTTGTCAGGAGCTAGGGTTCACTACGCACACAGCGGCTTCAAACAACCTATATCGGGTAAGCAACCTGTCCTAGTTTGGAATGGTCACTATGGATCCGAATATGCACTAGGTCGAATGGTCGAAAAGGGTGCCCCGGTAAAACCGGGGTTTGTGTTCCCATACTGGCAGAGCCGCAACCAGTCAGCCTTATGGTCATGCCTTGAGAAGACAAGCCTCCAGCAAACCGCTCAGGAATAGCAGATGGCCAACACGGTGTCCTAGGCGCACCAATGCACATGCAATGCAAAGAAACACATAAGTATAGTCAAAACAGGATATCATGAGTTCGAGTCAAGCTCTCTAAACTCCCCAGCAGAGTCGCCAGAAACTGTAACAGCGCCCGCGTGGGACCTCGATGCTACAGTTCGGACTCCCCTTTTTTTTTGTTGCGGTTCTTAATCCGAACCAAAGAGTCCAACTCTGGCAAATCGTTTTGAGAAAAAACAGATTTTGAAAAGAAGTGCCAAACATGGACTGCTTTGCCAAATATAGAGTCGCCACCTAAATATTTTTTTAAAATGGGAAATTTAGGAAACCCTGACTCGGTGCGAAGGCCACGTGTCCGTCATCACCAAAGTTGTCTTGGCTCGGGAGCTTAGGTACGATCGAGGAAGGTCAGCTATGAGCACCCCATTCGCCCGGTCCGAAGACCGGGCCTCTACTAACCATGATATCCGATTTGAAAACGTTATGTGTTTTGTTCTGATTAATTAGCCTAGAATTACTATGTTATGCACGCAGCAAACAAGTATAGACTAGATCACCTAATTTGGAAGTAAACATTGCATATCGTTTGTTTTGAAAAACGTGTTGGGTTTTGCTACTCGCAAGTAGGCTAAAATACGGATTTCAACGAGTCATTCCAACTCAGACAATCCAACCTCCACCCACAGACATTCAATCAGTAATATCACGTAAGCATTTAGCCGCATGGCAAGCATACCGTCATGTTAACATTCACACGCATGCAAGATGCTAAAGCATAAATACTTACATCGTACTCCGTGCCAAAACAATAAACTAGTTAGCAAGTATGCATGACCTAGTTCATGTTAAAATGACTAATGCATCGCAGGCAGGGTGCAATCTAGAGTAGGCTCGGCTAACCCTAAAATGGCATGCGAAATGCAATCATTCGGTGCACGTATTCAATTTGGAATCGAAAATACAATGCGGTTTTTGTATGATGTACCGAGCCCGGTGCATGTCAACAAAGGTATGGATGCACGCATGCATTGCATAAGGTATGCTAAAATGAACGTGCCCTAATCTACATCGTAAGCGGGTAAATAAAAGGGAAGAAAGAAGTGGGGGGTTGGAAGACATACATACCACTAACGCACGCTTATTACAGATTTGCCCTCGCTCGGGGGGACCAAATAAATAATACAAATTAATTAACTACGCAAGCTAATTAAATTACAGATTGCCTAATTAATTAACAAATTATCCACGCTAAGAAAAACAGTAAACCGCCTCGGGGCGAGGGCTCAATGCATGCGCGCTCGGATTCCGCTCGGAATTGCACTGCCATGCCTAGCCTGCCTCTGTTTTCCCTGCTTTGCTCCTCTGAAAACTGCCAAAGTCTCAAGGATGCCTCTCTGGATACTGGGAATCACCACCGGCTGGAGGAAGTGGCCACCGACACTAGGATGTGGCCATCGGCACAAAATAGATCCACCGTCCATCGATTGACTGCCGGTCGGCACTAAATACTGCCGGCCGGCAATAAGTTCCTGCAGAACCTGCAACTCACAGCAGCAGAGGGCAAAATCTTGCATGGCAATGCTATTCAAGCTATGTATGCACCAATCACATTCCTTATCATGTTAATGATCAAGGGAGGATGTGCTCGATTCTCGGGCCACAATCACGCATTTCCATGCATAATGGCCTAAAGAATCGAGTGTGCACTTTCAATTTCAAATGCATGCAAACCAAACAAATAAAGGGGCCCAATTCCTATCACTAGATCAAGGAACAAGGCATGCATGTCTATGTGTGCAATCCTAAGCATGTCAACTAGTATGCAACATGGGATGCAAACAAGAATGCTAGTATGCAAACACACATACAAGGCAAGCATGCAAACCAAGCAAAGGGGTGGACTTAAACATGACTTAGGCAACTCCAAATAGGCCCAAAATCAGTGGCCAAAACCAAGGAAGTGAAGGCCAAAATGCACACACACATGCAAGCACCCATGGTCCAATACTTAAAGCATAATGGGGCAACTTTTAAACACATTTAAAAGGGCACAAATATGAACAATTAGCATGCAAGTTAAGCTCTGAAATTATGTTAGAAGAGGTGCCAAACCAACTCAAACAAGACAAACAAAAGCATGCAAATGGCCCAAGTATTTGAGGCAAGCCAAGAGGCGTTGAACTACACTTGACAAGACCTAACATGGCAAGACTTAAGCAACTAAAATCAGAGTTTTAGCACACAAAATCAAGCCCAAAGGACCACTTAGATGGCATCTAAATGACTCAAGTTCAAAGGCATGCACAATGGTCAAAACATGGGGCATACAACACATGCTTTTAAGGCAACAAAGAGGCATCCAAGGCAAGCATATGAGCATGTCCAAGGGACTGAAATAACATGTTGGATGGTTCCAAACACCAAAATGATGCAATCAACACATGCTACACATTCACATACTTGAGGCATACAAGCCCGACAAGACACAAATGCAAGGAGCTATACTAAGCATGCCAAAATCGATCCAAACAACTATGGACAGACCAAAAGCATGGCAAAATAAGCACAAAAACATTCACAAGGCTAAGCCTAAAACATGCTCAAACAAAGGCTAACAACCTAAGGCATATTAAGGCAATTACAAGGCATTACATGGTAGGTATGCTAAGCATGCATGGTGTACCAAAACCACACTTAATACAAAGTTATAACATGGCAATATAAGCATAAAAATGCAGCCATGGCATGCTCAACACACACTTGAACATAAGCTCCCTTAAGAGACCAAAAAGGTCCCTTTCAGGACAACAAGGAGAGGGGGTGGCCCTCCCCTTTTGGAGACTTCAAGGCACAATCCCCACCACTGAAATCCCTCAAGATTTCAGTGGTGAAGAGGTCCAAACACCAAAGTCTCGAAACTTGCACAAAATGGCATAAAACAAGGGCCTTGCAAGGCCTAAGAGGGGTCAAACTTCCCCAAATCACAAAACACCCTTAATAAACTATCAAGAGGGCCTAAAAACAGAACTATTTTATGTTATACACCAAACACAAAAACAGCTCTAAGATAGGTAGAAATAGGATGCAAAAATGGGAAATAAAAGGAAAGTTTCTTACCCTTGAAGACCACTTAAAATGATGCTCCAACAGCCCTTCTTGGCTTGAATCCACCTCCAAAACACTCAAACAAGCCTCCAAGGGTTTCAAGTCCAAGAGATGGTGTGTTAGTGTGTGTGTGTGAGCAAAAATGGCACAAAACACACACTTATAGAGATAGAAAATATATCTACCCTAACCCTAGAACTCAAGCTTTTCCAAAGCTGTCTAAAGTGTCTAACAAATCTCCAACCTAATGCCAAGAGAAGCTCTCTCCTATAGGCAATTCCTCTTGTAAAGCTTACAAAACAAGCCATCCAAGAGGGAAATCCCCATACACGTGTATGGAGGGGGATGGGGTGGGTGCCAGCTATCACAGTTGGCAAGAAATATCTACAAAAAGTAGATGAACAGTGGTCGGCCGCTCAAAAATTGTCATTTTGACAAAATGGAGTGCCGACGGCAACAAAGAGTGTCGACCGGCAAAATATATTGCCGGTGGCAACAAAAATCAGCCGGTGGCCTCTAGCCACTGCCGGTAGTGTGTGGGGACGCCTCACAAGGCATTCCCTACCCCTCCAAGGCAAAACACAAGTGTTTGGTGCAAAACCAGACACAAAACAGTCGAGTTCGGAGATCCTGAGGCAAGGCGCGTAGCCGAGAACTCCGAGAACTCCAAACAAACACAAACATGGATAATCACCGAGTGTTCAAACGGTGACGTCCAAGTCTTGTGGACGGTCAAAAATGGGGTGTCTACACCATTTCGTTAGTCAAATTAAGTAGATCCATATCTCTATTTACAACGCTAACCAACATTAATTTAGGCTACTCCGTCCCTTAACACTCACATCTACCGTTACATCATCGCATCTTTTCATTACTGCCTCTGTTGGTCTCCGTTGAATGTGACCAAACCATCTTAATCGATTCTTTCTCAACTTATCTTCTACCGGTGCTACTCCTACCCATTCCCGAATGCACTCATTCCTAATTATGTCTTGTCTAGTCTTGCCACATATCCACCTTAGTATCCTCATCTCAACTACACTCATCTTATCTACATGTTGTTTCTTGGTTGCCCAACACTCCATCACATACAACATCACTGGTCTAATAGCCGTTCTATAGAACTTACCTTTTAGTTTAGTGGGTATTCGTTTATTACACAGTACCCCAGACGCACTTCTCCACTTACACCATCCCGGCTTAATCCTATGGGCCATATCCGCATCAATCTCCCCCACTGTTGTGATAATCGACCCTAAATAACGAAAATGTTCACTCTTAGGCAGTTCTTGGTTCTCAATCTTCACTTCTCCTCTGCTTTCATTGTTACTGTTGTTGGAAAAATGGTGTGATAAGGCTTATTTTGGGCCATCTTTGAGCCCAAAATAGAGTGGGCCCCAAACGTCTTTTGGGGTGGGTCCGAAAAGGTGACATGTTCGTTGCCGTGTGGCAAGTCACACGGTGAAGACGCTTTGTCAAAACCATTTATGAGTGAATGAGAACTTGACGTCATTTTTGGGTTCGTGCAATGGACATTTAAAGAATGAAATGTGGGTTTCCTTGAAATGGGTTGTCCCACATTGAAACTTTAAGAGAGCTTTTTTGTGTATATAAGCTCTAGACTGCAACACTTGGGTTGGGCCCCAAGGGGCACCCCAAGTTTGTAGAAGGAAGGAGTTATGGACAAAGTAAACCTTAGCCCAAACCACCACACACACGCCGCCGTCCGTCCGACTAGTCGGGTCGGGTCTAATATTAATTTTTTGGACAAAATTTATTTGAATTTTAAATGAAATTAAATTCAAATTTTGTGCCAAAAATTGAATTAATTTTCTGTCTAATTTTATCTCCTTCAGTCTGAATTTCCTCAACAGATTAAAATTGTTTTTCAGTTATTTAACTTCCAGAAACTGCCCAGCAGTTTCGGATTTAACTGTTTGTAGATTTGTTTGAATTTTGATTTATACCTGTTCATTTACTTCTTCAACAGATTTATTTTCAAACAGATTTAAACTGTTTTGACAGGTTTATAACTGCCAGAAACTGCCCAGCAGTTCCCAGCAATTTACAGATTAATTTGTGTCCAGATCCGTTCAAATTTTGAATCTATATCTGTTCAAACAATGTAGTATCTGTTCAGTTTAAATGCTGCACCTGTTGGATTCAAAATTACACCTGTTCTGTCCTATTCATACCTGGGTTGTTCTAGCATTTTCCACATCCGGAAAAACAGTCTGCAAAATTTATTTTTGCTGTCTAAGTTTGCTCTTTAGTTACATTATTCTTTATATAATTTTAGGGAAAAAATAAAGAGAGTATAAAACATAGGTTCTAGTTCGCCGAACAAATTTGTTTGGAGTGCTACTACAAATTTGTGAATATCATTATATCCTGGGAGATAGATGCCACTTAATCGTAAGCACCGTAGCGCGGCGAATCTGTCTTAAGGACAGAGTGTCTCACACTCGACTTGGTCTTTTATTTTTCATTCGGTTCGATAAAATAAATTCTGTAAATTATTTATTTTATTTTATTTGATTGAGTTTCAATTAATTTTATTTACACAGAAGATTGTTCCAACAATCTTAAGACAGATTCGAATTATTCTGTTTATAGAATTTTTCGTTTGTTTCCTTTTCTCTTTCTTCTTTTACAAAAATTATTTTCTGTGGATTTACAAAATAATATTGTGGTTGGAAAAAAAAAATAGTGATTATATGCTATTTGACAAATAGTAGTAATATACTGTCTATTTTCTTTGACAACTAGTAGTAATATACTGGTGTCATTAACAATTCAGAATATTTATTTGTGGAATTTTGTCAGAAATTAATTTTGGTTTTTAGAAATTATTTTCTGAGTGTTCATTAATTAAAATTCTGTTTCAGTATTTTAATTATTAAAGTGTTACAGAAATTTAATTTCCTGTGTGGAATTAATTTGGTGAAATAAAATTATTTTATTTCCAAATTAATTGAAAAATAAGAGTTACATTTATTGTTTCTTTTATTTTTACAGAATTTAATTCTGTGAATTTGGTTTAATTTTCTGTGTAGTATAAATTCTAATTATAATTTTGTTTTATAATTTAGAATTCATGGCTACTGAAACTAATGCCCAAACAAGTACTAGTGCGGTGGCTGCAATTGCGCCAACCCCCTCTCCTGTTGTGACAGTACCGGTAAATCACGATGAGAAGCCAGAGAAGTTCTCTGGAGCTGATTTTAAAAGATGGCAATAGAAAATGTTGTTCTATCTCACAACTCTGAACTTGGCTCGTTTTCTCCGTGAGGATGCTCCTATTTTGAAAAAGGATGAAATCGACCGGCAAGTGGTTGCTGCGGTCGATGCTTGGAAACATGCTGATTTCCTTTGCTGAAACTACATCTTGAACGGACTTGACAACACATTATCCAACGTCTACAGTCCTATCAAGACAACAAAGGAACTTTGGGAGTCTTTGGAGAAAAAATACAAAACGGAAGATACCGGCTCAAAGAAATTTGTGGTTGGCAAATTCCTGGATTTTGCGATGGTTGATTCTAAGACTGTGATCAGCCAAGTTCAAGATCTCCAACTCATTTTGCATGACATTCACGCAGAGGGCATGTCTCTCAGTGAATCCTTCCAAGTTGCAGCCTTAATTGAGAAATTACCACAAGGCTGGAAGGAATTCAAGAACTACCTCAAACACAAGCGCAAAGAAATGTCTTTGGAAGAATTAATTGTGCGTCTGAGGATTGAGGAGGACAACCGCAATTCTGAAAAGTGGGCTGGTAAGCATCTTATGGAGTCTAAGGCAAATATGGTAGAACATGCTCCAAAAGCAAAGAAACGTAAGTTTTCTAGAGAAAGTTCATCACAAGGCTCTAAAGGAGGGAAAGTTAAAAAGTACAAGTTTAATGGCAAGTGTTACATCTGTGATAAAGAGAGACATCGGGCCAAAGATTGCCGTAACAAAGGCAAAAGCAAAAGCAAAAGCAAAAGAAGAACAAGCAAGAAGCCTGCTCAAGCCCATATGACTGTAGTGGACAATATTTCCAATGGTGTAGATGACATCAATCTTTCTGCAGTTGTTTCCGAGGCAAACCTTGTCGAAAATCCTAAAGAATGGTGGGTGGACACTGGTGCTACTCGCCATATTTGTGCCGACAAAAAGATGTTCACATCTTATTCTACAGTGGACAACGGTGAACAACTTTTTATGGGCAACTCCTCAACTTCCAAAGTTGAAGGACAATGAAAGATTGTATTTAAGATGACATCAAGAAAGGAACTAACTCTCAACAATATGCTGCATGTACCGGACATTTGCAAGAATCTTGTTTCCGGATCTTTGTTGAGTAAGAATGGTTTAGGCTAGTATTTGAGAGTGATAAATTTGTACTTACTAAGAATGGGATGTATGTAGGAAAATGTTACATGTCTGATGGCCTTTTCAAGATGAATGTAATGACCGTTGTACCCTCTGTTATTAATAAAAATACATCTTCTTTTTACTTGCTTGAGTCTTCAAATTTATGGCATGGTAGACTAGGACATGTTAATTATGGATCTTTACGTAGATTAATTAATATGGAATGTTTACCTAAATTTGATATTGATTCAAATCATAAATGTGAAATTTGCGTTGAGGCAAAATTATCTAAAACTCCTTTTCATTCAATTGAAAGAAGTACGGAACCACTTGAATTAATTCATAGTGACATTTGTGGTTTTAAATCAATTCAAACCAAAGGTGGGAAAAAATATTTTATCACTTTTATAGATAACTATACTAGATATAGTTATGTTTATTTAATTCGAACCAATGATGAAGCTTTGGAAACTTTCATTCAATATAAGAATGAAGTTGAAAATCAACTTGGTAAGAAAATCAAAAAACTAAGAAGTGATAGAGGTGGTGAATATGAATCACCTTTTGGTGAGTTTTGTAAAGAACATGAAATAATTCATCAAACCACCGCTCCTTACTCACCTCAGCAAAATGGAATTGCTGAAAGGAAAAATAGGACTTTAAAAAAAATGATGAATGCCATGTTAATAAGTTCTGGATTACCTCAGAACTTGTGGGGGGAAGTAATACTTTCTGCTAATTATATACTTAATAAAGTACCCCGAAAGAAAGTGAATCAAACACCTTATGAATTGTGGCATGGAAGAGTACCATCCTACAAATACTTAAAAGTGTGGGGGTGTTTGGCTAAAGTGGCTATTCCTAGTCCTAAAAAGACTAAGATAGGTCATAAAACCATTGATTGCATTTTCATTGGTTATGCCAAGAATAGTAGTGTGTAGACGTCCCCGAACGTCCCGGGAGGGAAATCCCGTTTTGTTCATTTGGGCTCACTACGGTTCAAGGACTCAATGTCACGGTCCTGTATCTAATTTCGCAGAGTGCAATGCAAGACTGATGAAATCATCAAAGAGTCCAAATCCGACAAATTGTTTTGAAAACAGATTTTTTGAAAGAAGTGCCAAACATGGACTGCTTTGCCAGATGCAGAGTCGCCACCTAAATATTTTATTTTGGGGAATTTAGGAAACCCTGACTCGTTTGCCTAAGGCCACGTGTCCGTCATCACCAAAGTTGCCTCGGCTCGGGAACTTGGATACGATTGAGGAAGGTCACTTCGTGAGCCACCCCTCGCCCGATCAAAGATCGGCCTCTACTAACCATGATATCTAGTTTTGAAAACATTATGCGTTCTTATTCCGGTTATTAGCCTAGAATTACTATGTGATGCACACAGCATACAAGTATAGACTGGGTCGCCTGAATTGGAACGGAACATCTCATGTTTGTTCTGAAAGTGGTTTGCTACTCGCAAGTAGGCTTAAAATGCAGATTTTGCCACCCTCGGGTGGGCTTAGAAAAGATGGTTTTGCCACTATCTAGTGGGCTTAAAACTCACAGTTGATGATTTGTTCCACTCCAAATAACCCAACCTTCACAGGCATTTAGGCAGATATATCATATAAGCATATAGTCTCATGGTAAGCATGCTATCATGGCAGTCACTCACACGTATGCAAGGATGCTAAAACATAAAAACTTACCGAGTACTCCAAGCAAGGATGCTAAAACATAAAAACTTACCGAGTACTCCAAGCCAAAACAGAAGCTATGTTAGAAATCCATGCATGATCCTAACTATACAGAAATGCCTAATGTAACACATGCAAAAATACAACTTATAGCAGGCTTGGCTATTCTAAAGATGGCATGTGAAATGCTACAACTAACAAGTATTCAACTCGGAATTGAAATACAATGCAGTTAGTATGATGCGCCGAGCCCGGTGCATGCGAAACAGATGAATGAATGCAAACATGCTATCATACTGTATGCTAATTGAAACATGCCCTAAACTAACCATCATAAGCTGGTAAATAAAAGGGAGAAAGACGTGGGGTTGGAAGACATACATCTCACGCATGCACACTTATTACAGTTGTGCCCTCTCTCGGAGGGTCCGAAAGAATAATACAGTCCCAAATAAATAATACAGTCCGAATAAGTACAAAACCCTAATTAATTAACAAATTAACTAAGGAATGAAATAAATTGCACGCAAATCCATGGACCGCCTCAGCTCTGTTCCGAATGATGAATGATGCATGCTTAAGTTGCCTTGCGCGAAAATCCATTGCGATGCCCCGGTTTGCCTTTGTTTGCAATTAATCCCGGAATGTTGTGCAAAGCTTTTGAAGGATGTTGATCCTTGATTTACTGCAACAGAGAGCAAGAAAGGGGCATGGCAAAGTATTTTCACATATGTATGCTCGCCTCGATCCTCGTGCCATCAATCATGCATCTTGATGCATGATGGTCGAGGAGTCGAATTGCACGACTCGATATGAAATGAATGCACATGAAAACACAACAAGACCGAGACTCCATCATGGTTAATCCAGAGTGTCGGTGACCAGGAATTGAGACACGTTCCGTCACTCGGAGTACGAAACGTCCCTCGTTTCCCGTGCTTGGGCTAACTCCTATCCCAAACACGATGCAATACGCATGACATGCATGAATGCGACTAACATACAACCTAGCATACGCAATGCTATGAACTGGCATACACAATGCTCGACATAACATGGCATACACAATGCTCTAACATACAACCTAGCACACAATGTTATGGACAAGATGGCATACACAATGCAATATGGGCTTACACCAATATGAGTGGCCTCAGCCACACTCACCCCTCAGCGGCCATCAGATGAAAATGAGACAACCGAAATGTGTGCACACATGCACGAATACCAAGGACTGAACCTAAGGCATCAAATGTCACTCTACCAAAGCATGGCAAGGGATGCAATATGGCATACAAACACATATGATACACTCTGAAACACATGATAACAATGGTCCTGAATCATGCAAACATGGCACACAATGCAAGCTAGGAGGCCCGTGTACCGAAACTAGTCCAATGCATTGAACTATAACTATGCAAAGCAAGCATTATTTGATCATGAAGTACAAAAACAGAGCCAGGCAGTCCCAAAACATGCACAATGTTAGTTTAAAGCATGGCCAAAAAGTGCTAACATGAAAGGCTAAAGCAACATGCAACATTGGCTAGTAAGCATGAGTTGTATTACAACTATATGATGCGCATGAGATCTCATCAAACCAGCCAAAGACATTGAACTAAACATGTCAAAATAGGCCCAAATAACCACTGAAATGAGGTCTACACATGCAAGAATGATGGGCCCCTTTGGAAGGCCATGCAAGGTTACTCTATGCCTACATGATGGACACATAAAAAGTCAAAACCACCTCTGGAAATGAGTTATGACAGCCTTAAAAACACCAAATAGCCCTGAAATTGGTCTAAGAAAACATGCAATGAAAGCCCCTTTGAAGGGCCTTGAATGGGATTGCTCTACACATGCATCATAGATATAAAATGTGGCAAAATGGGCTCTTGATAGAGCTTAGGCAGACCTTAAAACCCACAAATGAGGCCTGAAACATGACTTCAATGCATGCAAAATAGAGTCCCTTTGGAAGGCCAACCAAACTAGTAAAGAGAATGAGGGGTGAGAGGGTCACCCCTCCATGATTTAAAAGCTCAAAACCTCATCAAAACCACTAAAAATCCATTGGATTTCAGTGGCTAAGAGGCCAAACAAGGCCAATGCAAATGCTCAAATGCATGCTCAAAGCATGTGGAAATGAAGCATGCAAGGAAGGAGATGAATCCAACAGAAAAGTGACCTCAAAAAACAAAGAGAGGGAGGTCAAAAAAATACTTTTTCCAGTTTATGACAAATCTTGAAAATATTCACAAGTAAGGCTAAAGTAGGATGCAAAATTAGCCCTAAAAGAGAGATTGAACAAACAAGGAAGTAGATGACCTCAAACAGCAAAGTGACCTCAATCAAAGTTGAAGAGAGGATCGAAATAAGACACTTCACAGTTTAGGTCGAAGCCCAGAAATGCTTGCAAATAGGGCTAAGAAATGGAGCAAAAGAATGCAAGAAAAGGGGAAATGAAGACTTACCCTTGTAGCACAGCAATGCAGCAACTCTTGGTCCAAGATTGTGAGCTCTCAACCTCTGGAAATCAGCTTCAAGGGGCTAGAATGGATGTTGGAGGTGGTAGGCTATGAGTTGTAGTGTAAAGGCCAAGAACAAAGGGGTATTTGAGCTTGGATGAGGGAGATATATGGAGGATGGAGTGTATATGCCTCAGCTGGTTTTTGTAAC
The DNA here is from genome assembly GCA_030407325.1 of Camellia japonica. Lineage (NCBI taxonomy): Eukaryota > Viridiplantae > Streptophyta > Magnoliopsida > Ericales > Theaceae > Camellia > Camellia japonica. The sequence continues at coordinate 83,740,099 of JAPPVO010000029.1, forward strand.
CCTTGCAAATGGAGATAGAATGTGTGTTTTATAGAGGAGAAGAGATAAGGCTTCTTGGAGAAGCCTCAAGAGGGGTCCAAGGCTTCTAAAAGAAGCTTGACCAAAGGGTCAAACTTCCTTTGGAAGCTAAGCCAAGGGGTCAAAACCACCTTAAAAGGACCACAAACAAGGACAAATCCTCAGACAGAGGGTCAGGTGCAAAACAGCTGACACAGTTGGAATGCACTCAAGGAGACAAGACTGGCCGACCAGGTTCAAAAGGCCAAAGTGGTCGGCCGGCCACCTCCCCTGGTCAGCCGACCAGGGGTCAAAAGGTTCAAGAAGAAAAGCTGGCCGGCCACCCCAGAAAGGTGGCCTCCCAGATGAGTGCAACACAGCTGTATGGTGGAAAACCAGAAAATATGACCCAGGAGAGAGAAAAACCAGCTTTTTAGAGGGGTTCAAAAGGGTCAAGAAGAATTACTGGTCGGCCTACCCATATTGGTGGCCTCCCAGATGAGCACAACACAATGGTGGTATGAAAAGCCAGAAATTGTGGTCAAAAGTGAGAAAACCAACTTTCTGTCAGAAAAATCGCTTTAGGAGGAGAGAAAAAAGAGAAAATTGGTTTTTTAGGGGAAAAGGTGGCCTCCCACCATACTACCACCTCCCTAGCAATGAAAATAGGGTCCCTACCAAAAATGGACCAAGACGGATGCAAAACAAAGGTTCGGGGGCCAAAACGCGCAGTCTGGGGCCCCGAAAACAGGCTGTTAAGCACCAGAGGTGGCGTATGACCACGAAGGTGGTCTCCCGTGCCACAGTGTCCCTCTAAAGGGAGGAAACAAGGTGTGTGCCAAAAACCGGAGCAAACGGAGGTAGTTAGGCGGTCCCGAACCGAGGCGCACCGCCGACGGCTCCGAAAACCGGAAACTGGCCTCCAAACGGGAAAAATGGCCTACAACCACGAAACGTAGCCTACGGCCACTGAGAGATAGTCTATGAGACCTCTCCCTCCCTTCGGGAAGAGAAAATAGAGAAAACGGGACCTGGTTCGCAAATCGAGGTAGAGCACAAAAGAGCCTGAAAGTCCGGAGGCAAGGCTCGCAGCCGAGGCTCTGAAACTCTAGAACGAGCACAAAATGCACTATCACCGAGCGCTCAATCGGTGACGTCTGAGTCTTAAGGTCGGTCAAAAATGGGGTGTCTACATAGTACATATCGGTTTTTGATTCATAAATCAGAACATTCCTAAATGCATGTAAATACTATTATTGAATCTCGGAATGCATCTTTCTTTGAACATGTATTTTCAAATAAGACTGGACAAGAGACTAGTAACAATAAAAGATCTCATGATGCTATTACTAGTCAGGATCAAGAACATGATCAAGAACAAGAGCAAGAGTTAGATCAAAATAGGGAAGAGGAACCTAGGCGTAGTAAACGTCCTAGAACCTCAAAATCATTTGATCCAGATTTTCTAACATTTTTGTTAGAAAATGAGCCTTTAACTTTCAAAGAGGCTATGTCTAGTCCTGAGGCTCCTTTATGGAAAGAAGTTGTCAATAGTGAAGTTGAATCCATCTTGCAAAATCACACTTGGGAATTGGTGGATTTGTCACCAGGTTGTAAACCTCTTGGATACAAGTGGATTTTCAAAAGAAAAATGAAAGCGGATGGATCAATTGACAAATACAAAGCTAGACCTGTGGTCAAAGGATTTAGACAAAAAGAAGGTCTGGATTACTTTGATACATACTCGCCGGTTACTAGAATAACCTCCATTAGAATGCTAATTGCTATTGCGTCTTTGTACAATCTAGAAAATTCATCAAATGGATGTGAAAACCGCTTTCTTAAATGGTGAGTTAGATGAAGAAATTTATATGGAAAAAACCAAAGGTTTTTCTGTTCCAGGAAAAAAAAAAGAAAGTGTGTAAATTAGTTAAATCATTATATGGTTTAAAACAAGCGCCAAAGTAATGGCATGGGAAATTTGACAAGGCAATGATGTCAAATGGATTTAAAATTAATGAGTGTGACAAATGTGTTTATATTTAAAATATAGACAAAGGTTATGTCATTGTATGCCTTTATGTAAATGATATGCTCATCATAGGTAGTAATAATGATATGATTAAAACTACCAAGAAAATGTTGAATAAACATTTTGACACGGAGGATATGGGCATTGCTGATGTAATTCTTGGTATGAAAATTACCAAAACATCAAGAGGTTATGTTTTGTCACAATCTCATTATATTGAGAAAATACTTGACAAATTCAACAAAGATGATGATCATCTTGCTAGAACACCTATAGATGTTAATTTGTTTCTATCTAAGAATGCATAGGAAAGTATTTCTCAATTAGAGTATGCCCAAATTATTGGAAGCTTAATGTACTTGATGAACTGCACTCGCCCAGATATTGCTTATGCAGTAAGTAAATTAAGTAGATATACGAGTAATCCAGGAGTAGAACACTGGAGAGCAATTATAAGAGTTCTAAGATATCTCCGATTTACTCATATTGGGCTGAATTATACTAGATATCCAGCAGTACATGAAGGATACTGTGATGCAAACTGGATATCGGATACTAGAGACTCAAAGTCCACCAGTGGGTATGTCTTTACTCTGGGTGGTGCAGCTGTATCTTGGAAATCTTCCAAATAGACTTGCATAGCTAGGTCTACTATGGAATCATAATTCATAGCTTTAGACAAAGCTGGGGAAGAAGCAGAATGGTTTCACCACTTCCTTGAAGAAATTCCAATATGGCCAAAACTGGTGCCTGCTATTTGCATACATTGTAATAGTCAATCAGCAATTGGTAGAGCACAGAGTCATATGTATAACGGTAAGTCGCGACACATTCGTCATCGACATAACACTGTAAGACAACTACTCTCTAATGGAATTATTTCCACTGAATATGTGAAGTCTAAAGACAACATAGCGGATCCACTAACCAAAGGGTTACAAGAGAGTTAGTTGAAAATTCATCGAAGGGAATGGGACTAAAGCCTATTAAATAAGAGTTACCACAACAGCAACCCAACCTAGTTGATTGGAAATCCCAAAATCTAGATTCAAAAGGACAACCGAGTTGTGATTGACTCAGAAGGATCACTAGGGAGTTAAACTCCTACCCATTTCTATGATGAAATAGTGATGTCTGTAGTGTTTTAGGTTAAGTAAAATTTTAATGGTTCTTATATCTAGGTAAACCTAGTGGAGTATGGCAGGATACTCTTCATAAGAATCACTTATGTGAGTGTGAACTGGGCCGGTTCTATGAGATTTGTGAAGGGCTACAATTCTCTAGAGCACTCATGAAAGAGCAGGTTGCTCAGGGCCAAAATGAACACAATAGTGAGAACTAAACTGTGTCTGGGGATATACTGTGTGAGTTCTATTGTCTTGGTTTACACAAACGGCTGAACAGTTCAAGACATCATGTTCACTGGTTAGCTAGTAAATCCGATAGTGTCTCATAAGAGAAGGTTCAAAGCTAAAAGCTACCTATCCTTTGCAGAATATTTCCAATTTCTGTACTCTCTGTATTTAGATCATGTTGTTGCATTTTCTCTCCGTCAAATTCCATTCATGTGGGGGATTGTTGGAAAAATGGTGTGATAAGGCTTATTTTGGGCCATCTTTGAGCCCAAAATAGAGTGGGCCCCAAACGTCTTTTGAGGTGGGTCTGAAAAGGTGACATGTTCGTTGCCGCGTGGCAAGTCACACGGTGAAGACGGTTCGTCAAAACCATTTATGAGTGAATGGGAACTTGACGTCATTTTCGGGTTCGTGGAATGGACATTTAAAGAATGAAATGTGGGTTTCCTTGAAATGGGTTGTCCCACATTCAAACTTTAAGAGAGCTTTTTTGTGTATATAAGCTCTAGACTACAACACTTGGGTTGGGCCCCAAGGGGCACCCCAAGTTTGTAAAATGGAGGAGTTATAGACAAAGTAAACCTTAGCCCAAACCACCACACATGCGCCGCCACCGTCTGTCCGTCCGATCGGTCGGGTCGGGTTGGGTCTAATATTAATTTTTTGGACAAAATTTATTTGAATTTTAAATGAAATTAAATTCAAATTTTGTGCCAAAAATTGAATTAATTTTCTGTCTAATTTTATCTCCTTCAGTCCGAATTTCCTCAACAGATTAAAACTGTTTTTTAGTTATTTAACTTCCAAAAAATGCCCAGCAGTTTCGGATTTAACTGTCCAGCAGTTAAATCAGTTCAAACAGGTTGTAGATCTGTTTGAATTTTGATTTATACCTGTTCATTTACTTCTTCAACAGATTTATTTTCAAACAGATTTAAACTGTTTTGATAGATTTATAATTGCCAGAAATTGCCCAGCAGTTCCCAGCAGTTTACAGATTAATTTGTGTCTAGATCTGTTCAAACAGTGTAGTATCTGTTCAGTTTAAATGCTGCACCTGTTGGATTCAAAATTACACCTGTTCGGTCCTATTTATACCTGGGCTGTTCCAGCATTTTCCCCATCTGAAAAAACAGTTTGCAAAATTTATTTTTGCTATCTAAGTTTGCTCTTTTGTTGCATTATTCTTTATATAATTTTAGGGAAAAAATAAAGAGAGTATAAAACATAGGTTCTAGTTCGTCGGACAAATTTGTTTAGAGTGCTACTACAAATTTGTGGAGATCATTGTATCCTGGGAGATAGACGCCACTTAACCGTAAGCACCCTAGCGGGGTGAATCTGTCTTAAGAACAGAGTGTCTTACACTCGACTCGGTCTTTTATTTTTCATTCGGTTCGATAAAATAAATTCTGTAAGTTATTTATTTTGTTTTATTTGATTGAGTTTCAATTTATTTTATTTACACAAAAGATTGTTCCAACAACTGTTACTGAATTTACACTCCATGTACTCTGTCTTAGTTCTGCTTATCCGGAATTCTTTAGATTCAAGAGCTTTTCTCCAAATCTCCAACTTTGTGTTAACTCCTTCTCTAGTCTTATCCACTAGCACAATATCGTCTGCAAAAAGCATACACCATGGCACGTCATCCTGAATATTTCTCGTCAACTCATTCATAACTAAAGCAAAAGATAAGGACTTACGGTAGATCATTGGTATAACCCTACAGTGATAAGAAATTCATTTGTCTCTCCAGTAGGCGATCTAATAGTGGTCACCACCTCTTCATACATATTCCTAATCATATCAATGCAACCTTTTGTCACCCTTTTCTTCTTTAACACCCACCATTTTATATCCCAGGACACTCTATCATATGCTTTCTCAAGGTCGATAAACATCATATGAATATCTCTTTCTTTTCTCTATATTGTTCTATTACTCTCCTCAAAAGATAGATCGCTTCCATTGTTGACCTGCTAGGCAAAAACCCAAATTGATTCTCTAACACCTTTGTTATATCTCGCAATCGACGTTCCATCACCCTCTCCCACACTTTCATTGTATGACACATTAGCTTAATTCCTCTATAGTTGTTTCAATTTTGGACATCTCCTTTATTCTTATAGATTGGCACTAAAATACTCTTCCTCCACTCATCTGGCATGTTCCTAGTCAACAAAATTTTGCTAAACAACCTAATCAACCAAGCAACCCCCTTTTTATCCAAACACTTCCAAGCTTCAATAGGGATATCATCGGGTCCTAAAGCCTTATTTGATTTCATCTTCTTAAGTGCAATCTCCATATCATCGGGTCCTATAGTCTTGGTTTATCGTATTACTAGCTATTTCTTCCCCTATTGCCGTATCTCCATGTTCCTCATTTAATAATTTCTCAAAATAGTTCTTCTATCTTTCCTTAATCTCTTCATTCTTCACCAATAACTTAGAATCCTCACCCTTGATGCACTTAACTTGATTAAAATATCTTATTTCTCTCTCTCGTATCTTAGCAAGTTTGCATACTCTTCTCTCCTTCCTTACTATCTGGTCTAGTGTATAGGTCATCATAAGCTTTTAACTTAGCCTCTCTCACTACTATTTTGACCTCTTTATTAGCCAATCTATAGCTCTTAAGGTTTTTCTCAGTTCTATCCTTCTTCCACTTTTTAAAGCACTCTCTTTTTGCCTTAACTACCGCTTGAACCTCTTCCCTCCACCACCAAGTTTCCCTAGAGTTGGGTCTCGTCCCTTTCGACTCTCCAAGCACTTCCCTTGAGATTCTCCTCATACAATTGGCCATTGAGTTCTACATAGTGTTAGCATTATCTTCCAAGTCCCAAGTACCTTCCTTATCCATTCTATTCTTAAATATTTATAGTTTATCCCTTTTAGGTCCCACCATCTTGTCCTACAACGCCCGCTATCCTTCCTAGCTTGGCATTGCCCTCTAAAACATAAATCTAGTACCAAAATCCTATGTTGCGAGGCCAGGGTCTCTCTTAGAATCACCTTACGATCATTGCATTTTAGGCGGTCCACTTTTCTCAGTAAGAAGTAATTTATTTGGCTTTTAACTAACCTACTCTTAAAGGTGATCAATGCTCCTCCCTCTTCTTATACATAGTATTGGCCACCACCAGGTCAGAAGCCAACGCAAAATCTCGGATACTCTCTCCAGCCTCATTTCCCATAATATTTTAGACATCATCAAAATTAAACCATATGATTAACAGTCTCCCCCTTTTTTATGATGGTAATACAAGTATTAATTTGACACAAAATTTCATAGGAATAAATGTAACAAAAAAAATTTCAACAATCATAATACAGACATTTATTTGCATTATATTTTCTCCTCATTTATTAACAAGTTCTTTGTCCAATAAATTTATATATAAATCATATTTCTTCTCCCCTTTTAACATCATCAAAATAAAAGGTTAATATGGGTGAGAAAAATCAAATTTTCTTTTGAAGTAAATACAACAAGAAATATTTAACAATTATAATGCAATCATTTATTTTCTCCCTTTCTAAAAAAATTTGACAAACAATTCATATATAATTGTTATAACTTATCCCTTTTTTTTAACGTAATGAAAACATTTGTGCAGATAAGAAGTAAGATAAAAATTTAGAGTAATTTCAGAATATATCTTTAAAAAAACTCCCCCTAAGATTATGTATATAATCAAAAAAATAATTTTAAAAATACTCCCCCTGAAGTTACGTTTCTCATAAAACATTATCTCTGCCCCTCAATTATTTATTTATCCTCCAAATACAATTTTTATTTCTTCCTTGGGGCATTTTCAAATATAAGTTGCACTATAAGATTTAAAAAATAAGTTTATATAAACTCTTCATTTCTATTGTGATTTAAAAAAAAATATCTAATTATAATACAAGTCATCATGAAAAATGTACTTTAAGATGTAATCATATCAAGTCATGCATTTGTCAAGAGGTGTCCAATCAATTTTTTTGATTTTTCAAAATGTAACAAATATCATAATATAAACTCAAATAAATACTTTAATATTTGATTATTTAGTCTCGTGTTCAGTGATGCCTTGTCTTCATTCAATCACATATAGTTCTAATAAGCATCAATTCACATGTAAATATACAAATTCAATCAAGCAAATTCAACACATGCTATATCATCAAAATCAACTTTTTAATAAAGTGATTCAATGTAGATACTCAAGATATAATAAAATCACATTTTTTTATATATTTATTTTCTATATCATTCCGTGGCTTAAGTGACATCATATAAGCATGTTATGACATCATGTAAGCATGGTATGGTATGGCTTAAGTGACATCATTTTGTCTGAAATCTGTATAATAATTTATTTTATATATCCCTATAACTAAAGTTATAAATTAATTTTTTGACTTATTAAGAAAAAAATATATAAAAATTAAAGAAGTGATATAATTCAAATAAACTAGTAAGTTGATTTATAAATTTGTTCCCAAAACGGCCCTAAATTTGATTACACTAGTCAAAAAAATATTTGAGAAATTATTAATAAATTGTTTTTTGTAAAAAAAATTGATTAGACATTTAATTTTTTTAATTAATAATATTAAGTTTCTTAAATTTTTTAGTCAAAAAAATTCTCCTTTTTAGAAGATGCCAAATGCCCTTTCAAAGTACTAAAATTTTACTGGGCCTTCATTTGGGATGTGGGTTGACTTTTTAACTATTTTAGCATGGGGTTAAAAAGTCTCGTTTGAGATGAGCTTTTTGACTTTTTTGATTTTTGTGAGAAAAAAATAAAATGATTATGATTTAGATGTAATATTTTATCTTCTTGACTTTTTTTTTTTGTGGCTATTTTACCCTTTTTGTGACTAAATTAGCCAAAAAAGCCTATGTCAACCTGTTGGCTTATTTTTCTTAGGGGTGCAACTTGGGCGGGCTCAACCTGAGCAACCCGAACCCAACTCAAATTTTTTTCGGGCTTGGACAAAATATTTTCAAATTCGGTACGGGCTTGGGCAAAAATTCAGAAGCTCGAATTAAATTTGGACGGGCTTGGGCAAAGACGTCAAACAACCCGAGCAACCTGAAACCCGAATTATACATATATAGATATATGAAAATATTAAATATACATATAAATTATTAGCCATTACATGATATTAAAGTAATTTAGATTATTAAATTATATTGAATATATATTATATATATACAAATAACAAAAAATCTTACTTTTTTTTTTTTTTAAATTTTCACTCATAAATTGTAAAGACTACTATAGTGGCATCTCTCTTACATTATATAAATTATTTGTTTTGATGGTATTAATGATTTTCTATTAAAAAAAATGTAAATAGAGTCAAATTTTAATAATTTAATAATATAGCTACCAAAAAAAAAAATGAAATTCATTTACAATTTGGGCAACTCGGGCAATTCGAGTTTAACTTGGGTTGGGCTTGGGTAGGCAATCTCGGGTTACAATTCGGGTCTGGGAGGGCCTGGGCAGGTCTCAAAGCAACTTGGGTTGGACTTGGACAACCTCCCAACCCGACTGAACCCGCCCGAGTTGCACCCTTAATTTTTCCTACGAAGAAAAATACCATAAATGCGAGTGTGCCAGTAAAGATTGAAAAATCCGTATAGATTAAATTCAATCTAATTATCAAGTGATTGTGTTAACGGTTCTTTTGCCTCAATGAAGAGGACTTCAAAATTGCCAAGCGTAGAAAAAAGAAAAATTAAAAGAAGAATGAGGGAGACGGAGAAAGATGATTGAGTGAACAATTGGGGTGATTGAGTGAACAATCAAAGTAATAATTAATTACCTCTACTCCTTTGCTTTGAAAAGGAAGTGCATAAAATTACCTCTACTCCTATGCTTCGAAAAGGAAGCGTTGAAAATAAAGTGCAAGAAATATAAATGACAAGAAAAACAGAAATCAATTGTCTTTGATTTGAGTTTTGGATCATTTACAATGTAGCAATGAATGGCTATTTATAGGCAAACATTTGTAGAAAAAAACTACCTAAAACTACCCACTCTTCCACCACCTCCATTTCATACTCCATGATCTTCCATAACTTCCTTCAACTTCCACTTCATGCTCCATGTTCTCCACTATGTTCTCCATCACTTTTCCACATTTCATAACTTCTCAAAACCTCCAAATGAGTAGGAGGTGCCACATGTCCTGCAATTATATAAATAATAAATAATAAAATTGCATATTTATGGTGCCAACATTACCTCATGTGGCCATTAAAAATGATATTTACTTGAATTTTTGAAGGGCCGAACCAAACACATGACGAATCCAAGCAACAAAGTGCTTTGAATAATATCAACAAAGTGCTTCGAATGATATAATAGCACCAAATGTTCACAATTTTGTCAGTTGAATGCAACAGCCATTGTGTGACTACAACCGCAGCACACATATTGTCATTATTTCGTGCCTTCTGTGCCTTAAAAAAAAATTGGCCATCAATTTGAAAAGATAAGTCATTCTCAACTACTGATTTAAATGTATAGGCTTTTCCTAGCCAAGTTCAACATTTCAAATGGCTAAGTTGTTCTTCAGTGCATCAAACTCATCAAAACAATGCTTAAAGATGATGTTTTATTAGCCATTTCATCAAAATTAAATTTTGATGTGAACCACTAGGGGTGAGCAGCGGATATACCGATCCGCCAAAACCGACTGAACCGAACCGATCTGTTGCATTTTGGACGGATGCGTGATGACGAGCGGACGGTTGCGGATTGATTTTCTCCAATTCGCCAATCTAGTGGACGTATGACGGATTTGAGATTCCTTTGGCCGCAACCGAACCACGAAACCGTGAGCACCCCTAATAATTTATAAGACTCTGTGTTTTTAGTTTGTTTAAATATTCTGTTTGTGTTTTCAATTAAAAAAGAGTTTAAATATTCTGTTGAAAAAAAGTTTTCAACTTAAATATCTTTTTTGAATTGAAAAAAATAACGTATTATTTATCTATATTTTTTGGTTTTAAATCTATCTCTAAAAATAATAAATAGAAAATATGATATATACTGGTTGGTTTTTGTTTTCAAAAACAAATATAGATGTAACAATATAGAGACATACAATCTCTACTACTGCTCTGTTCATGGTTTTGGTGGCTTGAATTGTTTTTATATTTTAAGAACCACAGATTGTAATACTTTATGTGAATGAGGCATGCTGTGATTGTAGTATGTGGATAAGGCATGCAGTGATTGTAATATTTTTTTTAAGTCATTGACTATAATACTTTCTTCTTCTTTTTTTGAGGAAGTGCACGAATTGAATTATGTTGAAAATTTATAAAATTTTAAACCGCCAAACCGATTCGCATCCATCCGCCAAACCGCCAATTCGCTCAATCCACATCCGCCGGATTGGTGGATGGATGCGGATTGATTTTCTCCAATCCGCCAATCTGGCAGACGGATGGCGGATTGGAGGTTTTGTGGCCGCAACCGACCCACGCCCACCCCTATGGACCACAAATCAAAAAAGGATTTTGAACATCAAGAACCATAGTACAAGATGACCTTAAAAATTCAAACAACTTGACATTTTGAATAATTTCAAAAAATTCAGATTCATGAATATTAAATTGTTCATCATTCTTAGCCATGTTTGGCTTGAGAACATGTTCTTTGGCCAAATAATTTTCATCATTCATTGACAAATGGGGTTGTTTTTTTATTTTATCTATTAATGGATTATGAAAATCCTCCAAGTGAGTTTCATCATTTTTTGACTTAATGGGCTATTCCATTCACTACAAGAAAATACACTTTTGGCGACCACTTTTGCCGACTAAAAATATTTTGGTTGCCAAAAGTTGCGGAATTGGTGACCAAAAATTTTGTTAGTTGGGGTATATTGATTATTGGCCAACTAAAAAAAAATTTCGTCGCTAAAAATGTCACAATTGGCGACTAAAAAAAATTTAGTCGCTAAATTTGCCACAATTGGCGACTAAAAAAATATTTTAGTCGCTATATTGATAGTTTTGGCAACTAAAATTATTTAGTCGCCGAATCAAAAATAAAAATTTACTTTTTATCTTGGCGACCAAAAGTTTGGTCTGCAAAATTTAATTTCGGCGACTAAAAAATATTTTAGTTGCTGTATAGATAGTTTTGACAACTAAAATAATTTAGTCGTTGAATGAAAAAATAAAAATTACTTTTTATCTTTGGCGACCAAAAGTTTGGTCGGCAAAAATTTAACTAAAATAATTTAGTCGTTGAATGAAAAATAAAAATTTATTTTTTATCTTTGGCGACCAAAAGTTTGGTCAGCAAAAATTTAATTTCAACGTCAAAAAAATATTTTAGTCGCTGTATAGATAGTTTTGGCAACTAAAATAATTTAGTCGTTGAATGAAAAATAAAAATTTACTTTTTATCTTTGGCGACCAAAAGTTTGGTTGGCAAAAATTTAATTTCAGCGACTAAAAAATATTTTAGTCGTTGTATATATAGTTTTGGCAACTGAAATAATTTAGTCGCTAAATGAAAAATAAAAATTTACTTTTTATCTTTGGCGACCAAAAGTGTGGTCGGCAAAAATTTAATTTTAGCGACAAAAAAAAATATTTTAGTCGCTGTATAGATAGTTTTGGCAACTAAAATAATTTAGTCACTGAATAAAAAATAAAAATTTACATTTTATCTTTGGCGACCAAAAGTTTGGTCAGCAAAAATTTAATTTCAGCGACTAAACAATATTTTACTCGCTGTATAGATAGTTTTGGCAACTAAAATAATTTAGTCGCTGAATGAAAAATAAAAATTTACTTTTTATATTTGGCGACCAAAAGTTTGGTTAGCAAAAATTTAATTTCAACGACTAAAAAATATTTTAGTCGCTGTATAGATAGTTTTGGTTTTGGCAACTAAAATAATTTAGTCGCTAAATGAAAAATAAAAATTTACTTTTTATCTTTGGCGACCAAAAGTTTGGCCGCCAAAAATTTAATTTCAGCGACTAAAAAAATATTTTAGTCGCTATATGGATAGTTTTGGCAACTAAAATAATTTAGTCACTGAATGAAAAACAAAATTTTACTTTTTATCTTTGGCGACCAAAAGTTTAGTCGGCAAAAATTTAATTTCAGCGAAAATAAATATTTTAGTTGTTGTATAGTTACTTTTGGCTACTAAATTTATTTAGTTGCCGAATGGAAAATAGAAATTTACTTTTATTTTGGCGACTAAAAGTTTGGTCGCCAAAAATTTTTTTTCAGCGACTAAATAAATTTAGTTGTCATATACCAACTTTTGCCGACTAAAAGAAATTTAGTCGCCAAATATCTAGTATAGTTTTATTTTTCATCTTTGGTGACTACCTCATTTGGTTGGCAAATATACATTTTTGGTGACTAAAACACATTTAGTCGGCAATAAAACTCAATTTTTTTGGTGGGAACACATACCGCCCAATTTGAGTTGATGTTTAATTTTATTTATTATTATTATTATTATCATTATTATTTATTATTATAATTATAATTTTATTTATTATCATTTTGGAGGGATTTTTAAATTAATTTGGTGAGGAACTCTAGAGGGATTTCAAACACACTAAAATGAGTTAGGGCTTAAACACATCTGTCTCTCTCTCTCTCTCTCTTTCTCATCTGCCCAATTGAGTTGATGTTTAATTTTATTATTATTATCATTATTATTATTATTATAATTTTATTTTTCTTTATTATCATTTTGGAGGGATTTTTAAATTAATTTGGTGAGGAACTCTAGAGGGATTTCAAACACACTAAAATGAGTTAGGGCTTAAACACGTCTCTCTCTCTCTCTCTCTCACACACACACTATGTGACTCTCTCTCTCTTTCGCATCTGCCCAATTTGAGTTGATGTTTAATTTTATTATTATATCATTATTATTTATTATTATAATTTATTTATTTTTTATCATTTTGGAGGGATTTTTAATTAATTTGGTGAGGAACTCTAGAGGGATTTCAAACACACTAAAATGAGTTAGGGCTTAAACACGTCTCTCTCTCTCTCTCTCACTATGTGACTCTCTCTCTCTTTCGCATCTGCCCAATTTGAGTTGATGTTAATTTTATTATTATTATCATATTATATAATTTTATTTTTTATCTATTATCATTTTGGAGGGATTTTTAAATTAATTTGGTGAGGAACTCTGGAGGGATTTCAAACACACTAAATGAGTTAGGGCTTAAACACGTTCTCTCTCTCTCATACACACACACTATGTGACTCTCTCTCTTTCGCATCTGCCCAATTTGAGTTGATGTTTAATTTTATTATTATTATCATTATTATTTATTATTATAATTTTATTTTTTATTTTTTATCATTTGGAGGGATTTTTAAATTAATTTGGCGAGGAACTCTGGAGGGATTTCAAACACAATAAAATGAGTTAGGGCTTAAACACGTCTTTCTCTCTCTCTTTCACACACACACTATGTGACTCTCTCTCTCTTTCGCATCTGCCCAATTTGAGTTGATGTTTAATTTTATTATTATTATCATTATTATTTATTATTATAATTTTATTTTATTTTTATTATCATTTTGGAGGGATTTTTAAATTAATTTGGTGAGGAACTCTAGAGGGATTTCAAACACACTAAAATGAGTTAGGGCTTAAACATGTCTCTCTCTCTCTCTCTTTCTCTCTCTCTCTCTATGTGACTCTCTCTTTCGCATCTGCCCTCTTCCGATTCTCTCACGCCTCTGTCTCTCTCATTCCATTACTGCCCTCCTCCTGATATTGAATCTCTGTCGCTTTGTTTCCATCGCCGTCGGGTAAGAAGCATCACTGCCATCGAGCACCACCGTCGATCCACTATTGGAGCATTACCCCAGTATGTCCTCTCTCTTTTGCCTTCTCTTTGTCCCTCTCTCTGCCTCTCTTCCTTTAATATCTGTGTCTCTCACTCTGTGACTCTCTCTGTCTTTGTTTCTCTTTGACTAAAGTAATTTGTTCTATAATGTCTCACCCACCAGGGCCTTCACCATCCCCATTTTCTAGAGCATCTTCGAATCTTCCTGAAACCATTTTTTGGTATAAATATCCCTCTCTTTCTATAAAATGATTCAAGGAACATGTAATTTCTTGTTTTTCTTTTTTGGGTTGTGAAAGCCTGAAATTCATAACACTTAAATTTTATCTTATAGTTTCATCTTACACTTAATTTATACTGGTAGCGCCTGATAAAGATTCTTGAAGCTGCCTTGCCGAACTTTGCTTTTGCGATCTTCATCTTATACTTAAAATGATTTAAGGAACATGTAATTTGTTGTTTCTCTTTTTTTGGGTTGTGAAAGCCTGAAATTCATAACACTTAAATTTTGTCTTATAGTTTCATCTTATACTTAATTTATACTGGTAGAGCCCGATAAAGATTCTTGAAATTGCCTTGCTAAACTTTACTTCTGTGATCTTCATCTTATACTTAGTGGGTGTTTGGGAAGTGGATTTTTATGTAGGTTTTTTTAGTTGTAGGATATTATTGGAGAAAATTTTTTGGTGTTTGGGAAGATAGTTGAGTTTTTTTGTGGTTGGATGTGATGTTTGTGAGAGAAAAAGTGAAATGATTATGGGGTTGGATGTGATATTTTGTTTGGATTTGTTTTTTTTGTTTTGTAAAAACTTGTCTTTTAGGGGAAAAAATAAAAAAAAACCCACAAAAATTTTCCCCAAGCACTGCCTTAATTTATACTGGTAGCGCCGATAAAGGTTTGGAGTTTTGCTGACTAATATTTTTTAGTTGCCAAAATATAGGGTGTGTTTGGTTTGTGTTTGTAGAGTAGTTTTTGAGATAAAAAGTACAAAAAACTTGTTTGGTTTACCTTTTTTTCAGAAATGGTTTTGGAAAATTGTTTTGAGAAGAGAGTTTTAAAAAAAGTGATTGATTTGATGTGTATGAGAGAGAGAGACTGATTTTGAAAAGTAGGTAATCAAACAAAATTTTGATATTTTTTTTGAAAAAATTTGTTTGGTTTAATTACTCTTGAAAATTGATTTGTAAAAAATTTTTTCCAAAAATTTTTCTGAAAAATAAACCAAACAAGGTCATAATTTTCTTATACTTAATTTGTAATTTTTTTATTTTGGTCACAGATAATAACATTTGCCGACCAAAAATTAATTTTGTCTTTGAAGGCATGAAAATTTTAGAGGAAACCATTTAATTGCCCCCTCCTGTTCTTTGTTTAAACCGATCCGATTGTTCTCTCTCATACAGATTCTCCTTCACCACCGAACCTCACCCCATCTCACCACACTCTATGACTTAGGGCTTGAAAACATGTTCGTCTCTCTCTCACTCTGTGACTCTCTCAGTCTGCGACTTTCTATCTCTCACATCTGCCCTCTTCCGATTCTCTCTATCGCATCTGCCCAGCTCCGATTCTCTCTCTCTCTCTCTCTCTCTCTCTTCTCTCTCGCTTTTGTCTCAATCGCCGTTGGTACAGGAGCACCATCGGCGTCGACTCCCGTCGCACATGAGAACCATCGCAAACCAACAGCCTATATCATCTTATCTCGTAGTCACGATCCATCATTGGGCACTAGCCAAGGTATGTCCTCTCGATTTCTCTCTCTCTCTCTCTCTCTCTCTCTCTCTCTCTATATATATATATATATATATATATATGTATCTCTATATCTCTATCTTTGTTCCCCTAATTTCGGCCTCTCGGGTTTTTTTCTTCTTTCATCCGCATACTTCTTCACGCAAACCTACCCCTAAATCAAGCCGCCGCCATTCATA
The DNA here is from genome assembly GCA_030407325.1 of Camellia japonica. NCBI lineage: Eukaryota > Viridiplantae > Streptophyta > Magnoliopsida > Ericales > Theaceae > Camellia > Camellia japonica. The sequence goes on from JAPPVO010000029.1 coordinate 83,756,286, forward strand.
TAGTGGGCAAATGGTTTCCTTCACTCTTCCCGTCTTTACCTCCATATCTGCGAAATCCATTCTTGAAACCCCTCCTCAAACCTTCATTTCCTAAACAATTGAAAGCACCAAGTATTTATTTTAAATGTGGTATAAAAAGCATGATCTGAGATTGAACATTTTGATTTAATTGCCTTGTATTTGTTTGAAGTTGGGTTTGCTCTGAAACTGTGTAACAAAGCTGATGCCATCTTAACAAAGTTGGGTTCTGGTAGTGGTGATTTTGGGTCTGATCAATGGTGGGTATTGCCAAGAAACGGCCCAAGAAGGTCCATGGAGAATCCACACGTTGTTCTCTGTGGAGTGCCACAACTACCCTCAGTTGAGAGGGTGGCCATGAGAAATAAGTAACTCAAGAGGTGCAATGTTTTAACCCTTATTTTATCCTATTTTAGGTATATGCACTGGATAGTAATGTTTTCCATACATTCTAGTGTGGCTGTAGGGACATAATCCACTTTGTTCATTTTCTTAAGATTTAAGTATTTTGAGAATCATATGTATGTTTGCTAAGGATGAGTCATTGTTGTTTTTGTTGCCAACTCATTTTCAGCTACTTTGAAGCTGATAACTTTGTTCCTGATCCCCTGTTCCATCCTGTTGGGAGCCATCTATGTAATTGACGCATAGTTCATAAATTTTTTCTTCTTGTCATTCACTTTCTTGCCTACGTTGGTTTTTGATTTCTAATTTTTATCTTTGATGATGTCAATATATTTATTTGGAATCTTCTTTTCCAAAGTCTCCATGAGATTAATTATAAATTTCCTCGACTCTCATCTGTTAGAAAAAACATATTTAAGGAAATATATTAGAAAATTTTTTTGGAATTGCTTCGGATCGCTAACTTTACTATTATGGAACAAAAGCATACCTTGTTTCAAAACGTATTCCAAAATGTAATTAACTAGGGTATTAGCTTTTTTTTGGTAACACTCTGTACTCTTAATATTTTTAATTTCAAATCTCTATATTTGAAAGCCGCATCCATCCAAACGGACCCTAATTGTTGAATTTCAAGAATATTCCTTTTTCAGAGTGGGCACATATCTTAATTAAGCCACTAAAATTTGATGCGTTACTAATGATATTTTGCACTTTCATTTTGTAGATATGGAGTAGCAAATACATTGTGCACCATTTTTTCCCTTTCCCATCAACATTTGATCTGTCCTTTGTTAAGAATCAGTTGCCTTGTCCAACTAATACTGTGATATATTCTTGTTTGAACAGTGGTATGTCACATTCATTTTCAACACGAAGGGACAAGAATCTATCCAAGATAACTGGATTTTCTGAAAATAACCTAAGGTTTGATGAGAGGACAACTGAATCACAAGCAACATTAACAAATCAAGTGATTGGTGATTTTTTGCTAGTCCCTAAAATTACTGCAATGAAAAAATTACTGCAATTAGTGATTGGTGATTGGTGATTTTTTGCTAGTCCCTCCTAGTTAGCAAAGGAGTCCCCCTTAATGGAAGAGGTAATCTTTTTGAATTCATCATGTTCATTTAGTGGTCGCAATATATTTATGCGATGTGTAAGAGCCAGGGCAAAAATGAAATCTGTCCTTATTAAAAAGTCACGTAACTCGTTGTAAAATGAAAAAATGAATTGGAAATAGCTAAATACTATTCTGGAAGAAGAATATAAAGGAAAAATTTTCAACCATTATTTAAAATATTTGGGGTGTGTTCTTCAACTATATTCCGTAGTTCTTCAATTCCATATACTACGCTTGGTTCTTAGTTTAGAGCAGGTTTTATATTCTAATACAAGTTTTCACTGAACAGCTTTTCTGTTATGATCTAATTCTTAGATAAAAAAGTTTTCTCTGAATAGTTATGGATCCTACTATTTGATAAACAATTTAATAGTGGCAAGTTTCCTAGAAGTCACACGATGAAAATTCACACTGAAGGCCAAGGAAGCCATCAGTTTATTCTAAATGTGTTCCGACTAGTAAAGAACTTATGAGTAACTTCTATCAAGTTGTACCAAGTGATCTCTACTGGTTCACATACTTTTTTTTTTTTGATAGGCGAAAGTCAATTGTAAGTTATTAGATTAGCTCTTAGGGAAGTTGAACCCCAACCTCTCCCGTACAAGCACCTAAGTGCTGCTTCCATGCCACTAGGCCATAAGGCAATGGGATTTGTCAATAATAATATTAGCAAAATAATTTGCAAAATAAGAGCCAAAATTCCACTTAGACAATAATAATATTACCAATGCTATATTACTAATAATACTTATTAATATAGTAAAATACATCCTTATGAATTTTTGTCAAAAAATTTATGAAAATTTATAAATTTGGTCTATTGCGCTATGTATTGATGCCTTTCAGTATGTTCCAATGGGATTTGAATTTTTTATGGAAATACTAGAATTTCACTATTCTACTAGTGCTTTGTTTTTGCCTTTTAGGAAACGGAAATATTTTTTTGCTGTTTGAATGGGAACTGAAAATTTTGTTCCTTAGCGTCTAGTGTCTACCATCTTCCCAGAAGGCTACCATGCCATCTCACCAACAACTTTCCACAACTACATAGACTAAAAATGATTTAACACATGGCTGAAACCCAAGTAATTGGGACCATGGGTTGCTGAGTTGAGTGTGATTTGAAGTTTGTAAGTTCTTTTTTTGGTGTTTATCCCTATCTATGTATAGAAAAGAAGGATAAAGCATCTGATATTATGCCTACCAGGTATTTGACAAAATGCCTCAAACTATGGTGGTATTAATTAAAACATATCAGAATTGTTTGTTCTGCAATTTAATATACTGACAAAGGTATTAGTTAAAAAGTGGACTAGTATGGATGAACTTTTTTGGTTTAGGCGTTTCTTTTGGTTTGTAGCTCCTTTGTGTTAAGAGTTCTGAAAGGGCTTTGTGTTCACATATTGGGCTTCAAACCCATGGCTCATTCCAAAAGGTGCTGATATTGGAAATTCACTTCATTCTTGGGTTGCTTTACATCTGTATATAGAAGTTAATATAACAATGCAAAAAAAATTCAACTTTGGTCAGTTTATGAACAAAAAATTGGGCGGTAGTCACTATTATGTACCTTAGTGGATGTTGACTTATCAAGACTCCATAATGGTCCATACTTGGAAGTTTTCAGTCTTGCGACAGAGACCATTTTCTACCTCATTTTTAATTGCCTACTCACAATGGGAGTGGAGAATACACAATCACATGGGTTGGGCCCCACTCCTATTATGAGTAGGAGGTAAAAAATGCAGTAGAAAATGGTGTCTGTAAAAAATGAATTTTATGCCTAATTTGTTGTCATTATCCTTGTCGTTCCACTCTAGCACCAATTCCTAATTTATTAAGACTTGAATGCATATAGATTATGAATTATGCAGATACAATAGAGACACAACTAGTTCTTTGTATTGTTTCTGTTCTATTTTTTTAGACCCATATATGCCTGCTTAATCTTAGCAGGTGTACTTAGATTTGCAAAATATATAGTAGCTGACCTTAGTGAATTGAATTCCTTTATGCAACAGTGGTGTATCACCAGAAAGGTTTGGAGAGTACAAGGAACTATGTAGTTTCTTTAAGGTCTTAACAACTAGTGCAGATTCAGATAATAAGGTATTGACTACGGGCAATTTGTTATATTTTATCAATTATCAATCTATATGATATTCCAGCTAAAATTTTCTCTATATGAATTATCAATTGATTATTTATTTTTATCAATAAATAAGTTTTACTCTCCAATGTTTTTTTTTTTTCCCCCTATATATTTGAACATTCTAAATTTAGAACATTTATTTGTATCAGGTCTATGTCTCCACAGTCCATGCACACAATTATCCTGTTACTGCCTTCTAGTGGCATCCAGAGGTACTATCTTTGAAGTGCTTCTCATCATATTTGTATTGGGAATGTGAGATTCATGATTTTGTTTATTGGATGCTATCCTATGTTGTTCATTAGCCATTATTGTCATCACTATTTTTGATCTAGTTATGTTGACCTCCTTGTGTTTTGGAAATGATGCCAACCTTTCCGGTCAGTGTGGAGACTATGTTAATGGAGGGAGCTAATTAGCACACTTTTTAATTAGCTCCAATTGTTTACACTTGCTAATTGATGCATAGGAATGACACTTTTTATTGATGCATATCACCTTAAGCCCATAATGAGACAGATAATGATGGTATAGATCAGTTTTGTATTTTTAGATTTTTGATGCAATAATATTGAAATGTTGTCCATTTGTTTTGTTTTTTCAATCTTCTTTGCATGAGATATTCCAATTTGATTGAGAACAAAGTGGATAAGAGTTGAGAGGAAATATATTTATTTTGTTCCTTGAGTTTGTTTGTACCTAAATTAAATTGAATTCCCTCCAAATTTGTGTTCAATGACATGTGGGAATAATATTTAATAATTTTCTCAATTATTTTTTTCTCTTTTCGTTTCCCTCCTACCAAACAAAGCATAACATTGTTGAGTATTGTTGTTGCAGGAAATTTCTGCGTTGAGATGGAACCGTTCTGGAGAAAGATTCCTTGATAGACAAAAATGAAATTTGCCTATGTTTAATTCTAGTAACTTGAAGAACCAATTTATGCTGTGAATGCACAACTGTCCAAAGTAAAAGAGAGATTTGTGTTGGGAATACAAGTTACGATCACGAGTTTGTTGGTTTGGATAGGATATGTATTTGTTGGATTATACTATATTTATGGATTTTTATTTTGTTTGATATGTATGGTTAATAGTTAAGTTTTGTATGTGGTTGAAAATTGAATGGTACAAGTTGTGGAGAAATATTTTTATTGAATGGTTAAGAATTGAATGAATGAATGAATAGATGAATAATTTTGTATATGAATAGGTTATAGATGACGCAAAAAACATTACAGAATAAATTATAAAACTAAATGACACCTTTTGGTGACTAAACAAATGTCACGGGTTGGTTTTTAGCTACTAAAACTTTAGTCGCCAATTGTAAAAAAGTGAAATTTTTGGCTACTAAACTGTTAGTCGCCAATTGTAAAAAAGAAACTTTTGACTATTAAAATTTTAGTTGCCAATTCTCGAAGACTAAAATTTTTGGCTACCAAATAATTAGTCGCCAAACATACATGCTCAATTGGATACTAAATAATTTAGTTGCTAAAAGTAAATATATTTATTTATTTAATTTTTTTTAAAAAAATATATGCGACTAAGGTTTTAGTCGCCAATAGGCCACTTTTGGCTACCAAAAATTTTAGTCGCCGATTGTTTCCGACAAACTCTAGGTGAACAAATGGGCGACCAAATATATTAGTCGGCAAAAGTGATTGGCGACTAAAAACAAGGCTTTTGGCGACTAAAATTTTAGTCGCCAAAAGTGAAATTTCTTGTAGTGAACATGTTTGGTGGTGGAATGTGACAATTGCTGACCAATCTTTTTGGTCGTGGAATGTGCCATTTGCCGACCAAACTTGTTGGTCGTGGAATGTATTGCCGACCAAACTTTTTGGTTGTGGAATGTGACCATTGGCGACCAAATTTGTTGGTCGTGGAAATGGGCCACAATTGCCGACCAAACTATTTGGTCGTTGAATGTGCGAATTGGTGACTAACATGTTTGGTCGAGAAAATATGACTTTTCGCGACTAAAGTGTTTTAGCTAATAAATGGATTAGTTGCAGTAATTATATATTTAGCGACCAAAAATTTAGTCGGCAAATATAGCTTTTTCGCGACTAAAAAACTTTGTAGTCGCTAATTACTTTCCGCGACCCTCAATTGGCGACCAAAATGGCGACCAAAAAAATTAGTCGAGGATAACTTTTGCCGACTAAAAATGGACTTTTGCTGACTAAATTTTTAGTCGGCAAAAGTGTGAATTCTTGTAGTGATTTTAGCCATTAATAACTTATGAAAATCCTTTATAGACATCTTATATCCATAGTTTGACTCTCTAAGAATGGGTTTTTCAACCCTCCGAGTCTTATATGGAACATTATTTTTGACCATGCTTGGCTTAACAACATGCTTTTTAAACATGTAATTTTCATAAATTGGCTTTTTAAAAATGAATTTTTTGACCCCCTGAGCCATTGATGAAATCAACTCTTTGTTTTTTCTATTTTCAACCATGGAAAAATTCTGAAAAAATTCACCAATTCCGGCCATTAAAGCCTTAGTTAAAGACTTGGTCGTGAGAGTTGACAACTCATCATTCCATTGGCGAATTTTCATATCAAGTTGATGAATTTCTCTAATTAAATGGTATTTTTTTTCTTCCACCAAATAATATTGTAAGGGATGAAAGTTTATTTCATCAAGAAAATAGATCTCTTCTTGAA